>JACTVC010000039.1:0-432420 GCA_018417955.1 Laccaria trichodermophora
GAAGCAAGACCGGGTCAGCCGTCCAACGGTAATGGGAACCCTACTTCAGGAGGTAACCCCTTACCCCACCGCCAAGGCCCACCGTCTGGGGGATCCACCTCTTCCGGTGATAGTGGGAACGCTAGGAGAGGGGGTAACTCTGGCGGACCCAATGGACCGACCCCTCCAGACTCCTGGTACAATCCTCCTAGGAACAATGGAGGAGGTGGCGGAGCAGGGGGCGGCGGCGGAGGAGGAGGCGGCGGCGGTGGAGGAGGAGGCAATCATGTTGATTCAGGCCTGCCAGACGCCAATGTTCCTCCCTGGTGGCGAATCCCTGAAGAATGGCAATTAAATCGAAAGCTTAATAGTACCGTGCTACCCGAATGGAATGGAGCCGGTGAAACTGCCATCGAATACCTGAGCAGCATGGGATTCCTCGCTGGACTAAGCCCAAAAATGAAGGAAGGAATTGCCCAATTAGCTCCCTTCAAATGGACTTCCTACGCTCAGAGCTGGTGGGAAACCTTACCAGCGCCAGATCGAGAATATTTCTCTAATAATTGGGACAACATGATGGTAGGGATCCAAGCTCATTTCCTGGATGAAGAATGGGTGCGGGATCGAACCTTCGAGTTCGACGAGATGACCTTCCGGGACAAAGGTCACGAACAAGAAAGTCCACTGGAATATGTCCAACGACGTATTCGATATCATCATTTCCTACATCCAGACGAAGTCGATGGACCCCCGCGGTGGCGCGTATACTACGCCGACAACCAGTGGAATGGTCGCACTATCTTAGCGAAGTCATCAGTCCTACAATACTCTCCGTCCAATCAGTAGCGAAGCGAATGAAGAATAGCCTTGTTACTTCCTGGCAGCAGGCCGAACGCCACAAGCGGCCTGCGCCGTTCTATAGGAATCATCGTCCGCGCGCGCAGCACACGCAGCGGAGGCTGAACCAATCAGTCAAGGAATACAGCTCGAATCTTATTCTTCCGATGAGGAAGGAGAGTTAGAACGTGACATCAACTTCGCTTCTAATAACAACCGTAGACCGCCGCCACGAACTGGGGGGCGTAAGCCCGCGCCGGCTAAGCAGGAGTTTCCTCATGGGAAGACGGTCAACGGAGTAACCTTCGAAAGAGATGACACCAAGGTCAGCCCGCGGGAACCCAACGGAGACTGCTACATTTGTACTAGTCCCAAGCATTTCCATAGGGACTGCCCTCACTATGGTAAATGGAACGCCCTCCGTAATGCCCATAAAATTCATATTGTATGGGATGAAGAGGAAGAAGCAGATAGGGAGTACATAGTCATGTTGGTTGAAACTAAGACCGTTATTTCTGCTTATGAGAGTGAGGAAAGGCTCAAGACATACGCTCGGGAAATTCACTCTTCTCAAGGAATCAATAAGGAATCGCACGCAGCTATAAAGCGCGTTGGACTCACAGCTAAAGAGCGCGACGAGTACTCGAATAAACCTCAAGTAGAATCCAGCTACCATAGGGTTTACCCCAAGCATCGTAACGCACATAAGGCTAAAGGTTTCAGTAAAGGAAAAAACAAGGAATCGAGCACGAATCCACCCGCTGCTACCTCAACTAAGAGTGAAAAGGCAAGGTGTATATTCGAGCCCGGACGAGTATTTCCGGCAGAAAAAGGTCGTTCACTGCCTGACGGAATGGGATCGCTTGGGACGAAGGCCTTACATATGCGAGCAAAGGTCGGTAGCCTCGAGTCGGACTCTATACGAGCTCGACTGGACTCCGGCGCGGACATCACGCTCATCTCAGAAGAATATTGGAAATCTATGATTGATGCTCCCCGTCTCCGGGAAGGAATGAGAATGAGGCTGTATCACCTTACTGGAGATGCTAAAGTTCTAGGGTACATCAAGACGGAACTGTTCGTCCTTGCTCGCGACGAATCTATAATCAGCTTTGAACTGGAGGCTTACGTGGTCCGAAACATGAATGTGTCTATCCTCTTAGGAGAAGACTTTCAGACGACATACGAACTTGGTATAACGCGATACGCCTCGGGACACTGCGAAGTGGCGGTAGGGCGATCTGGGCGCGTCATATCCGCAGCCTCCACACATAACATCGACCTCGGATTCGAAATTCGAGCAGCGTTCACCTCTCAATCGTTCATTAGAAGAAAGGCCGTAACTCGCGCTAAGCGGAAAGGAAGCGCGGACAAATCGATGGAAGTGATAGCGCTAGACGATACACTCATCCAGCCATACAGTGTGTGTAATGTGGCCGTTCACTCAGCCTTTGAAGGAAGAGAAGACTGGATAGTGGAAAAAGTCATCATTGGGACAGATGATCAGAATATCATGGCTGCTCCCACTACCTGGATAAACTCCTCCTGCCCCTTCATACCGATTGCGAACCCTAGTCCTCACCCACGTTATCTTCGAGCTGGAGAAGTTGTAGGATATCTATTGGATCCTGAGACGGCGATGGATAAGCCCAAGGATGAAGAGCATCTGAACAGGATGGCAGCGTCAGCTGAAGCCCTCAGAACTACAATATTGGGAACCTTGAAGGCTCAAGACTTAGCGACCGCTACTAATGCGACTGCCGACTCCCCGGACATGATGATCGATTCGAAGAGAATGAACCATGGGGACCTAAAACTTCGGCCGTACCAGAGGACCCTGTCAGCGGAGACGTAGACAAACTGGTCAATCTCGGACCGGATATACCTGAGGAATACCGAGAGCGACTATCGGAAGTCTTGCGCAGAAATGCTGCAGCTTTCGGCGTGGACGGTCGTTTAGGGCAAATTAAAGCGCGAGTACAAATCCCGCTGCTACCCGACACTCAACCGATCTCGGAACCTATGTACGGAGCTTCCCCAGCAAAAAGGGAGGTGATCGATCAACAGCTCAAGACCTGGTTCGAGGCCGGAGTCATAGAACCGTCAGTTAGTCCTTGGGGATTCCCTGCGGTGGTAGTGTATCGAAATGGTAAACCTCGATTGGTTATAGACTACCGAAAGCTGAATGCGAAGACGATTCCGGACGAATTCCCCATACCGCGGCAGTCCGAAATCATCCAAGCCCTTTCAGGGGCTCAGGTGTTGTCGTCGTTCGATGCCTTAGCCGGCTTCACTCAACTGGAAATGGCTGATGACGCCAAGGAGAAAACCGCCTTTCGGTGCCACCTCGGACTGTGGCAGTTCCGAAGAATGCCCTTCGGACTTAGGAATGGACCGTCCATTTTCCAAAGAATTATGCAAGGAGTACTCGCTCCATTTCTATGGTTATTCGCCCTGGTTTACATCGATGACATTGTCGTATATTCTAAAAATTGGGAAGATCATCTTGATCACTTAAATCGAGTTTTAGGAGCTATAGCCGCTTCCGGGATAACCTTATCGCCGGTTAAATGTTTCGTGGGATACTCTTCTATACTACTATTGGGGCAAAAGGTTTCTCGTCTAGGCCTATCCACTCATAAGGAGAAAGTGCAAGCCATAATGGACCTTGCTCGCCCTACTTCCGTATCCGACTTACAAAAGTTCCTTGGAATGGTCGTCTATTTTTCCTCTTACATACCCTTCTATTCTATGATCGCTGCCCCACTATTTGATCTCCTGAAAAAAGGAGCCAAATGGCAATGGCGCGCGGAACAAGAAGTCGCTTATCGACAAGCCAAGGAAGCGTTGGCGAATGCCCCGGTTCTAGGTCATCCAATAGCTAAACAAGCTTATAGACTCTATACAGACGCATCGGACATCGCGTTGGGAGCAAGTTTGCAACAAGTACAAACTATCCAAGTCAAGGACCTCCAGGGTACTCCCTGTTACGAAAGGCTGGAGGCAGCCTGGAAGGCTGGTAAGGAAGTGCCTCCGCTAGTCGCTAAATTGCACAAGGATCAACACGAAGTCAAACAGCTCGACGAATGGGGGGCCACTCTGGACGAGACCGTGGTTCACGTCGAACGCGTTATTGCCTATTGGAGTCGAACCTTCAAATCCGCTGAGCGCAACTATAGCGCCACGGAGCGAGAGGCTTTAGCTGCCAAGGAAGCTCTGGTCAAGTTCCAACCTTTCATAGAAGGAGAGAACGTCACCTTAATCACGGATCACGCTGCCCTCGTTTGGGCGCGAGTATACGAGAATGCCAACAGGAGATTAGCTGCCTGGGGGGCTGTATTCGCTGCTTACCCAGGCCTTAGAATCGTGCATCGAGCTGGGCGAGTTCACTCCAACGTAGACCCTTTATCCCGTCTCATACGAATCCCGCCACATGACTCTCCGCTCAATGATGAGAACGTATCCATAGAGCAAGATGCAGTCAAACGCAATATAGCGCAAAGGGCAGAGGATAGGATATTCAGAGCTGCGGCTCCCAAGGCCGCGTTTTACGTAACGCGATGGGACGATGTCGTGGATAAAACGTCAGCCATCGCGCGAACCAGACGACAACTCGCTGCTGATAAAAAGCGCGAATCCGTTGGAACTGAGTCTAAAACAATGGACGAAATCGAGACCTTACCACCTACTTTCTCTAATTCGAACCCAGACAGCGATGAACAAGGGGATGTATTGCCCTTCACGAGGGCTGAACATTGGACCTATCCTCCTGGCATCAAGCCTACGGAAAACTCCCCCGACGAAGGATGGAAGGAGCGAACACAACTCTTAATCTCTGTGGATCCTCAGATATGTAAGGAATTTGCGGAGGGTTATGAGACAGACGCATTCTTCGCCCCGCGCTACATCAAAGTGCAACCTAACGAAAACACCATAATCTCAGCTACTCATTTTCAAAGAGGACGGGATGACCTGTTATATTTCACGGATGCTAACTGGAAGACTCGACTCTGCGTACCCAAGTCCAAAGTAAATTATGTGTTGCGATGGATACACGAGTCTCCGTACGAGAGCGCTCACGCTGGTCCCCGCCGCTTTCTAGCGCGATTACAGGAGCTATTCTACTGGCCAACGATGAGCAAGGACGCGGAGGCGTATGCTACTACGTGTGACGTATGTCAGAAAATCAAAACGGATCATCGTGCCAAGATGGGCGCGCTAAGGCCCGCGCATATACCATCAAGGCCATTCTCCACGGTATCAATGGATTTAATTACCGGTTTGCCGCCCTCGGGAGAGCAGGGGTACACCGCAATATTGGTAATAGTAGACAAACTTACGAAGTTTGCGATTATCATACCCACGCATATGACCTTGACGCAAGAAGGATTCGCAGAACTGTTCGTGGAAAGGGTTGTTAACATCTATGGCATGCCTGAGGTTATAATATCGGATAGAGATAGGAGGTGGGCCACGGTGTTCTGGAAGTCAGTGGTTGCAAATTATGGAAGCGTCATGGCTCTATCCTCAGCTCACCACCCCCAAACTGACGGGCAAACCGAAATCCTCAACGCCATGATTGAGCAGATGCTTCGCGCTTATGTCTCTTCGGACAAGGAAAGTTGGTCGAGATGGCTCAGCGTCTTGGCCTATTCCTACAATAGCAGCGTGCACTCTTCCACTAAATATTCTCCAAACTTTCTATTGATGGGCTATAACCCCCGTATTTCCATGGGGGCAATTGTACCGGAAGTGGACCCTTCCAGACGTCCCTTTCTCCCCAGTCAATCGGCAGAGGACTTTGTGGAAGCCTTGGAAATCCATCGGACTTTTGCTAAAGACGCCATAGCTTTAGCCCAGGACCGGCAGGCCAAAGCTTACGATAAACAACGCAGACCCGTACAAGAATTGAAAATCGGGGATTACGCCCTGGTCAATCCTCATTCTTTAGAGCTAGTAGACGTCAAGGGCACGGGCAAGAAATTGGTACAAAGAATGATCGGCCCATTCGAAGTTGTGGAGAAGATAAATCCTCAAGTCTATAGGCTAAGACTACCCGACACTTACTCCATGCATCCAGTGTTCAACATAAGTCATTTGAAAAAATACATACACTCCCCGACTACACTAGGCGAGCGCTCCGAACTACCATCTACAAGAGACCTGAAGGCTTCCGAGGAATACGAAGTCGAGGCCATTCTTGGGCACCGCATGACCGGTAAAAGGAAAGCGAACCGCCGAATGTTTCTAGTCAGATGGAAAGGTTATGGTCCTGCAGATGATACATGGGTTACGGACTACGACTTACGAAACGCCGCTCGACTCAAAAGAGATTACCTCGAATCGACGGGCCTACGCGTGTAGCGGGAATTCCCTAATTCCATCAATTTCATTACTTAATACTATACAGCTAGATTTAAAACTCCGTAGATTTTCGAACGTGTTTATTCTTTTTATCCTTATTTTTCACTCTGAACACCAGCGTCCCGCAGCTTTCGAGCGCGATCGCGGACAGAGTCGTCGAAGCTATGGCCGGACGACCCTCTCACGTGTTCGGAGCTGGTCACAACGACACTAGGCGCTACAATCCCAGGAGGATCCCCAGCTTCGCAGGTTACGACGCCATTCCCTTATTACCACCACCACCTGCCTATGAACTACCTGCCCCGGTCCATGGCAGATACGTACAAAAGGGTAATAAGCTCTGGGAAATAACGTCCCCGAATTCGTTACTCAATGCTTTTTGCCCGGGTATAAGGCCCAGCAATCTGAATTTACGAGTGGACCATTTCAAGGAGGAACACAGACGCTACGACGGGCACGCGGGCCCGTTTGACCCCACAAGAAACGCCCAACTCTGGTTCCCTGGCAAGGAATGGAGGGCTCTCATCATCTCGCCCGCTGCGGCTAGCCCGCGCGACAGTCCCGAGTATGAATCCCTGCGCAACTGCTGGAAAAGCGACGGAGTACCTGCCTTCGACACTGGGTCACTCAGTAACACTTACATCGACAAATTAATTGGAATCAATCAGGAGACGGAAAAACGGATGACGGCCCTACATCTAGTTCACAATAACTATCATTCCTTCGAATCGAATCATCGAGCCCTATGGAGCGCGGAAATCCGACCATCAGTACCCTCCTCTGAGTACCTAGACACGTTACGACGAATCAACCGCTTTCCCGTCGCGGTCGACCTTGTCACGGAAGCTCAGAGAGGAATAAAGGATAAAAGAGCCTTTATTGACTATGTATCGCGACTACAGGCCTCTCGATCCTGGAGACCGGACCCGAACGCTCAAACTAAAATGGCTGATGAACGTTATGTAGGAGTTTGGCTCAATGGGATGGAAGAAGAACAAGCCCGATGGTACCTGAAGGAAGGGATACCATGCTTCGTCGTACGAGAACTTGAACGTCATGAGCGCGGACAGCTCGCTGCTTACGACTTCAGGATCGACTTCGCAGCTGGCTCCAGCGCGGCCCCGATCCATTGGAGCGTTAGTGAGTACGACGCTGCGGCAATAACACAAGGCGATTTGACCCTGTCCGACACCAAGCGAGTGCACGACCCCGGTTGGATCTGGCCCACTTCCTTATCGAAAGGAAAGAAGTCCAAAAAAGGCAAATCAACTGAGGAAGTAGCAACGGACTACGAGCCTCCTCCTCCTGTCACGATGGTTATTGCCAAGGACAGAGTGCCGTGGATCAAACCTCCTGCCGTGAAGAAAGCAGAAGCCTCTCGACCTGGAGCTCCTCCACATGAACGGAAAATTTGGCTGAAATACTTGGAACAATACCATCCAGAAGGAACGTTCAGGGAAATCGGCTCGAAGGCCACAGTCGATCGCAGAACTCACTCCATGTTCGATCGGGATAAGCGTTGGCAGATCCTATTCTTACGAAGTCCCAAAGCTCCCGTGGGGTGCGTATCAGATACCAGCATTTACGGTCAGCCGTGTCCCATGGGAATCTACACCGATTTACGTGGTATCAGGCGTCAACGACCCTCT
Source organism: Laccaria trichodermophora (assembly GCA_018417955.1). Classification (NCBI taxonomy): domain Eukaryota; kingdom Fungi; phylum Basidiomycota; class Agaricomycetes; order Agaricales; family Hydnangiaceae; genus Laccaria; species Laccaria trichodermophora. The sequence continues at coordinate 7,830 of JACTVC010000039.1, forward strand.
TGGATCTACAGTGATCAGGAACCTCGCGCCGGGCATGCAGGAAAGATAGCCCCCACTCCTAGACCAGATGAGCTCCCTCGATTAGGAGGACCTTCCCCTTTAGCCCCGGACGATGACGATGACAGTGATGATGACTACTACCCTCAGTTCAAGGACAAAGGCGAACCCCCCAAGGAATCAGAAGAAGTGCAGGAGACGTCAACAAAGAGCGCGACAACGTTGCCCGCTGCTCCCGTTCCTGAGTCTAGACCCGCTGCCGCTGGCGCGACAATGACTTTTGGAACCATTCCTCCAGAAATTGAACCGCTGCTCCCATCATCAATTCCGAGGCAGGATAGTCACGAAGAAGAGGACGATGTGGTATCGCTGGGAGACGAAGACTGGAATGGAGAAGCCATGGGGCCCCAAATACCAACGGTACAAGATACGAGAGTGGTGGCTGCCGAACCAGTCGCGGAAGACCCTTTGGAATTCGCCTCGTCATATCTGATGCTGTACGGAGTGCCCCTGTCCGAGGACTTTACCTCGATTCAGACCTTGGTAGTGGATACGGCCGCTCGGCTCCAATTAACAGTGAGACGCATATTCAGAACCGTCGTCGGCCAAAGACAGAGTTTTTGGCTGGAGACTGGAAACGTGGATCACGCCCGACAGCTCCGACTCTACCTGCATCATCGAAGAGAAAATGGACTGGAGCTACTGGTCTCATTCGCCAACTATGAGGATTACATTGGAGCATTAGTACGCTCCACTCATACTTGGTCTTCCAACTCTGCCCCTGCCCCCGTTCCTTCTGCAGTCCTTCCCTTGGAAGCCGTCGCCGTGTCCCACCAACCCACCCCACCAATGGCCAGCTCATCAGTACTCGGGACAAGAAGTCGTGGGCGTTCCCCTGGTAGTGCTAGGCGGATTTCGCCCTCACCAGAACGGTATCGACCGAGTAGACGGTCCCCAATTAGGTCCCGTTGTCATTCGCCTATGCGACCTGTTCATCAGCGGCGTCGATATCAACGCTCACCCTCGTCGTACTTTAGACACCGGTCGTCCCCCCGACGCTCTGTTTCTCCTATGCGTCGATCGCGTGCCTCCCCTCGCCCGTCTTCACGCAGTCGACCCTTTTTACCTAGTGAGCGTGTTCAAGTCGCTGGCTCTGTGGCCCCTGTTGAATCAGTACAAATTCCTCCCCTTCCTTCACTGTTGAGTGCCCCCGCCGTGATAGGATTATCCCCTGAAGCCCCGCTGCCCTTTGGCGCGAATTTAGCCTTCATGTGGTCTCCTACTGGCAATACCTTGAGCCCTGTGTTGATACAAGGTAACGCTACGGTCATTCCCTATGCCTTGCCTCCGTCTATGCCAACCCCCAGCGCATTGCTCCCTTGGCCAGTCGCGGCGTCCTTGCCTTACCCGTCGGCGGGGAGTCCCCCTATAACGTCTGCAATGGCAGTGGACAATGCCCCTTCGACGCTGGCTGCACGCATCACGGATAGCCGGGAACTCCCTCGTTCGCCTTCTCCGACCATCGTCCGGCAACCCACGCTCATGTCTCGAATGACAGCCAATCTCGCAGCACGGTTGAGCGATCCGGGCGTTGCTTCTCTGTCGTCTCGGCTGTCAGACCCAAATCGTCCATCTTTGGAAGATAGGTTGGAAATGGGTGATCGAATGTCGATAGACCACCCTCCTCCTATGGACACCTTGACCCCAGACAACCTCAACTTGGCTGCCGTGAGTGAACGAATGGCCTCCGCCGGCCCGCTTATCCTTGATCCTGTCGCATATGACAACCCGTGGCGGCCACAAGGCGAACGAGATGACGCGGAAGAGGAGAGTTCTGCAGAAGAGGTTGCGTACAAAAAGACGAAGAGAGGCAGGCGCTCGGGACAAAAAATTCAAGGTTATCGAAGGAGGGACGAGGAACGCGAGGACCGACGTCGCCGTAACCAGCGCCGCCGCTAGACAATTGCTAACCCTATTATTCGATGCTCCAATCTCATGGGGGGGCTTTGTGATACCGTACTAGTACTTACATGACATAGGATCATCTTGTTGGCACCTGTTTGTTACTTGTTATATTGTGTTAGACTACGCTTTCTTGTAAGTTACCTTTTACCATGATTATACATAATACGTGGATTGGGTCGCGGATACGATTTACGGTTAGGCGACCCATCGTCTCCCCTCCGGGATACAAGAGCCCTGCGCCGGGTGACAGCGCCCCGAGTCCGGGGTCACAGGACTTCATAGGCGCGCAACCGCCACACGGAACCGCGCCACCAACACAAGACAACTACGTAGTCCCTCCTACGACCGACACTCTCGCCTCACACTCACGGCTTCGTCGAGAAGACCACCACGACCGTCAGGTTTCACAACACCTCAGAACGACTGGGACAAACGAACACAGTTTGGCAGGGACCCCTGCGTGTGACGCTGACTTAGAGAAATTTCCGCGAACATTCACCCAACCTCAAAACACCTGTCCAAAACATCACCAAAAAAAGTTTTTCTGGCTACACCTTTTAATAGATTATTGAATTGAAATAATGCGATTACAGTAGAGTTGAAAAAGTAGATTTTTTTTGACACCTTGCGAATATTCGCTATGACGATATTTGGGGTATGACAATATTTGTCTGACAATTCCAACGACTTTGCTACTCTTTCTTCAACTGCAATGATAGCTACAGGTCACGCAAATACTTTTGTTGAAGTAGACGTTGCCCAGGAGCATCTCAATTACTGGATAAAGGTAAGTAAGTCATGTCTACAAGGCAGGCTAATGACACCCGTCCGCGGAGCAGAGATGGCGCGTCTCTAAATCGATAACTCCAGCAATTCCCAACCCCCCTGATCCGAGTCCACCCCTTGAAAATCCATCAGTGACCCCAGGTGAAGACGATGGCGAAGGCATTTGATAATGTGAAAAGGACATGAGATTTAAGTATGGGGAGGCCCAGTATTAGGATTAGGAGGCCGATATTGTGGTGGAAGTTGGTGATAATTTGGAGATGGGTAATAGGGATAGTATACATATGGTTGTTGAGGTGAATTGTGATTGCGAGGTGGGGTCGGATAGTAGCTCGGGTGATAGTAGCGTGTCCCAGGATGCCCCAGCGTGGAGCTTTGAGGGTATGGCGGGTAAGAATATGTGCGCATGGGTGTTGATGGACCGGCAATGGGGGGACTTGAGTGTGACGTCGTGGGTTGGACAGGTGTGGGAGCAACTGCGACACGCGTCACAGGTGTGGGAGCAGCTGAGACACGCGTTCGCTTTGCCAGACTCTCTCCATCTGCCACATCCACCATTGACCGCTTTGCTAGCCTCTTCTGCTTCTGCTTCGGTATGGAGACAAAGGGGAGGGTTTTGATCTCTGCTAAGAGCTCATCTCCATAAGTCCCAAACCATGCCCAACCACCAATTGCACGTTCTAACCCAATTAAATTTTCGATAGGGCTCGCCACGGATGCTAGCTTCTCGAGCGCGCCATCGCTAAGGATTCCCGCAGGGCTGAAGATGGCATCTTCAAAGTCACGATTCCAAATCTTGGTACGCCATTCTTCGAGGCTCAACTTTGTTGTGGAATTGACGCCTTCGTATGATGCAGCCGTTTTCCGAGAATTTGGGTGAGGTGGAGCCGGGCGCGTACAGTCTAGAAGCTTGGGGTTGCAAATGTCACAACAAGGGACTGTCGGGGCTATTCAACAGCACCAGTAAGTAAGTTGGTTGTTTAATATAAACATAAAGGCTTACACGCTTTCTCGTTTCCGTATATATCAGTCAACACACCTCGACGGCATTTAGTCGACTGAACAAAGCCGTATATGCCTTCGTCGATCGAGGATACATCGACAGGAACATCAACACCTGTCGCAACCTCGTCGAATAGGCCTCCGTATGCGCCCCGACGAACGCCACGTTTAATCGCGTATTCCTTTGTTTTCGCCTTAGGGTGGTTTGACGATTGACGTATGGTCTTCTTGGCTTTCGTCTTCTGCTCGTCTTGACAGCCTTTGTCCAGGTCTGTGTCGTAGATTGATTTCTCCACCAGCAAAACAGCAAGTCCAGTCCGGCCTGGTGCGCGTGCTGCGCGTCCTGCTTGTTGAACAAAAGCCGAGACTGTGCCTGTTAACTTCCACTGGACGACGATATCTATGTCGGGTATGTTGCAACCCTTCATATTACATCAGTTTCTCATCCGTTTCGTCATCCAGAAAAACCCACCATCCCAGCAGCATCAGTACAAACCAGGATCCGTACGATTCCCGCCTTGAAAAGCTCCATTACCAAGTCACGACATTCCTTTGAGAGACCCGCGTTGTATGGCCGGATTAGTCCTGTCCCTCGCAACTCGCTAGGTAGAAGTCCATCCAAATAATCCACCATGTCGAGGCCACCTGACACGTTGTCCGCATAGACAAAACCTTTCAGGATTTCATCTGCACTTCGGATTCCCGTTGGGATGAGGAACTTGAGGTCGCTATACGTGTTCATGGGGTTTTGGATGGCACGGACGGCGAGGGAAACATTTGGTCGGTCGTTTCCAAGATTCAAGTAAGTGTATTTTTTCAGATCAAATTGCAATTTCGCCAGAACGTCTTTTTGGACACACCCTGCGAGTGTTGCTGACATCGCGACGACAGGCGTTCCTTTGGGAAGTAATGCGCGAAGTACCCCCAACGTTCCATACTTCTTTCAGAAGCCTGATCCCCAGTGGGAAATGACGTGTGCCTCATCCACCACCACCGACAGTACATGGCGAGACATTTCTGGCTTCCGAATAACGTTGTTGATAAACTTCTTTGACAGAATCATTTCGGGGGAGAGAATCACAATTGCCCACCTCCCCGCTGTGATATCCTTCACTGAGGTAAGGCAACACAGTCTTGTCACGAAGCGAGAAAACTCACAGCCATGATTTCCCTTGTACAACCTCCCTGCGCACTATTGACGGCAACAGCCTCCAGTTTGAATTCCTCACGGAATGTCTTGACCTGCAGGTTTTGAATGAGGGTGGGCCTCGGTGCACTGTTAGGCGTAGAAACACGGACCTGTTCATCTTGTAATGCAATCAGAGGTGATATCATAAATGTCACCTTTCCTTGCATTTTCTCGTGTGCGTGAGGGCCTGCTGCAACAGCCGTTTTTCCTGAACCTGTCCCAGCGTGTATCAAGACATCTTTGCGCTTCAACTGGGCCACAATCGCGTCAACTTGAAAAGGGCGTGGTTCGTGATCCCATTTGAATTTTTCTTTCAACTTTTGAGCGATGTCCTTTAGGTCATTAGGCTTGAGTGCAGTCCAAACATTGGTTGCCAGTTGGTTTGGTTGTATGTTTTTACTCTTGGAATTGCGGGGAGGCATTGCACAATGAAGTTGAGGGAGGATTTGAGGAGGATGAAAAACGCTAAGAAAGGAATAAATTCCTTTTTTGGATAGTCCTCGATCATGATCGCCGTGCCCCGCGCATTTGAAACAGGCGACGCTCACATTCTTTCCAACTCACCCAATGCGCCGCTCACCTAGCTGGGAATGGTCTGATAATGACAGCCACTCTCCGATTCAAAAACTCAAATTATTTGGTCCCAAAGAACCTCAGCAAGATGACTCTGATATTGCGTCTGGGGAATTAACTGTATCTGAACCAGGCTGGAGTGATGACTCGGACTCAGACTCACCGATGCCATTGGACCCAATTTCTTCGAGTGGTCCCATACGCTCGAGCCCCATTAATGAATCAGATCCTTATGAACGTGCAGCACATCGAAGGAGGAAGGGATACAAAAAGCGGGCACGCACTTTGGCGGGACAAAGGGAGGATAATGAAAAACGGCTGAGGAAAAACAAGCAGGAGATTTTAGATGGAATTCTGGTGACGTTGAACCAGCAGGGTTTAAATGTTTGGGATTTTATGGAACACATCTTCCATCCGAAGAGCAAGAAAGGTAGTGTGCAGTGGCAACAATTCTTCTCCACCCAGGCGAATGTGACACAGCTTCTTGACTGGTGGACTTCCTCTAACAACAGCCGTACTGCGCGGAAGTACATCAATCAGTGGATTCAAGGGCATGTGGCTGCTTTGGTATCTCAGGAGGCTCATAGAGTTACCAAGCTCAAGAAACTCCAAACGATGGGCAAGAGGATTGACAGTACATTTGCTTCAACATTCAGCTTCCCGGCTATCCATTCTATGCTTTTGAAGGATGCACCTTTCACTTTATCTGTTCTCCAGTCATTGGCGACTGCTCAAAAAGCAGAAATGCACACCCAAAAGCGAAAGGACAGAACAAAGATGGTATTTCATTTTCTATAATATTTGACTATTCGACTTTACACTCTCCCAGGTGGTCATCTCTGCTGCACTGGCCTGTCTTGGGGAGTATAGTCATGCCAACAACCTTGCAAAAAGGATGATTGGAATGTATATGTATGCTTCTGGTGCCCAGCGACAGGCAATCTCAGTGTTGTCTACTCTTGGACTATCTGAGAGCTATAGCAACCTTATATCGAAAAATGTGAGGCGTGTACGAACGGTCAAAGGGAGAAAGCAGAAGATGAAGGCGAAAGAAAAGGAGCAAGGGGTGGATTTAGCAGGTCCCAAGGTTCCGACTGGTACTCTCTATCAGTTGTCAGAATCCATGCGACAGGATACTCGAGAGATTGCAGCAACAGGTCTTTTTGCAACCGTTTACGACAACATCAATATTAATTTCCGCAACCCTGAGGAAATTATTGGACGCCATGGTGAGCAGCAATCCCTTTCTTACCATGAACATCCAATTAATCAGAGAGGTAGACACACAAGAGAATGGTACTTGTGCTACACTTGTGCCACTATTTGATGCAAAGACGGAGGACTTAAATATCAAGGACCTTCAATCCTCGTTTCTCAATGCCCCAGCATTATCCATTGCAGATATTGTTCACACAAAAGGTGAACGGAAGGCCTTCAAGTCTCATTTAATATTCACTATTCTCCGCATTCTTGTGAAGCATGGTGGCCAGGGATTTCAGCGCTTCCAGGCTGATCTTGACAAGGCACAGCCAGAGACAGCTGACAAGATCAAGATTCATAAATCGCAATTACACCCATTGCCTGCTTGGAATATTGATGAATCTTCAATTACAGGAAATGCAGAGGTTATCGAGGCAATCAATAAAGAGCTTCAACTTGATCAAGTTCCAGAAGCTGCAGAGCGTATTCAATTTCTTGCTGGTGATCAGCTGTCCATTGCTCGACTACGTGCTCTTGAGCTGATCCGAGCTGGCCATGAAAGTGGAAGGAATGCAATGTTCTGGGGTGCATGGATCCCAGGACTCTTTCATGCCAAGATCGCAGATGCTCTAGGTACTCTCTTGACACATTTCGGAAGACCTGACACCGGTTCACGCGACCCCAATTCATTGTGGTATGAGAATACACGTCTGGACCGACTACCAATAACTGTTACGTCTTTGCCACCCTTCCGCAAATGCCGTGATCTTCTTTTCATATCACTCTATGCACGCATCCTCCACTGCTTACTTCTTGTGTCCAGATGCAATAGCCTGGAAGAATATCTGGTCAAATTTAGCAATTGGGACGATTTGAAAACACACGCAACAATGATTTTCGAGCAGTTCACAAACTCAACACGAGTACAAGAATTGCGGAGCCGAGAAGGAGAAGGAGATATGGTGTTCGAAAACGCGATTCTCTTCATGCGCGATGCCCTAATTTCCCGGGAATTTACCGACGCCGTGAAAGCTGGTGATTCGGGGAGGGTTGTCCTCGTTCTGAAGACATGGGCCTTGAGCTACCGAGGAAACGGACGAACAAAGTATGCCTACGAGATGCTCCATTTGATCCACCACCTCTCGAAAATCTGGCCCAAAAGGATACGTGATATTGTCTTGAAGAATTGGTTGCTGAATACTACTGGCCACGCAGATAGTTTTGTCGAAATAGACCTTGTACAGGAGCATCTAAATTTTTGGATTAAGGTAAGTCTCATAATAGGGTTATTGAATGAACTTACATGGAGAATCTAGACGGCGTACAAGGCCCATGGCTCGAATGCATCATGGGAATGGCTGGATACACTTGCACCCACAATTGAGGTCTTGAGGAACACTGCCCGAAATTTCAATGATACTCTCGGTGCTGATCAAGGGACTCGACACGCACCTCCTGACCTTACAAACGACATCGCGACGTTGATGGACAGCCTCCATGAAAACAATGTGTATTGCCTTCAAAAAGGAAGAGTATTGGGCGAGGATACAGGTGGTGCTGTTAAAGATGTCATATTAGCGGGGTTACACAGCCTTACCGAAGGCGAAAAAACACCACTCACCGAATACAACGAAGCTGTCCAGCATCTACAACGCAGGCGCAGCATGATGTCCATCGCTGAGCAAAAATCGTGATTCCAGCCACCATCCGAGCTGCCAGCGCCTGCAAATCCCAATCCCCCCACTAACCCGAGTCCACCTCTCGAAAATCCAGCAGCGGCGCCAGTTGAAGATGTCGGCGAAGGCATGTCGGTGGATGAGAACGTTGAAAGAGAGCCTGATGAAGCTTCTGAGGAACCGAACGAGATTGAGAGAATTCTTGATGAACTCACTGATGGAATTCCAGAAGCTACTCTTGTGAGGTTGAGCGAAGAAGATGTCGCGTTGGATATGGATGAGGTAATGGTAGAAGTTATAGATGAAGAAGAAGAGAGTGAACCCTCTGACAGTGGTGGAAGCTCCGAGGAAAGTGGCGAGTAGCAATCGAGTTGCGCGTCGCGTTGTTGTTGTAATTGTAGCAGTAAACGTGGACTTGCGTGTGACGTCATGGGTGCAAGCAAGCGCGACATTTGTACCAGACTTTCTTTGTCTGCAACTTCCACCCTTGACCGCGTCACTACCCCCTTTTGCTGCTGCTTCACTGGCCATGGAACTGAACGGGAGGGTCGGATCTGCTAAAAACTCGTTACTGTAAGTACCAAATCACACCATCCCCCCATGTGCACGTTCTAAACCCACGAAATTCTCGATAGGGCTCGTCACGGAGCTGCGGAGCATGTTCATCTTCTTGCTGGTGACCAGCTGTCCATCACTCGACTATGTGCTCTCGAACCGATCCGAAGTGGCGAGGAAAGTGGAAGGGATGCGATGTTCGAGAGTGCAGGGAATCCAGGACTCTTTCACACGAAGAATGCAGATGCTTTGAGTGCGCTCACGACGCATTGCAGAAAACCTGAAATCAGTTCACGCGATCCCAATTCGTGTGAGAATACATGTATGGATTCTACCGAGGGCAAAAGAACACCATTCACCAGGTTCCTTCCACCATCTGAACTCCCATCTCTTGCAACTCCCAATCACCCAATTCTCAATCCCCCAACTAACTTGAGTCCACCCCTTGATATTCCAGCAGTGACGCCAGGCGAAGATGTCGGCAAAGGCATATTGGTGGATGAGAGCGTCGAGAGGGAGCCCGAGGAAGCAAGATTGAAAGGAATGGGTGCTAAAGAGAGAACCCTCTGATGGTGACGAAGGCTCAGAGGAAGGGGTGAGTATTGGTCGAGTCGCGCTGTCATTGTGGTTGTACAGTAGAGAGTGTGAACCATGAAATTTCACTAAGTCCCGTGTCACAAAAGCGTGACCCTGCCAAAGTGTGTTCGTTTCTCCCAGCCGTTTCTGAACGTAGCTTGCGGAGTTTGAAGAAACGGCTGGTCACGAGCCTAAACCGTTATAACCTCCGTAGAACGCTTCATCCGACGCCCAAGAGTAAGGTCAACCAAACAGCTCTTGCACGACGCAAAAATCGTAAGCGAACAGCCTCCCAATCACCATCGCCAACACCTCCTCTTCCACCTCAACCCGACTTCGGCATAACGACGAGCGCGCCAGAGTCGTTTGATATGGACACAGGCGAGGGATCGTCTGGCCAGTTTGACGATCCTCCACCCTCTGATGCTGGATACGACACTCTCGAACAGATTCCTGAGACTGAGGACAACAGAGTCGACCACGCTATGGCTGAAGTTGACTACTGGTTGGGCGCTGGTGCAAGTCAAGAGATTGCATCCATGTGTGTCGATGCCGAGCTGTCCCTGGATGAGGACCTCAACCCTTCCAGTGTGGCGGGACACTTACGCTCTAGTGTTGGGCCTTCGAGCGCTGACGAGGAGTTCAACAATCAGGATCGTCGCCCTTCTCCTCATGTCAAACCCATCACCACAGCCATGGCTCCTCCCTCACGCAATCCTTTCCCACCACTCAACCCTTTCCCACAATTTATCTTTCCAGATTCCATGCTTCCCAATGACGCTGTTCAAACAGATGAAGCTAACGAGGCGTTTGGGTCGCCTGGTATGGTTGTTGAGGATGTACCCATGCCTGGACCTTCCTCCGTTTTGCCCAACGACGCAGCAATGGAGGCTTTTTTGAAGGTGCATGGTTTTGAAGCATCATCTGTTGATCGCGCACTCCCATCTGTTCTTCCAGCTGATACGGCAAAGCAAGTGCCTGAAGCCTCCGCTTTGCCAAGGGCCACAGCCAAGCATGCTTTGCCAAATGACACGGCAAAGGACGCTTACCCGAAGCACACGGCGAAGGACGCTTATTTGAAAGCGCTTGGATTTGGACCGCCTGGAGAATCCTCTGGCGATGTACCTTCCTCCTCTTTACCAAAGTACACGGCAAAGGAGGCTCACCTCAAGGCCCTCGGATTCGGCCCACCAGGAGCATTACCTGGTGGGTTGGAAGTTGAGGCACATCTCACATGTCAGAAATCCGGCTCAAGCACTGCTGAGGTGGATTACGATGCGCCCACGGAGGACGAGGACTCTTTCCTCTTCCCCAGTTCCGACGATAGTCCATTGGCAGACGATGCCACCAAAGACATGGATGGAAGTAGGGAGCCGGTTCCTCGTCAGCAAGCCGGACGTATCTCAAGTCCGACATGGGACGTGTTGAACGCAGGCTTTCAGAAAATCGACAACGCCTTCGACCAACTCGCTATCAAGTCTGGCCGTACTCGCGAGAACGTCATCTCTTTGTGGAAGCGCACCCAAGCCCATGAATGCACAGGGTCCATGTGGAACAAATATCAGAAGTATTTCTTGGCTAATCGGGAGAAGGAACGTAGACGGATTGGGGATTCGAGGGCCAATTGTAGGTTTTCCTTTCAGCTTAATATGTTCTGAGCTGATAGCGATGACTTAGGCCGGACTTGCTGGATCGGCTTCAAGGAACATGAGCCTAAATGGCAGGAGATTCTTGAGGCCTATGATGAAGTCCTCGCCGCATCGAATGTCCACTCCACCATCAGTCAACGCACACGAAAATTTGACAGCTTGGTCAGTCAGCTCAAACGGGTCACAAACAAAGCAGCCGAACAAGACGGCTTTGAGTCCCTCTTTGTTTTGGTCGGCAATTCGATCCACGAGGACGTCGGTCTGTCTCAAGTACACCTTTCGGCAGGTGCGGAGGAGGTATGTCCCATCTCCCGGCCTACCAACACATCTACTAACCTCTATCCTGGCAGTTCTTGCAGGAGCGGCTCCACATGGATCATGACACAATGAGTGGTTTATTCAAGAACCACGTGTGGTACGCCAAAATTTACAAGTCAGTCGAACATCTCATCTAATATAAAATTTCTACAGTAATCGCATCTCCCTGGGACTTCAGACCAGGCTAGAGAGTGACCTAAAGACGTCGGGCGAGGCAGTTGGCAATGCCAGGAAGCTGGGACCGGATGAGGACTCTTCCAACAGCGGCGACGACGACGACAATGGGAGTAAAAGCTCTGCCCTCACGAAGGCGAAGGTGGTTATCAAAACGGGGCTTCAAAAAATTCTACATAAGTCAATGCAACGTTTGTGGAAGAATATGCGCTAATGTGACGTTGCAGAACCATTTGACCTCAATCTTTCTTTTGACGCCATTCCTTGGACTAAGCTGTCCAGAACCCTCGCCCCTGCTGGTCTCAGGATTGAAAATTGGCCCAGAGGAGTCGCGTTTCCACGCTCAACTGCTAAAGGCGCCACCGTGGTCGTACACAAGAGTAAAAGGATCACAAGCCAGGGAATCAAGGACCTCGGCAGCAATGGCATCCGGCATTTTGCTGAGTCCTTTGCCTCTGACGCTACAAGGATTCGTGTGGTTCACGCGGATCCAGAAAGTAAGTCCCAACACTAACTAACCGTTGTTCTCTGGACTGACATTATTTTACTAGTGTTGCTCGCTAGCAAAGTGCCTCTGTACATGGAGGCACTGCCAGGTCCTGACTCAGCCACTAAGGTCACTCGTCGTGGTTACCTGGATGGCCACGTCGATCAGATCACCGACAGGTCGCAGGAAAAGCGTACTCGCACCACCACCCTTCCGCCAGCACATGAAATCATAGAGATCAAGTCAAGTCCGCCATCGGATCGCCCTACTATGGCACCCCGACAGGCACAGCCCAAAAGCAAAAAGCAAACGACATCTGACAGCGAGGACGAACCTGTGGCTCCAGTGAAAAAGCAAGCGACCAAGAAGTCCAAGGCAGTCATTTCGGACAGCGAGATCAGCAATTCTGACGCCGACAATACTTTGGAATCAACGGTGACCACTAAGTCAGGGAACGCAAAGATGACGGCGAAGGCACTCAAGGGGAAGGGTAAAGCTACGGCGACCAAGAGCAGTGGCACAGGCAACGCGGCCAGATTGGATGCCGAAACACCTGCCCCTAGCAAGAAAGTCTTGGTCAAACCAATCTCCACATTCGCTGTGGCCCCTCGTGCTGTTGCCGCCGCCTCCATGACCAAACCCTCTCCCTCGACTCTCAACCCGGCTGGTAGTTTTCGCATCGCGCCATGCCCAATCAAGCAACAACCGGCGGCCATCTCAGCTCCTGGAGATCCCTTTACCGTGAAAGCGTCCAGTTCTAAGAGCGCAGGGCCGCCTCAAGACCTGGGAATCCAGAAGGGTGCGCCTATGCGAAACGTCGCTCCCCAACCGTCATCAGTTCAAGATTCTCCCACAACGTCCAAACGGTCAGCATTTGGTCCAATTCGCATCTTTGATGATCCAGCCCCCCCGACGTCCAAGTCCGCCCCAAAACGCACAGTGGATAGCGAAAGGTCGTCACAAGCGGTAACCAGCAAGAAAGCTCGCACGAATGTCGACGCATCTACGAGCCCAGGGCTTGGCTTGGCAAGTGCACCAACGGAAGAAGCTCCAGTCGTCATTAACCCCACTGCTTCTGTGGACAAACCAGTGCCTGATGCCACATCCCAGCCTACTCCGCCTCTGACGCAAGGGCCTGGGGTCAATCCTGCGCACGGATACCAGTGGCCATACGGCTTCTTCCCTCCTCTGTTCAGCTTTCCACAAGGGTACCCTGCCCCACCCCCTGGCTGGACCTTCCCAGGGATGCCACCCTGGAACCATGACTGTCCGGCGGGTAGTGCTTTTGACTTAGCAGCACCAGTCCCTCCGTATCCGCCTCACCCGTATTTCCCTCAAGGCGCTTTCCCCACCCCCTCAGCCAAACCCGCTGAAGGGGAGCCTGGACCCTCTCGCTTGACGTGAGCTCGTCGCGGGGTGTTAATCTGCTTCAAGTTGGTGGTCGTGCGAGATGGTGATCACTTGATTCTCCGAGATTTTGCTGGTAGCTCTAACTTCTTGCACGCATTTTACATGCTTTTTGGACTATGTCTTGGACTATATTTTGGACATTGTTATGTTATCATATGTATCCCCGTAATTCTATATTTCTAATGACAAAACTTTCTTGGAATTGTTATGCTGCGTGACATACAAAAAAACACAGCACATCATCTAGCGCTTGGCGCTTGAGTGGTGAGAGGCCTTTGCACTTGGGCGGTGATAGGCTCAAAGACGGTCACTCTGGACACCTCGGGCGGTGTGCGCGGTGAGCAGCACACCACCAGACACCTTGGACACCTTGGGCTCTTTGGGCGCCACGCTTTGAGCGCCAAGATGGAGGCTAGATCGCCTTCCCGATTTGGATTGATGAGAGAGGCACCGTAGTGATAACGACCTCTCAGGCCAATTCCTATCATCAAAAGAATCGGCCTCTGAGGCCTCCTGTCACTCAAAAGCGTCAGGCCTGAAGTGCAGGAGCAGTACAACGCGCTATACAAGAACTGCTTTTTGCACTCGCGCATCTTATGGAATGTCATCATCCGCATCATCCACTGGGAGCAGCAACCAGGCGTAGTAGTTGCTGCACAAGAACCAAATGAGTCTGGTGTTATGGTTGGAACCTGTTTTGGCATCTGCTTGGACAGGGACCAAGGGGAAGAGGAGGTTGTTTTCAGAAACTATCAAGACTTTCTCTCACTTTGAAACGTATGTTGGAATTGACAGTACGCTGGTCATAGTACGCGATAATATGGCACTCGCTCGTTTGTTACATCTGTCAATGTCATACGTCTAGACTATTAATGCAGATATTCAGCGAGAATATAGCGCATATACGGCTAAAATGTTTGCAGAGGTCTGAATGAAGTGCATATGTGCGCAACCCTTCGCTCCGCGGTCTGTTTTTGGTTCAGCTTTGGTCAGCCACCAAGATGCCTGCCACTCAAAAAATATGTAACAACTTTCTTCAACATCAGCAAGATACCACATTGTTTGGCGGCGCTTGTGAGGGTTGGCGTGTTTGAGCCGCTTGCCAAACACAAAAAAATCGGCCAACCCTCTCAAGTTCAATCCCAACGCAGGCCAAATTCTGACGAAAACCCCAATTCAGCCAAAACCTCAAATCAAGGTATTTACTACAAGCTAAAGGAGTTATTACAATGGTAGTGTTAGAAGCAAATCTCGTGAGAATGATGATCTGCATATTTGTTAACGTAGTAAGATTCAAATGCATCAAGTGAATAAGAAAAGTGAAAGTCGAAGGGGAGAACATCCCACCTGAAAACAGGTAAAAGATGTGCACTACGGAGGAAAGTGTCCAGATGGAGAATGGAGACCATACGCTGACCATTTCGGTATGTCTCAGGTCGTACCTTCCACATCCCTGTTTCCAAATCGGGTGACGCGCCCACACGTTTGAACCAATCAACGAGCGCACACGGATACGTCTTCCCATCATACTCGAATGAAAAGAAAAGTTTCACGCGGACCACGCTCATCCCCTTCATGCCCGGCTTGTCTTGATCCTCAACAACTAATGCACAATCGCGCCGTGGGCCATGCTTGCGCCAAGATGGAGTGGACCGTATACGCTCAGTTCGCATGCCCCGGATGCCTGACTCGTCGCTTGGTGCATAGAAGGTGGCAACGGCAGAGTGGAAGACAGAGACCCTGCCCGTTGGATATGGGCATTGCTGAATGGGTATGTTGGCTGATGAGGTGCCGTCGTCTGTGTGGAGTTGGTCATAGAGGAAACGTCGGGTAAGTTCAACGAGTGGAGGGCAGCCAATGTGGTTGGCCAACTCAGCGAGGCGGCGTGGATAAGCTCGTACTAGAAAGTACAGATTAGTGACAGCAAAGTAGTAGAGATCTAAAAAAAACTTACTTCGGGTTCTTGCCAATGTGACATTCCCAGTCACGTACTCGTCGATGATGCCGGTGTCCTCGTCATCGTCGCCGAGGGGTATGATAGGTTTTGGAGGTGGCAAATGGGTAGGGGGAAGCATCCGACGCTCAACAAAATCCGCGCGTGCTCGAAGGAGCTTGTCCAGCCGCTGATTGGTAAGTAGCATCTGCCCCAGTGCTTCGTAGCGGTTTGAACGACGCCAAGGCCATTTGACAGCAGTAATGTGGCGGGATTCAGTGATAGATGAGCATAGCCCGCCAGGAGCACCAAACTCCTGGATTTGGTGGATGAGGTGGACGAGAGAGTGCTGTCGGGGGAGGTTGAAGCCGGTGGGTCGAACACCACATGTACGGAAAATTTCACGGTGCTTGTGAAACTTCTGGATGGCGGTTTGGAGCGCCGCAAGTGATTCTTGAGTAATATCAGCTCGACGGGCAATGTAGCAGGCATCTAAAAATGCGCTGATACACTGGACCATCTCGGAGGGTACGTATCCAGAGATGGCTGGAAGGTAAACCTTTATTATGAATTAATTACTTGTGCAACAGCTAATGAATTTTTTTTTTACCTTCATGAGTGCCTTCGAATCATCCCCCGTCCACTGCTTGAACCGGCGACCATGTGGAAAGCGGCGAAGTCCCGGAAATATTGGCACTGCCGCAATACTTTCTAGATTTTAGAGCAGTCTCAATGTGAAGAAATTAAGCACTAACCGGCGGTCAATATCATCAAGAATCTCGTTAGCCCGTGCTTCACCATGTTCGAGGTAAAGGTAATCCCCAACCCATTGGACCAGATGGTCCTTAAATGTACCCTTGATCAGTTGATGGAGTAAGTCCGCTGACAGCATTTCGTGGATGTCAGCGCGTGGAAAGTGATAGGTAAAAGGCTGTATCATGATAAGAATGGAGAGTTTGTTGAAGACGAGAGACTTACAGTGATGTCGTCATCTATACCATACTCATCCCAGAGTGTTTTCGAATCGAGCTCGTTGACGAGCCCTTCCGTGAATCGTCGTGAACGGCTATCTGCCAATCCATCCAAATTTGTTGGTAGAGCGGTGCATCTAATTACAGATTAGGTTAAAGCTTAAAGGTTATATAAAATAAGCGCACTTTGGACACCAATTCTGAACGATTCCTGCGAGGTAAACTTGTTCAGGGTAATCGGCGATGTAAGCGGCAAGGTCGTAAATCACGCGACGGAAATGGCCATCTGGGCAGCGGCGGACGACGGGTTTGATCATCCCTGGGCGGAAGGTCTTCAGGATGGCCGCAATCGAGTCATGGTACAACTGCCGCTTGAACTTGCGAAAGGCAGGGTCATTATCATACTTTCGGTCACCTGTTAATGTGGTAAGTTACAAAGTATGGGCAGTCATATGTCACAAACTTTTGGGGATCGCTAAGAAACCAGCCAGCGCGACGGCGTTACGGTGTGCGCGACGGACTGTGTTGAAGAGGTTGCCACCAGAAATGTAGAATGGGTGGTACTCGACATGGCCAGTTGCGACAGAGACGGTTGTCTTGTCACTGCCTGCAATGATGGGACAGTACAATGCTCCTTCAGTAGTAGGATCCTCTTCGTAGATTTTATCCTAGAAATGAGACAAACTTCAGATAAAAGTTTCGGAAGTAAATAATCTGGACTCACGCTATGACGCCACGCATAATTGCCTGACATGAAGTCACTCCAACGCCGCTTGCCAGATTTGTCAAGACCAACATAAGGTGCATAATCGAAGTGGCCATCAAAATCCGGGTTGTCGAGCATCTGGGTCATGATGACCTCGGGATCCCGAAACCAGACCTCGTACTCCGCTGACTTCCAAGAGGGATCACTAGGCTGAACTTCCCCAGTATAGCTCATGGTGAAGCATTTCCATGGCGCATCACCAAGCTGAATAGCGTCAATGCTCGAGTACATATGCTCGTATGAGGTGAAGGGACCCAGTTGATCAGACTTCATTTTATCTAAAGCCCATATCTCCAGAAGTTCGTCAATGTTTCCTGCTGACATCTCAACACGGCGGTACAAGAAATCCGCGGTCCGAAACTGAATTTCGCTCTCAAACGGCGACCAATCTGTTGGCTGTGCAGCTGTCCTGGGAAGAGGTAGTGTATCAGGGGGAAGCAGATTTCCTTCGGAATCACAGGGGACACCTATGTGGAGTTAATAACATGCAAATGAAAGAAAATGTCTTCACTTACCAGTGAGGTGTGGATGAAAAATCTGTGATGGCCTCGGTGGAGGGGCTTGTTGGGGCTCAGGTGAGGGAGGTGGGGACCAGGATGGTTGTGCACTCTCGGCACCTGGTGAGACGTGTCTGAGGCCATCCGGATCGTGAAACCCTTCGCCAGCAGAAGGGACATCCACATCAGAATTAACCCGATTGGAATTACGATGTACAGTGCGGAGGTGGTAGGTGAGGCCCCGCTGGCGTTTGAAGCGCTGTGGGCAACCAGCATGAGAGCAGCGAATGCGAAGCATTGTCGATGATGAGGGGAGAAGCGCTGAAAAAACTTCAAGTTAGTGGGACCGGCCCTTCATCCGGTTAGTGCAAATTGTTTTACCTGGTGGACACGCGGCCATCGGGTAGTGAAAGACCCGATTATTTTTTTCCCAACCTTCATCACCCTCCCCTTTGTCGCATTCAACACATTCCCATATGTTGGCGAGTCGTCCTAAGCGTGCCAATGCTAATCAGCATCCTGCACAGATCCTTCTCAATAGCGCAACGAAACGACGCACCTCTGCTCAAGTCAAGGCTGACAATGAGGCAGCAGCTGCTGTTGTTGCGACTGCCACCTCAATTGCAGCAGAGAAAGAAGCGGCAACGAGGGCTCGGATTGCCCAACTCGAGGATAGCATCCGTGTGGCGGACCAAGCCAATGCCAGTCAGGCCATGCGTCCTGACCTTCATAAGCTGAAGTCGTCAGTTTCTTCAAACCGTGTATGTGAATAGCAGAAATCCGTGCTTACCTGGAACTAACCTATGCTTATATTTGCAAGGCAACAACTGCACAAGTCGGGGCCATGGCTCCTACACTAGTGGATGACTTAGCGAGGATTCCAGTCGTCCACCAGAAAGGACTTACTTACCGTGTTACACGTCCACCCTCCAGTGCATCCATGAGATCTGCAGATCCAGCAGAGGGAGATGCACCTGACATGGTGATTGACATTGATGGTGACGGAAACCTCTCAGATGGAGTGACTGGCATCCCCCCCCAATCGATGGTCGACAGCGAAAGCGACGGTTTGGGAGTCGGCGAGTTAGAAGACAAAGGAGGAGAAGACGACGATAATTTTGTGATGGAAAGTGACGGCGAAGCTGTGCCACCTTCTGTAAAAGGCAAACAGGTCACAAAGGGAAAAAAGGACAAGGTAACGTCGCCAGTTTGTTTAGAATTCCACTCACATGTTCTCTTACATTCTCTCCAGGCGCCACCTCGCGGAACATTTCGACAAGAGGTCCAAGAACTCTGCCAAAAACCAGCCATCGCTGGTGCCGTTGTATCCTCAAACAAACGCAAAGACGTTGCGATGGTCGATAACACTCCGAGGCAAGTAATCATTTGGCTTTAGTGACATTGAGCTCATGTACGCGACTGAATCAGCGCAAAGTGAGGGAAAAAATCTGATGGCGGGTTACTTCCTGGCTGGAAGAAGCAAGTAGGGTACCAACCGGGCTTGAAGAAACAAACCCCCACAGCTCGAAATGGCGACAATGACCATGAGGACAGCGTTTCAGGCGAGTTTGATCAGGAGGAGACTCTGGAGGGCCTGGCTGCTGTGCGAGCATCCAAGCCGTCAATGGTCAAGGTTCGAGAGGGACAAAAGGGGGTCGAGCAAGTGAGTCACTCATGTTCTCCTTTTTTCAATGCTTTGATCTTACTGCAACCTCAGAAGACCAAAATCACCGAAAAGTCAGTCGCCACCGTTGACGCCAATGGACCTGGAGGCCGCGGCAAGCGTGGAAAGTTTACCACTAGCTCACTGCCGTTCCCCAGTGGTGCATCGGGTGCGGCATATGTTGCCAAATGGAAGAAGGTCGCGCGCGCAACAATTATTGACAGGGGAGCTGTGGAGCTCTGTGCGTACGGCGCTATCAGCGCGTTTATGCCCCTCGTCATCCAGGATATTTGGAAGGAGGTCTTTCCAGACCTCGACATGTACGAATACACGCAATCGAGTGCGGAGGAACCGGTTGATGCCATCATCGCGCTGGTAAGATGCTCCGTCTATCATTTATATCTTACCCCAAGCTATCCACTATTTAGGCTGGGGATGTCTTGACCGACTGGCGCAGCACTATTGGAACCAGCGTGTTACAAATTCTCTCCAACTTCTTCCGGGACCAGGCCTTCACTCAAGACGACATCATCGCGTACTGCAAATCTGAACGCCTCAACTTTAAGTTTATATATCAGGACCATACGGCCCCTGCAGTACGTACTGGATTTTATCTCTTTCCGTGTTTTCCTACTGATCGTCGTCACAGGGCAAGAAGGGGGCACTCCAGTCTGACCTCATCCTTGAGGTCTTTACCTGCCACTTCAAGAAAACGGCCTTTGCCGCAATATCATATGGTCTCCCAGTGGGAGGATTGGGTTTGTCAACTGCTGCGGTAAGCCACAACTCCTCCTACCTTTCAATTGGTTACTAAGCTTGGCTCAGCTTGAACGTGCGCTCTCCCTCTGGTCCTCTGGCGTCGATCCCATCAGGGATGAAAAGGGGAACAAAAAGACTGTTACCATGTTCGGCGACAGTGAGTGGGGCGAAAAAACACGCTCTTGGATTTCGGTAGCCACGCGACTTGCGCCGAAGGACTGGGCATCAATTCTTGCCGAGGCAAACGCTAGGGCTGGGATCTTTTCAGCTGACGAGGACGAGGACGAGGACGGCATTGACCCTCGAACTCTCGTTGAACTCTGGTAAGCTTTTTTTTCTTCTTTCCTTTGTTGTTTTATTGACCTGCACCTAGATGACTGGTATTCTTCACTGACATTCTACATATCCATTTCCCCCAACATTCAAAAGCACTATTTAGATGCATAAAAGGGTCATAGTTATTTTACGTAGTCTACCGAGTACCCTAAATACAAAAATTCAACAATTTTACCTGCTCCAACCTCATCCTAAGCATCCCCAATTTGACACCATTTGGCCAAGTCATGGAGAATCGTGGTTGTTTGGGTCTCGTTTGGCCGATTTCCGGGTAATTAAAACGGATCTCTTTTTTTGGCCAAGCGGGTAAACTTGGGTGATCGGGAATCTTGGCAACATCGGACGACCGGCCCAAGCCCTCCCAAACAAAGTGCGATCTTGCTGATGAAGGAGAAGCTCAACCTCTTCCGAAAATCGCATTACCCGTGCCCGTAACTTACATCATTCCATGCAAAACGCTGGATAATTAGTAAACGTGATATGAATGTTTGATGACTCGGATCGAACTAGACACACAAACATGCAGGTAAAGATCTCCATCTTCTGGTCAGCCTTCAAAGCTTCAGGCTCCAATCACACCCATACCTTTCCAAATCCAAGATAGCTGCTTTCTTCCTTCCGATTGACGATTTGCACGCAAAACCTTTATTGAAAACTACATTCAAGCTGCTTGCGAAATGCGAGGCTAAATTTAAACATTGAGCAATGTGTTTTCATTGGATTTTGCAACTTGTGCAAGCAGCAAAATCCGGCCTCCCCAGCTGTTTTGATGGAGGTCAATAGCAAGGTCGCTTCCCCTCGCTTCCTCAACACTCTTTTGGGCAAATTTCGGACCTTGACATAAAACGTCACCCCGTTGCCGGAGATGGGACAAACGCCCATGAGGCTCGTACGGGCACCACTCACCGTCACCTCATCGTCAGCGTGTCAGTCCGACGCTGTAGCGCGTGATAAAGCTGATATCAATCAACTTCCTGCCGCCGGAGCCATGCCACTGAAGTCTGAACGGCGGGCTGCAGAATCAAGATCGCTGTTGGAGCTGACAGGCGGGGAGAGCCAAGCTTGGATTCCATGACAGAAGGCGGCAAAGGCGACAACTATCGATTGGGAGTACGCAGAATTTGGTCCTCTGTCGATCTTCTGACACTTCAGAGTCCAGACTCATTTGTGAGGCAACTTACCTCCGCTGAGATATCTTCTTTGACAATCATCATAGACCTTCAATGTGGTTCCACCGATGCAACCTCCTCTAGATCTGCCTTTTCGGCTGTGCGAAATCACTTCAATCAGACATATTCGTGTCATCACCTCTGATGACGGCGTGAAATATGGCGGCTTCGCTTCGCATCGCCAAATTCCTTTGGGCAACATGCGGGCTCGTCGGAGATTCCATACCAACATTGTCTTTTTCCACTCACCCACTCGACGATCATGACGTTCTTGGCGCGGTCCGCCATCACCGGATGGCTCTTCGACAAATTTCGCTTGTAAGCAAGTATCATCCTAGGACCCTAGCGAGCACGATGACGAAGCTCATCGGACAGAAAAATCATGCCTGTCGCTAGCAATTTTCCAGGTATATAAAGGAAGGACGTCGACGTCGAGACTACTCATCATCATCAGCTTCAACCAGTCCAATGCTCGTCCTCCAGTTCCTCACAGCAGCTCTTACCTTCTCCCTTGCAAAGGCGAATCCCGTTGCCATTGACGTGCGCAACTGGGAAGTCCCCACTGCAGATGGGAACCTCAAACGTGGGGAGTTGGTTGCTGCGAGTCCCGCTAGCGACTACGCTGAATACATCCCGGGCCCTACCGAGACTAGCCTGACTCGTGCGTACTACGAGGAACGCGCTACCTGCCTCGACCAGTTCGTATGGTATTGTTCCATCCCTGCGGCGGCGTGCATGGCTTTCGTAGCCAACCCTGTATGTTTTTTTTCTTCTGAGCGATTGCCACCCAGCTGCTGAATGACGTTTCTAGCCATCGCCTCTTACTGTCTGGTCCTTCGTACCCTGTGGCATTGCCGCTGTTTGTGGATCGGTACGCAATACAAGGCACTCCGCTGTAATGTTGTTAATTTTCCCTCTCGTCCTAGGTTGCTCTTGTGCTTGGGGCTCTCTGCTGCAACGGCATCATTAAAAACTGCGACCAGACCGCAATCTATGCATCTGCTGCCCAAGCCGTCAGCGGTAACGTTATCTCGACCTTGAACGGAGGTGCAGGTTCAGACAAACCTTTCAATCGGGGTGAGTCGTTTATTGTCCATGCACATTTCCCCCCCGCGCTAACAAGTTATTTAAGCATCGTTCAGGAACTCGCTCAATAATTTCTTGAGTAGCAAGAAATCTAACATTCCAAAGTGAGTTTCCAACGGTGTTCTGTTCGACAAGCATAATGAATGTGGGATTTTTCAGCAATGCTGAATACGACTCCATGTACAACACCTTCTTGGCTCGTATCTACGTGAGTCTTTCACTACACCGTATTGTAGTTCACTAACACTGACCTTTTGATATGTGCGCAGTGCGCGAAAGGGGATCGTAATTGCAACCCAGGTACCGACTCCGTCCCAGTCAACCTCGTAAGATCGTTCTATTGCTGTGCTGAATGATCTGTTTTATCTGACGGTTCTCTTTCTAGTTCAACAACTACCTCCACAGTCCTTAATTTCTTTCACTTCGGGATTAGTATACGACGGACCAGTAGTAGTTGAGCAACGTCGTTTACTTCCTGTAATTCAAAGACACGGTCTTGGTTCTTTAGCAACCTTGCTAGAACCTGTCGATAGTAATACATATTACCACTCAAGTTGTTCTTTTGGCGATCCTGAGGGCAACTGTAACAGCATATCATGGAGCTTCGCGATGATAGACTAAGAGAGAAGGCTAGACATTATATCTGCACTCCGCGTAGCATACTCCATAACCCAAGACTTCGCCAATTAGTCCATCATGCTCACCCCCATGTATACTTAGCGATGCCTATAATCTGTCGCCGTCGCCAACATTCATGCACGATCTTGTCTTGTGAGCATATATTAAAAGGACATTGGGTATATAAAGCTGAGATCTAATTTCGGAAAATCCCAATGCAGATATTAAGCCACCCATCCGCTCCAGCCAAACACGCCCCAAGCCACGCGAGTTCCGCATCTGGAGGAGACAACACACCCTGTATAAGAGCGTATGCAGGCTGACGAACGGCTGGCGCTTGAGGGTTCGGATTTACTCGTGATGGAGGGGGTGCCGGCGGTTGCGGAGGGAATAGAAGAGTTATGTAGCTGGATAAGAAATGTGAGAGGGTGTGGGGTGTACCTGCCAAATGGGTTAGTACGTTGAGATCAGAAGTCAGTGGGTGACATGAATGGGCGTACCGTCCTCGAGTAGGGCTGGAGCAAGCTCTTGAATGACGGGACCATTTGGGAGGTATATTCTGACAGGAACACTTCGGACACTGTAGGCGCTCTCTCGATCAAACGGAGCAGCTTGATCAGCGGAAGGATTCATTGTCGCAGACGGTGCAGGAGACGGGGGAGGCGCTGGTGTCACAGTGGGCGTGACCTTGCTTGCAACTCGCCAATATTCGTCAAAGTTGTCTGTCGGAACGTCAATAAGGTGAAGTGAGTGTGTGCTCAAGAAACTTACGCTCTTTGATGCCCTCCCATATAGCGTCCTGATCAACTTTTCTCAGCCCAGTCATCCGTTTCGTACTGCCCCAGCGGATAAAGTCAGCTTCTTTCAACTGTCCCATAAAAGCCTGCTTGCAAGCTTCAACGTTTGGTGCGAGGAGTAGCTTTTCGGTTGGTGGAGAAGCCAAGTGCAGTATCAAACGCATCGGGGTGGACGTAGAGGTCGAGGGTGCCGAAGGCACACGGACGGACGTCGATATAGTATGGTTGTCATAGATAAGACCTATCGGCCAGTGCCTACAGATGATCAACTGTTAAGTAACGCCGTCAAAGATGGACCGTAAAACGGAGAAGTGAAAGGCTGACCATTTGAGAAGGGTCCCTTCTTCACTCTCGAACCACCAGTCCTCCTCTTTGAGAACCTTGGCGGCGACTTCGTCAAAGACGACGTCCATTAAGAATCGACGGATTTCGGGAACTAGAAGAGGCAGATAGCTGATGCGAGGGGCTTGGATGTAGTAGCATTCGAGGCCGCGATCTGAATTCGCAGGGAGCTCTTTGGGATCGACACGGATTTCGAGGGGAACGGAACCCTCCCATGTGAGGCGGCGAAATAGGGTTGTATGGTAGTCAACATTCCGGTCTTTATTAGAGATCGTTGAAGGATAGGCTGACATTGTCAGTGGTTGAGGAGAAAGAGAACAATCACAGCATGTGATCTGGACGCGACACGGTTAACTCTTGAAAAAATGTCGTCAAGACTTAGGAAGCCAAGAAACTGCCCGGATCTCAACGAGAGGCCGTCGAATACACGCGTTGTGCTCGAAAGACCAGTCAACGCCTATGGGTTCCCTTCGCTAACTCCAGATAATCACTTGTTTATTTTGTTCAGGTCCTCATACCCTCTCACGAGGAATCCATTACCTGTCTACGATGCGCGATATCAATATCGTGATCCCCTTCGTTCGCTCTCACAAACCTGCAGGTCCTTGCGTAGCGTTTTCTTACCTCGCCCATCGAGGTTTGCGCTAGCAAGCTCGAGACTAGTTAGGTCATTTTAAAAGGCATCGCTACGGAACCAGTTGAAGATCGTGGCCATTCGGGATCCAACATTGCCACAATACGTTCAGTAAGTCGATTTCTTAGCTTCTATTTGAACTTGCAATACCAATTGCATTACAGAGTCGTAAACGGCATACTGCAGGATTACCTTGTCGAAAGGGTCCTCCCTGGTCCTCCTTGAACTCGTTCGGTGCTTGCTGCTTTGTCTAACCTTCACACTCTGCATATCTTAGGAATTGGGTGGTGCATGACGAAAACAATCAATAAGACATGGGGACTCCGTTTTCATCTGGCAACTTGCTTCATGCATTGGCTCAATCATCTCCGTAGTCGTTGCAGAAAAGCTCTAGACCTCGAGGGGATAACCTTCGACGTTATCAATTCAAGTTTCACTCCGGTATGTTACATCTCTCTGAACAGTCTGCTTTGACTTCACAACTCTGCCAGAGAGCGCCGTTCAAGAAATGGAAAAGGCTCTGCTGAATCCAACTAAGTACTTCAAATCTTCCTTGAAATTCATCCCAAATGCACTTGGCGGCAGCCGCCGACATGGATGATATAAATCGTCGTAGAGTTCCTAACTGTTCACGTTGGATCAATTATGTTTGGCCCATAATTGAAGGAAAGTAGCTGGGCCGCTGATGCCATGATGATGTAAGTCCACCTCTACTGCTGGCATGACGACCAAAAATCCCACCTACGTGGTAGCTCCGTGCCCTCAAACAGTAGTATCCGCCGCCTCTTCATGCAATACGCTGCGTGTCGTCGAGGCGGAAATAGACAACGGCGAGTATGGATGCACGGCAGAGTTTTGAGTCATCAACGATGCGTCGAGATGATTCAAGAGAGTTTTAAGGGAAATATTCGGCCTCTTCTCGTCCTCGCATTGTACCCGCGTCCGCGACACCGTCCTCAGTGACGGGTTTCTACGCCTTCATTGCAGCGGGCTTCCGCCCCTTCTTCTGGAGTGAACTTGGTTCGTTCAATGCATTACGCCCAAGCTCACAGCTTGAGTGTTTGTGGTTTCTTTACCGATACCTAAGCCCAGGTCAATTTAATTTCGGTCCCTTCTCCTTTTCCTGGACGCTTGTTAGTTCATTTAATGAACTACAAACAACATAATAAAAAGTATTTTTGTAGATGGAGACATCCTACTCCTCCCCGATCCACCATTCAGGACCACACTCATTTTTCTCCAGGTCCCACTCGTAGAGTGTTCCCTTATATTCAGCGTATAGAGTCTCCCCGTCTGGATCGAAGAAAAGCGCGCCCACTCCTTTAAATATTCCAGGCTTTGCCAGCCATTTTGGCTTCAAGAGAAGAGCTTTTTCCTCAAAGGATGTCACATCGATAACATGAATGATGTCAAGATCGGAGAAACGAGTGCGCTAAGGATTCAGACCACCTAGTTGAAAAGGCAGGGATATCAGAATGTGAACATCAGACATACCGCTACAAATACCAGAACTTCTTTTCCTAGTTTTCCACTGCTGAATTGAAGATGTAGTATGTAATGGTCGTTCGGAGGGAGTATGAGTGTCGCTAAAGGATCTTTGCTTTGGATGTCCCAAACAGACACTCTATCGCCATTCATAGCGATAGCAAACTTGGACCCATCGGCAGAAAACGCAAGTTTTGGTTCCTGGAGCCCATACTCTAAAAAATCCGAATTTTTTGGGAGTTTGGGAATGGGAATAGAGATGCGGGTAACAAAGGAAAAATTTGTGCCACCAGAATCTGAATAGTGAATGTCAATGGTTTCATTTTGTCGTGCTTTCTCCATATCCGCGTTGAGAAGAATGTGCCTGTCAGGGGATAGTTTGACTTGGAGAACACATTAGAGCAGGTACAACACTGCATGGAAATTTCGGGCCAACCGAGGCTATTCTTGCGAACCCACCTCGACTCCTCGACCTTTAGATCAAAATCTATTATCCCGGACCCAATTAAAGGAAATTTATCCGAGGCGTCTGTTTCAGTGGTAGAGATGTTAAACAGCTTCCACTGGTTGCTAAAATGCGCCCAAAAAGTGATTGCCAAGGGATTTTCGGTGAATTTTATCAGCTCCAAACCAAAATTAAGCCTATCACCTGCACCATTACTGTTGAAAGACACAGCAGGACTATCGTTGAAAGACCACACAGCAGGACCAACACGGCTATTGGGGCAGATTTCGTGGATTGATACGTGCAGAAAGTGGTCCGAGATTCGCCCTCTAGTGGATTCGAAGTACTTTGCGAATAGTAGGATCCGATTGCCTTTGATGGGGACAAGCGAAAAATCTACGAATTTTCGCGACGGATGTTTCGGGACAATAATTCGAGGCTTGAAGGCATCATGTTGAGTTGTGTACGACTCTCTCGATAAGCGGCATGTGAATCAAACCTCAAGTTTTCCGGACGAATAGATGTTGTGCTCGAATATCGCACCGTTCGAGTGATAATAAATGATTCCCTTTCGAACAGGACAACGAAGGTTGGAACTTCGAAATCTGCAAGGTGGACGATGGTGTTCATTAAACTTTGCTAAATATACGAAACACTCTCACAAGTCGGGATTTCCAATGATGGTCTTTCTGGGAATCCTTGACTTTAGCAATTGTGAAGACTGTTCATCAGTAGGTGAAGGTAGTTCATCCATTGTTGAACGCGGTTCATCAGTGGGTGAAAGCGTTTCATCCGTTGATGGCAGGAAAGAATCCGAAACGAGTGGTGAAGGCGGTTCATTCGTTGGTGAAGGTGGTTCACCAGTTGAAGGCAGAAAAGAATATGGAAAGAATGGTGAAGGTGGTTCATCCGATGTTGAAGGTGTTTCACCCGTTGAAGGCAGGTAAGAATACAGTGGAACGAAGGGTGAAAGGGATTCATCCGATGGTGATTCATCGTATGGTGAAGGTCTTTCGCCAGTTGAAGGCAGGTCAGAATACGGAAAGAATGGTGAAGGGGGTTCATCCATTGGTAGCTGGTGAGAATACGGAAAGAGGAAAACTCTGCCATTATAAGCGCGCGCTGGGCTGAGTGAGCTTAGGCTGTTGGAGACTCTTCCTTTGACACTCCAGAAAGCTTATGACGGGGCAAGGACTTTACTGTTGCGCTGCCCAGAAAGTTCAGCCTACCAAAAACAAGTTTAACCGCCGCCTTCCAGACTCCCGCAAGCTATCCAGCTGCACCAGGCCACACAGTAAAACGTGCAACTTGCACTGCTGCCTGTAAGAGGAAAGAGGTTGCTAGCGCAGTGAACCTGTCACGACTCATTTAAACCATAAAATGAGAGCATGGACCTGGCATAATCATTCCCGAGCAATCGATACATATGGTGTGTGTTGGTGGTGGGGTTGGTTGTAATAACGAGCAAGTGAAGACCGAAATGCATGGGTGTGAGATGACATACAAGGCAAAAAGAAAGAGAGACGGAAAGACAAGGTAAATTTTCCCAGTAATGCCGACGTCCCCCCTACATTTACTCCTGGGCAGTCTCGTGCTCGACAGCGGTAATACCCTGTCGCTTCTCGGCGATGCGAGCGGCACGACGTTCCCGAGCAGCCTGTGTAAGCACTTGTCAGATGCAAAAAACGATAGGAGGGTAGCGGAACGACGAACCTTGTTCTTGACACGGCGAGCCTCCATTTGATCTGAGAGGACCTTTGTGTGGGACTTCTCGGCCTTGGATTTGTGGATGTACTCCATGAGCACACGCTTGTTCTTGAAGACGTTACCCTTGGACTTTTGGCACAACACGTGGTAGCTGTGCCAACAGTCAGAAAAATGTCCTCACCACACACAGAACCGAAGAGTGGTGAAAAAACATACAGGTGCTAATCGATCTTGCCAGCCTCTCTGTATTTCCTAAGCAGCCTTCGGAGAACCCTCTGTCTCCTCATCCATATAACCTTGCCAGGCATCCTCGCCTCCGAAGTACCCTTCCTCTTACCAGGACCGGTGTGGCGGCCCTTTCGCTTGGCAGCGAGGAGGTCGCGCGTGCGTGCGCGGGAATGGACGGTGGTGGGCTTGATGATGGCACGGCCATCCTTGATAAGTTTCTTGACGTGGGTGCGGGAGTTGGCGTTCCCGATTTCAGCTTGCTCAGCGGGGTCGAGCCAGATTTTTCGTTTGCCGACGCCAGCTACGGACGCGGCGAGGCGTTTTTGTGACTGGAGATTGACTATATGCGCAGAGCTCGTTAGTCAAGTGATATGTTGGGAAGATAAGTGCCTTACCCATCGTTCTTCGTGCGTCATGTTTAATTACGGGGTGTGATTACAAGGTTAAATTGCGGATGGCAACAACGTTCAGGTGAGTGATGTAGTGTCCTCAGCTTCTTTCAACTGTCCCATAAAAGCCTGCTTGCAAGCTTCAACGGTTGGTGCGAGGAGTAGCTTTTCGGTCGGTGGAGAAGCCAAGTGCAATATCAAACGCATTGGGGTGGACGTAGAGGTCGAGGGTGCCGAAGGCACACGGACGGATGTCGATATGGTTGTCATAGATAAGACCTATGGGCCAGTGCCTACAGATGATCAACTGTTAAGTAACGCCGTCAAAGATGACCATCTGAGAAGGCTTCTTCACTCACAAACCACCAGTCCTCCTCTTTGAGAACCTTGGCAGCAACTTCGTCAAAGACGACGTCCATTAAGAATCGACGAGTTTCGGGAACTAGAAGAGGCAGATAGCTGATGCGAGGGGCTTGGATGTAGTAGCATTCGAGGCCGCGATCTGAATTTGCAGGGAGCTCTTTGGGATCGACACGGATTTCAAGTGGAACGGAACCCTCCCATGTAAGACGGCGAGATAGGGTTGTATGGTAGTCCACATTCCGGTCTTTATTAGAGATCGTTGAAGGATAGGTTGACATTGTCAGTGGTTGAGGAGAAAGAGAACAATCACAGCATGTGATCTGGACGCGACAACATACACCACGAATCGCCCGTCGAATAAACGCGTTGTGCTCGAAAGACTATTCAACGTTCATGGTTTCCTTCACTCCCTGTTGAACTCTTGATTACTACTTATTTCCGAGTCTCTTCAGGTCCCTCTCAAGGAAAATCTGTCTACGACGCGCGATATCTCGAATGTCATGATACACTTCGTTCGCTCTCACAAACCTGCAGGTCCCTGCGTAGCGTTTTCTTACCTCGCCCATCGAGGTCTGCGCTAGCAAGCGCGAGACTAGCTAGGTCATTTCAAAAGACATCGCAACGGAACTAGTGCGCCATTTGGAGATTGTTACCATTCGGGATCCCAATACTTCAGTATGTATTTTCAGCTTCTATTTGAACTTGCAAAGCGAACTGCATCGCAGAGTCGTAAACGTCATACTGCAGGATCACCTTTTCGACAGAATTCTCGTTCGGTCCTCAATGCTATTCCGGATCTCTGACCTTCACACTCTGCAAATCCTCGGAATAGGGTGGCGCATGACGGAACAATCAATAAAGCATTCAAGTATCTAACATCCCCTCAGATGCGGACTTTTGTGGCGTCTCCGTATGGCCATGGCATCCTGGCATCTTTTCCCAACCTGAAGAATCATTTGGTTACCATGTAACATTCTGGATACCGTCCTAGCACATTGTCCCAACGTAATCTCTGCTGGAAGGTTTTCAAACGAAAGTTGCGAAGGCAACTCCATTTTTATCTGGCAACTTGCTTCATGCATCGGCTCAATCATCTCCCTAGTCATTGCAGAAACGCTCTATACCTCGAGGGGATAGCCTTTGACGTTATCAATCCAAGTTTTACTCCGGGTATGTTCCAAATCTCAGCTTCTAAAGTCACCTTCCCAACTTTTTTTTGTAGGAGGCGCTGTCAATCTCTCTGTGTTAAAGTGCCTACACACGGTTTGCTTTGACTTCACTACCCTGCCAGAGAGCGCACTTTGAGAAATGATGGAGGCTTTGCTAAATACAACTAAGTACCTCAAGTTTACTCGAAATTCATCCTACATGCACTTGGCGGCGGCGGTCGACATGGATGGTATAAATCGTCGTGGAGTTCCTAACTGTTCACGTTGAATCAATTATGTTTGGCCCGTAGCTGGGCCGCTGATGCCATGATGATGTAAGTCCACCTCTACTGCCACGACGACCAAAAACCTCACCTACGTGGTAGCGCCGTGCCCTTAAACAGTAGTATCCGCCGCCTTCATCCAATACGCTGCGTGTCGTCGAGGCGGAAGGAGACAACGGCGAGATCGATGTACGGCAGAGTTTTGAGGCATCAACGATGCGTCGAGATGATAGGTCAATCTAATTTCGGTCTCTTCTCCTTTTGCTTGGACGCTTGTTAGTTCGTCTATCGAACTACAAACAACACAATAAAAGTATTCCTGTAGAGGGAGACATCCTACTCCTCCCCGATCCACCATTCAGGACCACACTTATTCTTCTGCAGGTCTGTTAGTTCATCTATCGAACGATTCGAACTACAAACAACACAATAAAAGTATTTTTGTAGAGGGAGACATCCTACTCCTCCCCGATCCACCATTCAGGACCACACTTATTCTTCTGCAGGTCCCACTCGTGGAGTGTTCCCTTATATTCAGCGTATAGAGTTCCCCCGCCTGGATCGAAGAAAAGCGCACCCACTCCTTTATATATTCCAGGGTTTTCGAGCCATTGTAGCTTCAAGAGAAGAGCTTTTTCCATCTCAAAGGATGTCATATCGATGACATGAATGATGTCAAGATCGGAGACATGATTGCGCTAAGGATTCAGACCACCTATTTGAGAGGTGGGGATATCAGAATGTGAACATCAGACATACCGCTACAAATGCCAGAACTTCTTTTCCTAATTTTCCACTGCTGAATTGAAGACGTGTTATGTAATGGTCGTTCGGAGGGAGTATGAGTGTCTCTAAAGGAACTTTGCTTTGGATATCCCAAACAGAGACTCGTCCGTCATTCATAGCGATAGCAAACTTGGACCCATCGGGAGAAAACGCAAGTTTTGGTTCCTGGAGTTTAGTAACCGAACCTTCTGGGACTTCGGGAATGGGAATAGAGATCCGGGTAACAAAGGAAAAGTTTGTGCCACCAGAATCTGAGTAGTGAATGTCAATTGTTTCATTTTGTCGTCGTTCATCCATATTCGCGTTTAGAAGAATGTGCTTGTCAGGGGATAGTTTGACTTGGAGAACACATTAGAGCCGATTCAACACTGCATGAAAGTTTCGGACCAACCAAGACTATTCTCGCGCACCCACTCCAACCCCTTGACCTTTAGCTCAAAATCTATTATCCCGGGCTCAGTCAAAGGGAAATTATCCGAGGCGTCTGTTTGAGTGGTAGCCTGAGAGATGTCATACAGGTTCCACCGATAGCTAAACCGCGCCCAAAAAGTAATTGCCAAGGGATTTTCGGTGAAATTTATCAGTTCCAAATCAAAATTATTCGAATCACCGGGACAACTACTGTCGAAAGACCATAGAGCAGGACCAACACGGCTATTGGAGCAGATTTCGTGGATTGATAGGTGTAGGAAGTGGTCCAAAAATCGCCCTCTGTAGTTGTAGTACTTTGCGAATAATAGCATCCGATTGCCTTTGATGGGGACAAGCGAAAAGTCGACGAATTTTCGTGACGGATGTTTCGGGACAATAGTTCGTGGCTTGAAGGCATAGTGAGTTGTACACGACTTTCTGAATGAGCGGCATGTGAATCAAACCTCATGTTTTCCGGACGAGTAGATATTGTGCTCGAATATCGCACCGTTCAAGTGATAATAAATGATTCCCTTTCGAACAGGACAACGAAGGTTGTAACTTCGAAATCTGCAAGGTGGATGATGGTGTTCAAACTTTGATATATATACGAAACACTCTCACAAGTCAGGATTGACAATGATGGTATTTCTGGGAATCCTTGACTTTAGCAATAGTGAAGGCTGTTCATCCATAGGTGAAGGTGGTTCATCCATAGTTGAAGGCGGTTCAGCAGTGGGTGAAGGCGTTTCACGCAGATAGGAATATGGAGAGTCGAATGGTGAAGGCGGCTCGTCCGATGGTGAAGGTGTTTCACCAGTTGAAGGCAGATAAGAATGCGGAAAGAATGGTGAAGGGGGTTCATCCATTTGTAGCTGGTGAGCCTACGGAAAGAACAATGCTCTGCCATTATAAGTGCGCGCTGAGCTTACGCTGTTGGAGACTCTTCCTTTGACACACGGCGTTGATCAACTACAGAAACAGGGGACCTTACAGTCCTTTGCACTGCCGTCTGCACACCGAGGTTTGGAAATCGTGTTTGTATGTGTTGTACCGTGACTGCCACAAACAGACCACTTCATGCAACAAGGCCTGGAATCTCCAGTGCTGAAAGATTTTGCTCCTCATGCCAAATGACCATCCACGCGCGCATAGCATCTGATACCTGAGGCGCCATGAGAGTTGGGTGCGAGAGATTCAAAATTCCCAACACGCTCAGATCTGGTTCTAATGCGTGACAATCTGTGACGACCACACAAAACCAAACAGAGTTTTCAACGGCAATGCAAAGCACTGTACTGCTGCACTGCCCAGATTCAGACTACCAAAAACAGTGATTTCGCTGTATACTTCTTTTATTCCGAAAGTTATCAGAGATCTATGCTCTGTTGAAGCATCTCTAGAATTTCAAGAACCTCACTTGGCAATCCTTGGGGAGCTTGCTCCCCTTTGTACTGCTAACTGGCTCCAAAATGTAGATGATGACCTAATCCACAAGTAGTTGGCCGTGTTTACACATTGCACAGCATGGACACCGCATGCGAAACAGCACAGCATGGACATCCCATGCGAACTTACTGATATGTGCATGACTTACATGACACAAATGTGATATCTTCTTCCCTCCATAAACTCTGTGTCAGGTCATTTCTGAATCTGAATCTTCTCTTCTGAGTCTGATCTCAAGTTTGGTATTTCTCCCTTACCTAATTTGATCTACATACAGTAGTTCCTGTAGTCCAATTCAAACCACCTGACATCCATGTATGCATTGCCCCTTTCTCCTTCCTTGGCTTCTGATTTACACCTTATATAAATTCGAATTTTCCTTGAGCTATGCCTTCTGACCCTGATCTTCTGGGTGCAAAAAAATGCTGGAAAAACCTTACTGACAATGTTCAGATTCTGAAATACAATCACAAGATTGTGGTAAGTGCTATAAATCTTTGACAGATGAGTGTTACCTTCTGACTTCTATTTTCAATCTGATGGGGCAGGACCTTCAAGGGTGGTACAACACACCAGTGTGATTTTTTTTATAAAACACAAAAACATGGATTGTCTGTTATTCCTAATTTGCCCATGCAGATTGCTGGAGCTGGGCCTTCTCAGATTCATTTACCTGATCCTACTCAGCATCAAAGTTTGACTCAGATTCTGGCCCCCTCACTTACTCATGTCAACCCTCAAGGCTCAGGCTGGAGTCCAAGCTAACTTAGAAATTCCAATTACTCCAACAGCACATTAGAAAGACAAGACAGAAAAAACCCATTCATGAACCCAGCTTCCATCGACTTTGGGCCTTTGGCCTGCCAGCAATCTCAATTTGCAAAAGCCAAGGGTTGACTCTGATTGAAGCTTCAATTGATCTGGGTCCTAAAGGTTTTGCACCTTGATTGCACACTTCCCATTGAGTCATCTGCAACAAGCAGGAACTCCTTCTATGAAATGGCTCAAAAAGGACAACAAACAGTGTGAAGCCCTAGGTTTTACATTAAACAATTATGACATGGATTTGCCTGAGTATACAGTCATCCACCAGCTAGTGTTACATCAAAAATTGAAAGTTCACTTAAATCATGATGGGGATACATTTTCAATTAAAAATTGTACATTCAATCTTGGTGATGTACATTCTTTGCATCCTCCAAATTTCGGAGCTCTCAGGTTTGTTTCTGTTAAGCAATTCTGAAAATACTGGTGTAACATTCAGTGGTGGGAGGTTTTCTGCTAAGTACCCTATTTTGAACAAATCACTACATATTTGATGCTCATCCTGCACACACAAAACTTGATGTGAGGAGAGACCATATATAGGAGCTCCAGATAAAATTTGTTTCAAGGGAGTATGTTGAATATTGCAAAAGTTATTCAAGGAGCAAAAGTGTAACATTCAGTGGTGGTGTAACACAGGCCAGTGGATGACTGTATATTTTATGGTCAAATACTATGTTTGTTCAGGTGTTTGAAACTG
Source organism: Laccaria trichodermophora (assembly GCA_018417955.1). Classification (NCBI taxonomy): domain Eukaryota; kingdom Fungi; phylum Basidiomycota; class Agaricomycetes; order Agaricales; family Hydnangiaceae; genus Laccaria; species Laccaria trichodermophora. The sequence continues at coordinate 43,178 of JACTVC010000039.1, forward strand.
TGGATTATTTTACCTTCCACTTGCCTTGAGGCCTTGGAATTTTCACAGAAGGTGTATTTATGTATTACATCTATTGTCTCAAAATTTTAGAACAAGAGTCAAAGATTTGTGGTCTGGGGACATGGATTTGTGGTCTTCATTACACCAGACAAACAAAAGTATGGAATGTTTACCCAGATCCCTCCAGATTGGCTTTACTGTTTATTCTAAAACTTTCCAATTGCATTTGAATGGCATACTTAAGTTCAAATAGAAAAATTTAGATAGCGAGGTGAAGTTGTCATTTCAGGAAGGGCAAAAGACCAAATTCCGCTGTGAAACAGCTCGAAAAACATGACATTTGCATGACATTTGCACATCATCCATCAGCCAAATAACACATAGGGTGGCACACCACATGGCCTACTACTAGTACAGCCCATTTTCAACTTCGCCAGGTTAAATGGTCTTGGTATTTACTATATTCATCAGATACAAGTAATTTAAAGCTGTTCATCACTTGGATTTCGGCCCCCAGCTCCTGGCAGCAACATTTCATACTGCTCACAAAAATACACACAGATCTGAATGTCTGTAAGGATATTGTAGTACTGTTAGGATACCTTCTACATTATCTCTTGCCCTCTCGTTCTCAGTCCCATATTAACATCACAAATATCTCTTCTCCACCCTTGTATTACTTGACTGACAGTCTGTTAGTTGTATTCCGTCTTACTACTACTGTAGCAGTTGTATTCCATTATTATTCAGTACTACACGTTGTGGGCATGTCGAATACGAATCGTGTTTCTCGCAAAAGCGACTTCAAGTACAAATGTTTGGTTCACAAGTGAAACCAAACAGATCTTCCATTCCCTACAGTTGCAAGTAAGGCCAAACATGTCTTTAGCCAAACACCTTCTTGTTTGGACGTTCCTTCAACCAGTAACAGCAAGAACTGTGTAGCAAGCAACAGAACATTCTAGTACTTACTCCATTGAGTTATGTAGTATTTAGATAGATTGAAATGCATGAAGTAAGGAGCATCCTTACTTTTTACCCCAAACAAGACCTGACTTAAGTTTGAAAGACTAAGTGTCAATCTAAGAGTAAACTAGTAAAGCTTCGCACTATTAGTTCACTCCGATCAAATCGTTAAAGCTACGTGCTAATGTTCTGATCAACGACTGACACAATCGTCTCAGGACTAAGACTCTCCGCACTCTAAGAAACATTCCCACTCTCACGGCTTGACAAGCCTTCATGCATTCAACTCTGCTAACAATTTCTATAGGTACGATCGACTCAAAATTGTTTACTAATCTTTGTATTCACAGGAATACACCAACGCAGAGTCGCGGACTCTAACAAGTACTATTCTTACCAACATGAATGATTAGCAGACTACCTGAAATATCAAATCATAATTTTTTCCCTCACAGTTTGGTTTATTGACAAAGGCTGATACTTTGAATGCAGAGGAAATATACAGTAGTCAGAGTTTCTGCTTGGGATAAAGGCTGCACGGCCTGACAAGCAATTTTCAACTTGGCTAGGTTTTGGTATTGAAGTTAATTCTGATTTGAACTACAATGGCTGTTCATCACTCAGCCTTTGGCCAGCTCCTCACAGCTGTGTTTTCATACTCAACAAAGACTGTTACATATGTTAGTAAACATAAACAATTGTCCAACATGGATCAGCTGAATAGTAATCACAACATGTTGAATTACACTTCTTCAAAATTTATGGACAAATTGATACATCTACTCTTGCAAACGATGAAGTCTGTTTCCGTATATGACCTTCTAATCCCTTAAGGTTTTGCTCAGGCAGTCATTCCAAAGTATAGGGTTGCATGACCACTGCCCTGTGACCAGTGGCAGGGCCTGCTAAACAGGTCTCATTTTTCTGGGTAGTTACAAGCTAGAAACCATGTAGCTACGCAAAGAAAAAGGAGAAAAATACTTGATGAGAGTGGGATTCGAACCCACAGCCTTTTATGATGTCATGGCAGCAATGAAGTCCCAAAAATGCCAGCTTTGAGGGCACGATGACATCATATGCTGATGGAAGACCTGGTGAAGATACAGAAGCTGAAGGGATGGTGGGTGGGTGACACATGAGATGTACTGACTGCCTGTGTATTGAGAAATGTCAGTAAACGAGTGCGTGAACACAGAGGCATGTTCTGCTCACCTGGGGATCAAGAAATGTCAGGAAAGGGGTGACATTTCAAGAGCACCCAGTGATGAGTTCAAGTAGCAGCTAATGTTTCACCCAGAGGTGGAAACAAAGAGCCACTATGATGTTGTGTTGCAGAAACAACAACATGAACATGCATGCAGTGCTGTTTGGGGATGAACAAGGCAGGCATGCTGGAATCGCGAGTGCATGAATTACAGAAATTCACACACCTCAGGGATTAGATTTGTGTAAACACAAGTTTTTAAATCCAACTAATCCCTTAAGGTTTTGCTCAGGCAGTCATTCCAAAGTATAGGGTTGCACAGCCACTGCCCTGTGACCAGTGGCAGGGCCTGCTAAACAAGTCTCATTTTTCTGGGTATGTAAGATACTATGGAAGAAAAGCATAGAGAAGTGGAGCGAAGGATAGAAAGGGGTGGAGGAGAAGGTGGATGGTAAGAAAAATGGAAAAGGATTAATGAGGGAGAGACGAGCGAAGGGAACTGTTGTTTGAAGAGAAGATGAAAGTGGCAAGCAGGGATGGGTGTACACGAATGTAGGACTGGAAGGAATCAGATTTCCAACAGCCCATTTCTTGAATAATGTTGGACGGGGTGCCGTTTATTGCATAGAAAGTAGCGCCGCCAGGTCGGAAAGAGTGACCTGCAGTATCTGTGTAACGGACAATCTGTGCGTTAAATGTGGGAGCTGTCAATGAAAGTCGTATGGCGAGCTGGAATGGTAATGGTGTGAAGACCCAGGTGTGATCTTGGTCACAACTTGGTCCAAAGAGAGGAAGATTGAAGAAATGAGACTGGATGTGGGCGTATCCTAGCTAGGGTTGAGATCACTCTGGAAATCCAAAGCTACAACCCCTGCTACCTCTTGGGAAATCCACAAGAGGTTGGATACAGACACAGAAAGGGATAGCACTGCAGATCTGATAAGATCTGCCCTGATCAACTGGTGCTGACACTTGTTCTCTTGGAGCAGAGTGTCAGTGACCTGTTAATACACAATAACACTTGCCCATTGGTTTGAGCTATGATAGAACACCTGCTAGAAAGCAATAGATGCAGTGGTGGTAGAGATGTAAGAAGGTAGCTTGTCACATGACTACTACTGACAAGTATGGAAGGGAGTCATGTGACACAAATGCTAAGTAATGGAAAGTAAATGATGTAGAGAAAGGGTAGGATCCCATATACCTGCTACAAAGCCCCCCTACTTTCCAGTTGCTTAGCAAAATGGAAGAAAAGAGGCTTGTAACTGATGCCCAGTCAAAACCCCGGCGGTTGAGGTCGGCTGAGATCTGCTCAAATTGGCGAAAGCCGATTTCAACAGATGTTCGGACTATAGCAGATGAGAATCTGTTCAAATCTGCTCGCATCGTTTGTGTTCACAAACATTGCATAAACTCACCTGCTGGGATCGGTTGAGCTATGATGAAAGATGTCATGGAAAATCATTGGATTGGATGAGATCGGTTGTGATATGATAGCTCAATTGAAAGGAAAATCATTTTTGGCATTCGATTTGGTACAATACAAGCAGATCCTAGCGTATGTTGACCAAACCAGACTAACAGCCTACTCGTTGGAGTCCCCAGCACCATCGCACGCGCCGTGCAACATAAACTGGTCCCCTGATTCTCTTCGTCTCTTCCGAACTCGACTCCTTCCTCATCGCGTGCCCCCGTCTTGTGTTTCGCCCCGCTCCCCCGTCCCCTCACATCCAACCCAAATTCCTCTTTCCCCCTCTCCGTCGGTGCAGGTGCGGTATAAGTGGCATGTGCAAGGATACCTTTTAGTAGCGTCAGCGTCTTCCATAAAAACGTAGAGAGCGAGGAGGATACCTGAAAAATAAGATCATCCTCAGGATAAAATGAATACACCCCATCACGCGGCCTCTCCTGCTGCTGCTGCTGGCTCGTCACAGGACAGATTTCGGTTGACGCCTCGTCGATTGATGCGCAAGTAGTGCCTCTTCTTCCCTTAAAGATGATATGCGTGGGATATAGACAATAGATGAATGAATCGAACATGTATGTTTGTCTAGATTCTCAATTAGCCCGAGCTCAACCTTGGCAGGAATGGGACGTACCATACCGTGTTTGATTATCTTGGTGTATCTCGCATGTAAATGGAACTCTGAATATCACTTAATGAGATATTCCATGTCATGGGATGAAGATACCTGTCCATCCTCTACCAAGTTCCCTGAGGGTTAAGACCGAGAAACCACGGAAGGAAGGCAGGAAGCGAGCAACATAACGTCCGAAGTCGGTGAGCTCAGATTACTGGTGGATGCGTGATCAGCTTTTGCCGGTGGTGGTCAGATAAAGGACTCGGAGAAGTCGGTTGACTTAGCGATAGAAGAGGGGAGATGGAAGAGGGAAAGAATGAAAAATTCTTCCAAGTTGGCGATTGCGTGATGATAGCGTGGGAGAGCTTACAGGGGGGATGCGTCGCATATGTCGCTTGTAAGTAAATTATGTCGCTGCACATGTGTACTACTTACACGAAGATCTGTTGTTTGGAGGGAATGCGATACAGACAGATATGAACCGTTTTTACAAGCAAGATGTGCGTATTGTTGTGAAGGTAGATCTATCTTTGGCGCGGCACGCTTTGCCAAGAATTCGTGGTCAATATCAACCGATTTTGGCTGTCCGGATAGGATTAATTCACCCTCATCAGATTTCATCCAATTTGAACCAGCGGGGTTTTCACTGGGACTGATGGGTAGGGTGGTGGGAATGAAAGCCAAAAGAAAAAGAAGAAAAAAAATCAAGGGTGAAATGTAATAGAAGAAGTGATGAAAAGTAGAAGATATTGAAACTCAACAGTGTGAAGTTGATAGTGAAGAAAGGGCAGCTGCATCCACTTGAAGCTGGTACTCTGCAACATATCTCTTCAAGGCCTTGACTCCTAGCTTGATCCTTGTGATAAGAGCCCTCCAGACTGAGTGCAATTGTGGCAGGCTAGAGGTACCTCTTAGAATAGGTATCAGAGTGTTCCCCGGGTCTACTATGAAGTGAAATTTCCTGTCCACAATCAAAGCAGCTGCTCGTTGTAAGAAAATCTGCTGTGATGCAACCACTGCAGTAAGTTTGTTCAAGGCAGCCTTGACCAAATGATAGCGAGGTAGGTTCCTAGCTCTGACTTCACCTCTGTCTACAATAAGGTCTGGGGTCAATTCCTCTATGCTTAGCACCAACATAATGCTCCTCTCCGTTGGATCCGAGTAAGACTCTATCAATGCTGAAGAGTAATCTCGCACCAACTGAGCCATGGGGGATTTCTCAAATCCCTCCTCCATTCTTAACCTCTGTGGTGCCTTTGGCTCACTCTCCAGCTCTTTCAGCAAAGGCATGGTGGGCTTGGTGGACCGTTTAGCTTTGAGGTCAAGCAATGGGATAGGAGAAGAGACTGAATGGGCCTCATGAATTGATGATGGCAACATTGGAGCAGTCGAAAAGTGATTGTGATTAGCAAGAACATGGTTCGGCGGTGCAACAAGTTCATCTGAATGATCTTCAAAGATCTGTGGAGAAGCTGGACCCCAAAGGATCAACGGAGATGAGGATGGAGTGATTGAAGAGGGAGAGGGATAGCTGTTACGCGTTGTTGATGACAGGAATCCCTCGTTATTAGCTATGGGAACGTCCGGCGTCGTTTCGAGTTGTACTTGCTGGTCTCGCGTCCCAGGGCTCAACTTGGTCCTTGGAAAAGGGCAAGGCGCGTGGGGCGGTAATGACGACATGAAGTCCCTGTGTTCGATTGTGGAAGCCCGTGATGGTGGCGTCCTCGAACGCTTGTTTCGGTGCTGTTGACAGGGATTTGAATTCAAGGTATCCGAAAAGTGAGTTGGAGAGGGGGTGAGGTCGTGCGTTGATGATAAGGAACAGCTTTCCTCGCCAACCATGGGAGTACCCGGCAATGATCTCGATAAGTGATGTTCACTAGAATTTTCGACTCGACGGAATGTAGGCAATAGTGAAGAGCGCCATCGTTCTGGGTTGGAAGGTGTTGAAGGAGGAGACACTGGGCATTGACGAAGGTTGCGTGCCAACGAGGCAGGGGGAGAGATTGAATGGACATTGCCCATTGGCGACGATGTACTGCTCATGCTGTTGACAACGATTGGCGGTGGTTCTTCTTTGGACCATTGTCGTTCGCCTTGGTCTGGTTGAAGAGCGCGTTGCCTTTCTTGTAGAATATTGGAGGTGTAGGGTGCCGTTGGTGTGAACCACGGTGCCGTCGAATGAGACAAAGGCATTGTAATTGGTCCCCTGGCAGTTTCTGCTTGCACAGAAGTCAGTTGAGCCGAGTGCGAACAGGCGCACGACACCCTGGTGACCTCTGCTCCCTCCAGTGTGCCTTTTATCTCCCTGGTAGCCTGCTCATTGATCCCCATAGCCTTGGCATTGTCCTTCAAGTCCCCCAAATTCCTCGCCTCGTCAACGTGAGTAGAAGTCGAGCCGCATGAAGATTGAGCAGCACTAGGGCGGTTTGGCGGCACAAAGTCATTGTCCAAACAATCTTGCGAGGTTCGTGGAGAAGAAGTTGGCCTGAGGGATGAGGGCGACAAAGTTGACGTGGTCGGAAAGGGAGTGGAGTCATTGTCGCACTTCAATGATGACGAGCGATCTCCTTTGGCAATCGTGCGAACGTTTGGCGAAGTTGGTGCCTTGTACTCGTCGTGCGTATGGAAGCTTCGTAGGTAGGTTTTTGGAGGCGAAGAGGGCAATGTACGCGAGTTGGTCCTCAATGGCGAGGTGCAGCCCTCATTTTCAACTGCGAGAGCGGATTGCAGTCGTGATATCCCCAAAACCTTGTATTGGGTATTGAGTTGGGGTGACAGGGATAAACCTCGACGTTTTGGGGACAAAGGAGTAGGGGGGCAGCCTTTGTATTCGATCATGGGAGCCGCTCGCGAGGTTGGTACATTCAAGCGCTCGTTTTGTGTGCTCTGTTGCCGTTGATGAGAAACCGACGAGGAATTGGGTGAGAAGAGGGTCTGAGAGGGAGCACGGTGACCTGTTGATGGTGGTGAGTGAACTTCCTCGCCAACACTCGGCTGTGAACTGAGTCGACAAAGGGTAGGCGCCAGGGAAGAACATCGTAGCTTTGGTGGGAAAGGCGTAGGAGGGCTTGAATGAGACGCCGAGTATCGTTGGAAGTTGAGTGATGGGACTGGAGAGATCAACAGGGCGTTGGGTGATGTACTGCTCATGTCATCAGTTGTGAATGACAATGGCGGCTTTTCGGGCAACAATGGTTCGTCCTGGTATGGTTGAAATGTGCTTGAAGGAGGATGGGCTGAACAGAAGTCATGCAATTGTTGTCCGTAGGAATGAGTGGTTGGAGATCTGACTGGCAAGGGGGCAAAATATCGTATTTGGGATTTCGACGATTGTTTTCGAGTGGCTGGAAGGGAATGAGATGGAACAGAGGAAGGGGAATGAAATGAACCCGATAAAATGGAGTGCTGAGGGCATCGTCTCTTTGGGGAAAGAGGAGCCAAACGTTGAGGAATCGCATTGGTGGATGAACGTGGAAACGGCGTTGTGGACCCTCGATGGAGGCCGGGAGCAGAATTGAAGGTGGGAGGTGCAGTCGACGGCCGTTGTTGGGTGACTGAATTGGAACGAATTGGAGTGTATGAAACGAAGTGATGAGTGTGTCGTCCCTTCGAGGAAAGACGAGTTGATGGCTGGGGTATCGCGTTAGCTAATGAGCGCGGAAATGAGATGTTGGAACCCCGATGTAGATTCGTGATGAAGTTGGAGATGTAGGGGGCCATTGACGAGGGCCGCGACGCCGTTGAAGAAGACGGTGTTCTTGCAGGCACCGTAATGGGTTCTCCGGTAACGTTGCCTTGGATGGAAATCAGTTGAACAGGGCGTAAGTGGGCACACGGCACCTCGGTGACTTCTTCTCCATCCCCTACAACTTTTATCTCCTCGGTAACCTGCTCCTTAGTTCCCACAACCTCTGCATTGTCCTTGAAATCCCCCGATTCCCTCGCTTCGGTAGTGTGAGCGGAAGTCGAACCGCATGAGCGTTGAGTGGAAAGCAGCACGAGGACTCCATCTGGGCAAACTTCATAGATCGATGGACGTTGGAATTGAAGGAGGTATCAGAGCGTTGGCGACCCGATGGAACTCGAGCCGGGTGTGAGGCAGGCTGTGTTGCTGTCATGTTGAACCTCAGAGACAACCCATCATCTTCTTTGCTACCCGTGGGATCAGTTTTTGATGGCATTGGTTGTGGGGGCTCGCGTTGCACATCGAGCGGTAGACGTCGTGACTCCAACGGACAGCGAGGAGTATTGTCCAAGTGAGATGGTGGAATGAATGTGGATGCCAACGTGGACGCGAATCGCTTGTTCAATGGCGTGTTGGGCAAAACAAAAGACAGGGTTTGTTTGAGCCTTTGAAAAGCTAGTTTGTCGACGTTCGGTTGAAAGAGATAGGGCCAAAAGTTACGTTCGACGATTTCGCGTGCGATAACGAGGTGAGTAATGATTGCCCCCCAGTAAACATTCAGAGGCTCAAATCCATCAGAACCTGCTCGCAACGACTTGAAGAAATCCGGAGAGTTTGAGGGAAAAATGGGAAAATCAGAAGAGAAATAGGTGAGATAATCTTGAAGATCATGTGTGACATTGCTGAGCTCCGAAATAAGCTCATGGTGTAGAGTCCTTGTGGAACCGATTGAAATGGAGTCCTGAGATTCGTTGAGAGTGTAAGAAAGAAGTCCTTCCAGGGCTTCAGACAGAGTGTAAGGGCCATAGAGGGGAGTATAGATGTAATGAGCACGAAGATGATAGAAAGATGAGGGGTACATGACAAAGAGAAAAATGGAGACAGCCGGCCAGGATGTCGACAGTTCCCACAGTGTCCACCTTTGTAACGGACAATCTGTGCGTTAAATGTGGGAGCTGTCAATGAAAGTCGTATGGCGAGCTGGAATGGTAATGGTGTGAAGACCCAGGTGTGATCTTGGTCACAACTTGGTCCAAAGAGAGGAAGATTGAAGAAATGAGACTGGATGTGGGCGTATCCTAGCTAGGGTTGAGATCACTCTGGAAATCCAAAGCTACAACCCCTGCTACCTCTTGGGAAATCCACAAGAGGTTGGATACAGACACAGAAAGGGATAGCACTGCAGATCTGATAAGATCTGCCCTGATCAACTGGTGCTGACACTTGTTCTCTTGGAGCAGAGTGTCAGTGACCTGTTAATACACAATAACACTTGCCCATTGGTTTGAGCTACGATAGAACACCTGCTAGAAAGCAATAGATGCAGTGGTGGTAGAGATGTAAGAAGGTAGCTTGTCACATGACTACTACTGACAAGTATGGAAGGGAGTCATGTGACACAAATGCTAAGTAATGGAAAGTAAATGATGTAGAGAAAGGGTAGGATCCCATATACCTGCTACAATCTGCACCAAAGTAAGAGCAGGACAGGAAGAGAAACCAGTGGCAAGTGGGGATGGACCCATCTGCACGAAGCCAAAGTTCAGGGTTGAAGGGGAAGAGGCGATCTTGGGAGAGCACATAAGAGCTGAAGGTGGAAATGGGTGTGTGGCCCACTGTGGCAGAGTGGATGAGGATCTTGTTGCCTTGGAATAAACGATCGGCTTTATGAGAAGGCAGGAGGAAGGAGAACCAGTCTGTGGCAATGGAGACTGAGGAACATTTGATGACTTTTTGGTAATCATGGAGAGCAGGGTTGTCAGGCCAGACATTCTCACCAATCCGCATGAGGCCAAAGAAGGAGACACATGCGATAGCGAGGAAGAGAGCAGTATCATGATCAGTGGTAGGGGAGAGATGCAAGGTGACAGAGATGATCTCATCATGGGATATGGCATGCTTGCGTGAGGTAGGTGAGGCACGGAGCTTTGTGCACCCAGTGAGGGTGCAGGAGACAATGTTGGAATGGCAGGTCTCACAGACAGAAGGGTAGAAAGATTCGAGTTGGTTGCAGATTCCTGAGAGATAAGATTTGACAGAGGAGGGTTTTATGTGGTGGCACATATAAACAACAAAGTAGCTGAGGGTGTCTGGGTTTGGTTCGATGGGGAAGTGATGCATGTGGCAGAAGTTGATATACAAGTGGAGGGCAGAGGTGTAAGATGCAATTGAGGCTGGTTCAAGGGCAAAACCAAGGGTGATGGCGCGTTCATATTGAAGGTGCTCAAGGCTCCAGGCAACCCATGGAGGCTGCCTGGAGCCAGACAGGGAGAGGTTCATGAGAGGACAGCCCCCAGCATCAATTGAGAGGGTGTAAAATCCTCGATGTAGAGGATGGTGTTGCACATGCGAGCCATTGTGATTGCATAAGAGTTGTGGTAGTGGGAGATGGCATCAGCAATGTCATTCTGATCCCCTGCCACATGAACAACCCAGAGCTGACAACCAAAGCGCATCATCAGGTCTGCAGCAGTTAAGACGATGGGGTTGATATCTGGGTTAGTGTGCAGGGTGCAGAAAAGATCCACAGTGTTGGAGTTGTCTGTGTAGACCACAACACGGCGGGGAGGGGGGCGAGTGAAATGTAGAACCCAGTGAAAAGCTGAGAGGACAGCATAGGCCTCCCAGTAGAAGATGGTGCAGGATGCGAGGGTGGGAACTGAGGCCTGGAAGCCAAGGCCATGGTGGGGGGACCAGAAACCAAGTCCGAAGAGGCAAGCATCAGAAAGGAGGAAATAATCTGCATCAGCAACCTCCCAATCCAGATATTTGAGGAAGACTCCTTTACAAGATTCCAGGTGGTTTGTGGCCCACAAGAGTTCATGGCAAATCTGTGTGTTTAGATGAAGCTCTGCTGACAGTCTCTTCTTGTTACTCATTTTCGCATAGAGGGCGCTCAGACAAGGGCGGAGGAGGGGGAAGATGTTGAGAGACCAGTTGATCCAACCAGCTAACTGCTGGAGGTCAGAAAGCTTTGGGTGGCAGTTATGAACAGCAAATTCTCAGATAGCAAGGATAAGATCCTGGCGGGCGTCAAGAGGCATGGTGAAAGACATCTTGTTAACGTCAATTTCGAAACTGATGATGGTAAGGATGGGCTCTGAAGCCTGCTTTGCCTCCTCATGGGGGATGCTGATCTCGTCCCATAGCTCGAGGAGATGCACCTGTTTCAAGGGCATGAATTTTTGGTAAGGCTCATACCAGAGAACATCAGACTCCAGATCAAAGGAGAAGACGTCATCACAATACGCAAAGAGGTCGAGGATATTGCATAGAGCGATGGCAATCCAGAGGACTAGGAAGAAGAAGCTCCCCCAAATGCCTCCCAATGCCTGGCTGCTGAAGTTGCAGCAGTGGTCAACATTGAAGGATCCATTGATCTTTACAACTTGTTTTGACTGCCATTCCTTTGCCAAAGGACAAAGATGGTGGGCATCCTTGGCATCTGATTTGAAGGCGACAATGGGAACGTCCAAGCCGACGATCTTGAGGAAATCCAGCAAGCTCTGTCCGAACTGCTGGAGACCATCCAAAGGCACAGAGACAGCCTTTTTGTCAATGAGGTCGTTTAGAGGGAAGGGTTGGGCACTGTGGTTGACGCAAAGATGAAGCTTATCAGAGTGATTCTTGATAGCGATGGTGGCGGGGATGGAAAGCATGCAAGGAAGGAGGGAAGAGAAGGTCTCAGAGAATCGACCCTTCTCTACCTCAGATTGGCATTGGTTTTCAGTGAATCAGATGTGGGCAGGGTCTGAGAGGTATTCCTTTGCATCCAGTTTGAATGGCAGATATGTGCTTGCTGTGTCAGCCCAGGGCCAAAAGCCCTCAGAGAAACCCCAGACAATTGAAGAGACAAAATCAGGGTTGGGATGATGAACCAGGAGGGACTCAAGGACAGATGTGTGGATGGGGGAGACGATACGGAAAAGATGGGGGTTCGACTCAATGGAATCTTGGAGAATTCGGTTGCTTCGCTTGTGATCAGGGACAGAGGGTAGAGGAGGTAGGATCTCAGAAGCCATGGCCAAGGTGAGGTGGGGTTCCAGCACACCATCAGCACCCCACCAGAAATGACGCACATAGGAAGGGTGTGATGAGAGCCCTTCGAACCTTGAGACCTGCTTGAGGTTATCGGTAATGAAGTCCCTGACATCACTTCCCACAGGCAGGGGTGATGTGCCCTGTCCTGCGACATTTCGAGCAAATGTGAGCATAGTCACATGAGGATTGGGAATTGGGACAGGTGCCAGTGTTAAAACGCTGACAAGCCTCACATCTGGGCTTGGACGAGGAAGAGGGACAATGGGTGGATCTGGAGGTTTCATCTCAAGGTAACCCAGATGATCCACCACCATTCTGGAGCCAGAGCAGGCTGAGGTTGGCAAAACTAGTGTGGTCTGTAAGCAGTAGGTCTCGTCGTTGAGACACACGTAATCGAACGGCCTTATCAAAATGAATGACTCATCCATGGCGTTCTGGGGGCATGGAGGTGAAGAGTTGGCAGATGAACTTTGCATACATGATGAGCTCGGAGCTGCAGTGAGGGAAGACGAAGAGTAAGGCCTCGACATATCCATCCCAGGCAATGGTCCAGTCAGAGTGGGATCAGACAGTCTTAGCAGGAGTGCAGAAACCAACGACGAACTCAAGGGACCCAACCTTCTCTCGTTTACGGTTGTCAGCTCCCACAGCATAGATTCCTGAGAGGATGTGGTCGAGATCGACAACCCGCCCAAGGATGATGTTGGTCCATTCCCTGTCAGGGAACTGGGGACATTGAGCTGAGTTGAGTAAGGATGACTTTGCAAACTTCAGGTCCCTGGCAAAATTCTCGAGGCAGGTTTGAGTCTGTCTGAGCTTGAGTGAGAGCAGGGCCAGGTCAACCTCCTCCTGGATGACCCAGGGGAAGCGTGAGGGGTCGATGCGATGCTTGGAGGAAGGGGAATCGGGTCCGTCATCTGGTCCAGGAGATTGAGGGCACTTGGATGTGTCCTCAACCTCAGCCCAGGGAAAGAGTTCACCCTGAGGCAGGACACCAGGCTCAGCCTTGATAGGCTTGGTGTGTTGTCTAGCTGAATCCGACTCAGCAGGGAGTCTACCTCTTTCCACTGCTCCTTCCCAGAGTCGATTGTGGTTGTTGAGCATAGCGAGGAAGGATCTGAGAGCCTGGAGAGTAGGCCTGGCTTGCTCATCGGTGGCATAACAACCAATGATGGTTTGGAGGCATAGGAAGATGATGACTTTGTCTGCAGTGCCAGTGCAGTATTCCTCCACACACTTCTCACACTCCTCAACAGCCTCTACTGGGAGTAACACAGGTGGCTGAGTGGGAACTGTTCGAGGGATGCTCAGAAGTGGTGTGGTTGTCAGAAGTGGTAATCGCTTGATCTGTCTGAAGTCCCAAATCCGTCATAAAGAATGAGGACAATGGGAGGTACGACAAAGGTGACATGCGAGATGTACTGACTGCCTATGTATCAAGAAATGTCAGTAAACAAGTACATGAGCACAGAGGCGTGTTCTGCTCACCTGGGGATCAAGAAATGTCAGGAAAGGGGTGACATTTCAAGAGCACCCAGTGATGAGTTCAAGTAGCAGCTAATGTTTCACCCAGAGGTGGAAACAAAGAGCCACTATGATGTTGTGTTGCAGAAACAACAACATGAACATGCATGCTGTGCTGTTTGGGGATGAACAAGGCAGGCATGCTGGAATCGTGAGTGTGTGAATTACAGAAATTCACACACCTCAGGGATTAGATTTGTGTAAACACAAGTTTTTAAATCCAATTAAAGAACATGACGTAGTGGGGAAATGTGACCTTTCTGGGCTTTCACGCAATACTTTACCATCCCCCACATAATCCACATGGACTCCACTGGATTCCACTGGATTCCACTGGATTCCACTGGACTGGACTGGACTGGACTGCCAATCACAAAACTGGACTCCACTGGACTCCCAGCACAAAACTGGACTCCACTGGACTCCACTGGACTCCACTGGACTGCAAGCACAAAACTGGACTGGACTGGACTGGACTGGACTGCAAATCACAAAACTGGACTGGACTGGACTCCACTGGACTCTCCCAACACAAAACTGGACTGGACTGGACTGCCACAGACCTAAGTTAATCCAGAATTCCTGAACTTAGACTTGAAAACAAAAAATAAAATTGAAGTATATTTATTAATTAAATTAATTAAATTTACATAGATTCTATGTTACAGAGGGGGGAGGGAGGGGGAAGGGAAAGGGAAAGGGAGGGGAAAGGGAAAGGGAGGGGAAAGGGAAAGGGAGGGGAAAGGGAAAGGGAGGGGGAAGGGAAAGGGAGGGGGAAGAGAGGAATGAATAGAGGGGGGAGGGAGCAAGGAAGGGGGAAGGAAAGGGAGGGGGGGAGAGAGGAGCAAGGAAAGGGGGAGGGGGGAAAGGGGGAGAGAGTGAAGGGGCCTCGTCGCCGTTCAGCGCTGGCGGGCGCTCGTCGTTTTTCGGGTGTGGTGGGGGCGGCGTTTTCGTCGGCGCTCGTTCGTCGTCGTCGTCGCGTGTCGTCGGTCGCGTGTCGTCGTCCCGGCGTGTAGTCGTCGTCGTCGCGTGTCGTCGGTCGCGTGTCATCGTCGTCGCGTGTCGTCGGTCGCGTGTCATCGTCGTCGCGTGTCGTCGGTCGCGTGTCGTCGTCGTCGTGTGTCGTCGTCGTCGCATGTCGTCGTCGTCGCGGTCGCGTGTCGTGGTCGTGGTCGTGTGTCGTCGTCCCAGTGTGTAGTCGTCGTCGTCGTGTGTTGTCGTCCTCGCGCGTCGTCGTCGTCCTCGCATATCGTCGTCCTGGCCTGTCGTCGTCCTCGCGTGTCGTCGTCGTCGTGTGTTGTCGTCTTCGTGTCGTCGTTCTTGTGTGTCGTTGGTCTCCTCGTGTGTTGTTTTTGTTGTTGCGTGCCGCTGGCGCCTGTCGTGGTGAGTACGGGGCATTGGGGTGGTGGGGCAGACATACCCTTGGCCCATGACGTTGACACGTCATGGGCGCCGTCCCTCGTTCTTGGCCTGTCCTTCCACGTTGGCGTGGGCATGGGCGTGGGCGGCGTTGGCGTGGGCGGCGTTGATGTGGGCGGCGTTGATGTGGGCGGCGTTAACGTGGGCGGAGTTGGCGTGGGCGGCGTTGGCGTGGGCAGTGATAGAGGTGGTGGTGGTGGAAGGGAATGGGATGGTCACGGAGGTGTGACCATGCCGCAAACAGGAGACGTGACGATATGGCACGCCCTCAAGTAAGTCACGTGACCTCACCCCGCAGACTGAACAAAATCATAAATCCTTATTGCAGCTATCACTGACCCACACTATATGTAAATTATAACCTTTCCTTTCATTTGATCATTAAAATGTAAGTTTATTGTATAGTCTATTTTCGCTTTTTTAGTAGTATTCATATATAATAATAATAATATACTGGAATGACTGGAATCCACTGGACTCCACTGGACTCCACTGGACTCCACTGGACTCTGACTGGACTCATAGTCCACTGGACTGGGACTGGACTCAGGAAAGTGGCTGGCAGTCCAGTGGGAGTCCAGTGGACTGGACTGGACTGGACTGGACTGGACTCCAGTGGACTGGGCATTCTGCCAGCCAATCTGGCCTGGTAAGAGGGCCACTGGAATCCACTGGAGTCCAGTGGAGTCCAGTGGAGTCCATATGGATTACGTGGGGGATGGTAAAGACCTCCTTTCACGTTGAGTGGATGAAAGTGTGATGGGAAATTCTGGCACATGATTTTCTTTTCAGTTGAGGTCACACCACAAAACCCACTACTAACATAGCGGGAATTCATTGTTACCTTGTGTTGGAATATAATTCTATGTCTTGGCATATTACGGCTGGTCCCTCTTTGATCTTATTATATTATTTGTTCGACTTATGCGTTTAGTACCATCACACCAACCTCTGCGCAGCAGACTTATTATTTAGCTATTATATTTACTTGACCTTTGTTCAGACCTTGGAACAGTCACTACTATTACAATAAGTACTTTGTAGTATAAATACCTTGCTTGTACTTCGTTAACTTCAATCTATTCAATTATTACTCTTCTACAGGTTATGGGCCCCGGCTTTGCACTCTAAATACCGCTTTACAAATACCCCACTGCTTTATTCTAAACACCACACTCTGTACCGCTTTGCCCTTTGATATGTCCCAAGAAGAATTCTTCAAGGTTCCCAAACTCAACACTGATGGCAGTAACTGGGTCACCTTCAAGGATAGATTCCAGTGGGCCATTGATGCTCAAGGCATGCTCGACCAGCTCAAGAATGTCGTTGAAGAGCCGACTGACCCCACCGCATCCAAGGAAACTCCCAAGTCCGCTCTGGCCGATTCACAAGGGGGTAATACCCAAGTTCAGTCCAGTGAGTTGCAATACCACAACTTTTTGATCTGTCACTCTCAATGGCGAACAGCCAAGGCAACAATCAAGCAGTGTATTGCGAGTACGGTGCCTGATTCAGTTTTCAACTGGATTAAGACGAAGAAGATGGCGAAAGGCATCTGGGATGCCCTAGCGTCAATCTTCCAGGAATGGTTGCTTATGGTTGCTATAGACCTGCGACAGAAGATGCAGAGTGTCAAGTGTGGGGATAGTGAGGATGTTTGCACTCACTTTGAGAAACTCACCAACACCCAGGAACAACTTGCTTCGATGGGCATTTCCCTACCCAACACTGAATACGCCAACATTTTGATTGGCTCACTCCCTACCATTTACGACCCTTCCATTTCCTCCATTACTGCTGCTGCCAAACTCACGAAGAAACCCATCGACCCTGACGATGTTATTACACTCGTTACAGACAAGTACAATTGACATGACTTGAAGTCCCGTGCCAAGTCCAAGAAGGACTAGAAGGATGCCACCTTTTACGCTGAAGGGGGATCCAAGGGCGGGAAAAATGGTGGGAGGCAGGGTGGAAGGAAGGACATTATGTGCCATAACTGCTCAAAGCACAGGCACGTAAAGGCAGATTGCTGGGCGAAAGGGGGAGGAAAGGAGGGACAGGGGCCAAAAGGGAAGAAGAAAGAGGGATCATCCACTCCCGCTATGGCAACTACAAGCGCTGTAGCAGCCACAGAGGGGGAAGGGGTTTGGACTGTAATTGACGAGGATGTGATCATGGAGGACTGGACTAGCGATTACAGCGACGAAACCGACTGGTCATTATTGAGTGACAACTCCGAGGGAGAAATGGATGACTCACCACCTATTCCTGATGCACACCCATCCGATGCCAACCACCTTTGCTCCATTATGTTCTCTCAAGATGTCGTGAACATTTGTCTTGACGACAACAACAACTTCTATGACGATCTCCCTTCACTCAAGACTGTTTCAGACAGTACTGACAACACCCAGAGCCAGCTTGATGATGAGTTGCTGGCTGATTACTCCAAGGACGATGAAGACTCAGTTATCTTCATCTACGACATTATGGATGACGGTGTTGCACCTGTTTCAAGTTTTGCAGGAGCTGTATTGGCAGGGACAGAAGTCACTCACAATGCTGAGAGTGAGCTCTACGACTCAGGTGCCTCATGCCATATGACCCCATTCTGCCACCGTCTTATCAACTTCACCCCCATCACCTCCCGCCCCATCACCACTGCCGACAAACGAGTGTTTCATGCAACCGGAAAGGGGGACATGCAAATTGAGGTTCCTAACGGCAACATGACGACCACAATCCTACTGAAGGATGTTTTATACACACCAGACATGGGCATCACCATCGTTTCCATCAGCCACATCGCCTCTGCAGGGTATGCCACCCTGTTTCGTGCCAACTTCTGCTGCATCTTTGACTCCAAGCAATGGCACATTGGTCATGTCCCAGTCACGTCGAATGGCCTGTATCGTGTAGATCACGGTGAGGTTGCATCCAGTGCAAGTTCAAGGAAATGTCTCACCTTGAAGCAGTTGCACTGCCGTATGGGACACATCGCTCCTGAAGCAGTACGGAAGTTAGTAAGGGAGGGGAGGGTCAATGGAGTGGACTTGGAGGAAGGGGGAGACTTTGGTTCGTGTGACTCATGCAAGTACACAAAAACCACAAAGAAACCTATCAAGAAGGAGCGGTCAGCACCATGAGTGGCCAACTTTGGGGATGAAATTCACTCGGACATATGGGGGCCATTGCCCCTAGAATCCATCTTCCACCACAAATATTATGCCTCTTTCATTGACGATCATACACGTTACTCCCACATCACCCTCCTACACAAGAAGGATGAAACCTTCGACTCCTACAAACACTTCGAAGCCTGGGTAGCTACCCAGCACAACGTCAAGATCAAGCGCCTACACTCTGATCAAGGAGGGGAGTATTTGGATCATGAATTCACGGCTCACCTTCAAGCCCAAGGGACCGAACGTCGCCTCACCACACATGATACCCCTGAGCACAATGGAGTTGCTGAAGCCCTCAACTGCCGGATTCTTGAGCGTGTTTGTGCTATGCTCCACCAGAGCGGTCTCCCTAAGTTTCTCTGGGGAGAAGCTGTCTTGCATGCGAATTGGCTGAAGAACCGCACGTCAACTCGTGTTTTGGATAATATGACGCCATACGAAGCACTTACCAGCCACAAGCCCAACCTGTCCAACCTCCAAGAGTGGGGGACGAAGGTTTGGGTCCATGACGACACCAACTCCAAGCTGGAAGGCCGATCGAATGTTGGACGATGGGTTGGGTACAATGAAGAAAGCACGCATGCTCACCGGATTTACTGGCCTGGCCGTCAAACCATATCTGTCAAACAGAACATCAAGTTTGATGAGAACGATGTACTTATACCTGCCGTTGATGACATGCTGCTTGAGGGGGAGATAGGACCTGAAGTTGTCAATCAGCCTGTCGAAAATGTCAACGACAATGCCAAACAAGAAGCTCCCTTTGTCCCAAGTCAACCACCTTCATGTGAACCCTCTCCCATTCCTGAGCGACCTAAATGCACCATCAAGCCTTCAGCATACATCAATCGACTTCTCGCTGGAGAAGGATTCACCCAAGGCACATACAAAAATGGTCGTGCTGTTGGCAATGCAATTCCTGCTGGATTGCAAACCGGCGAAGATGTTGGAGCTCTGGGGGAGTACTGGGAGGACTTGGAGATTGGAGGGGTAGAGTTTGCAATGGGAGCAGCAGCCTTAGAGGCTGAGGGAATGGATCCAGGATCACTGGCAGAGGCAAAGGGAAGATCAGATTGGCCAATGTGGCAGGAAGCTATGCAGAAGGAACTCGAATCCCTACGCAACGCAAACACCTGGACCATCGTCGAACACCTATCTGGCAAGAACATTGTTGGATCCAAATGGGTCTTTCACATCAAGAAGGACGCCAACAGTCACATTGCCAAGTACAAAGCTCGACTTGTCACATGTGGATTCACTCAAGTTTATGGTGTTGACTACATGGAAACCTTTGCTCCAGTTGCCAAACTCTCCAGCCTTTGCACTATCCTCGCCATCGCCACTCGCCATGACTGGCCTATTGAAGTTTTTGACTTCAACAGCGCATTTCTCAATGGAGAACTTGACAAAGAAATTTTTATGCAACTACCACCTGATTTCGAGGGCTGTGACCCTCACCGCTATGTTGCTCGCCTCAACAAGGCTCTTTACAGACTCAAGCAGGGTGGACGGACTTGGTACAAGACCCTGTGCTGTACCCTCAAAGAACTTAGCTTCAAACGTGCTGAATACGACCATGGAGTATTTTATTCAAGAACCACTGCCGGCACCATCATCCTTGCCATTCACGTCGATGACTGCACCATCACTGGCACCTCCCAAGCCTTACTCGACGAGCACAAAACTCGCATCAACAAATGCTACGCTATGACAGACTTAGGCCCTATCAATTGGCTACTCGGAATTCAAGTCACTCGCAACCGTGAAGCACGAACCATCACCCTCTCCCAGTGTAGCTATATCGACTCTATCATCGCTCGCTTCAACTTCACAGATGCCAAGCCACTTTCCATCCCTATGGATCCAAACATCTCATTCTCGAAGGATCAGTGCCCCACGACTCCAGACGACATCGCCAGCATGCGCTGCATACCCTATCGAGAAGCAATTGGATCGCTCATGTATGCTAGCGTGGGCACTCACCCAGATATCTCCTTCACTGTGTCAACTCTATCGCAATTCCTCGATAATCCAGGTCATACGCATTGGGAAGCCATCAAACGTGTATTTCGGTACTTACTTGGCACAAAAGACTTACAGCTTACATTTGGAGGAGGCAAACACAGTTTGGAAGGATACACCGATGCCGACAGCGCTTCGCAGGAACACAGGCATGCCATATCCAGCTACACATTCATCATTGACAGAGGAGCTGTCTCCTGGAGCTCACACAAACAAGAACTCGTCACCTTATCAACAGCTGAAGCCGAATACGTCGCAGCTACTCACGCTGCCAAGGAAGCCATCTGGCTTCGCAATTTTATTGGAGAAATCTTCAGCCCACTCACGGAACCCACAACACTCCATTGCAACAATCAATCCACCATTGCCATCGCCACCAACAGCAATTTTCACGCTCGTACCAAACACATTGACATATGCTATCATTTCATCTGCTTTGTCATCAACAACGGATCCCTCAAGCTTATTTACTGTCCTACTGACAACATGACAGCTGATACCCTCACTAAAGCCCTTCCGAGCCTGAAGGCAAAACACTTCGCAGTGGCACTTGGACTCCGCGCACCAACTTCGAATTAAGGGGGAGTGTTGGAATATAATTCTATGTCTTGGCATATTACGGCTGGTCCCTCTTTGATCTTATTATATTATTTGTTCTACTTACGTGTTTAGTACCATCACACCGACCTCTGCGCAGCAGACTTATTATCTAGCTATTATATTTACTTGACCTTTGTTCAGACCTTGGAACAGTCACTACTATTACAATAAGTACTTTGTAGTATAAATACCTCACTTGTACTTCGTTAACTTCAATCTATTCGATTATCACTCTTCTACACCTTGTGTGACACGAGTTTCAATCTTCTGATATATCTGAACCCTGAGCACCGGAACGCCTCCGACAGCAAACACAACACATTTATACCAAAAAAAAGTAGATATTCGTATAGAAGAGAAGGAATATTATTGGCCTGTAAAAAGATTCAAAGAATTTGATGAAGTGGTGAGTCAGAAATCGCGAAGTGCTGAAAAAGTTTCAAACACCTGAACAAACATAGTATGCTACAGCCATCCACCCTCTAATGATACACCACCCCTGTTTGATACACTTTTGACTAGCCTATATCTCACTCAATACTACACCAATTTCTACGAAACAAGTTGTAACACATAGTACATGCTCATTTCTACCACTCTACAAAATTTGGATGCAATCGAGGCAGCATTGATAAAGCTGTGGAGCATTCAAAATGGACTGTTTTTCGGAAATAGCCGAAATACAGTCACACCCCTCTGTGATACACCTATAATCCTACTTTTTCTCTGTGAAATGCTGGTCAAACATTCTGAAATTTGGTACAGTCATAGATGGGCATTTATCTGAGATTTTCATGTAGTTTTTATAGTGAAAGGTTGTGCTCAAATTTGTTGAAGCTAATTTCTCATTTTTGGTGTATCATTAGCAAGTGGATGACTGTATAAGATCTATCAGCAATTTTTGTAAAAAAAAAAAAAAAAGAATTGACTCAATCAACTAGGATATATCAAGGTCCCCACCTAGTCTGCGAGGTACTCGTATACAAATTCGTTCTTAATCATTACCAACCTTACTAGCACTCGCCTTCAACGCTGTTTCTTACTAGATGATATCCTTGGTTTACCCGCCGCCTCCCAGATTCTTGCAAGCTATCCAGCTGCTTCAGGCCACACAGTGTGACCGTTGAAAACGTGCAACCCGGAAACCAAGCGGCAAAGAATCCTGAACTTGTGCTGCCGTGAGGCGGTAAGAGGAGTCACAACTCATTTAGCCACAAAATGAGAGCATAGACCTGGCATAATCATTCCCGAGCAATCGATACATATGGTGTGTGTTGGTGGTGGGGTTGGTTGTAATAACGAGCAAGTGAAGACCGAAATGCATGGGTGTGAGATGACATACAAGGCAAAAAGAAAGAGAGACGGAAAGACAAGGTAAATTTTCCCAGTAATGCCGACGTCCCCCCTACATTTACTCCTGGGCAGTCTCGTGCTCGACAGCGGTAATACCCTGTCGCTTCTCGGCGATGCGAGCGGCACGACGTTCCCGAGCAGCCTGTGCAGGTATTTGTCAAACGCAAAAAAAGATAGGAGGGAAATGGAGGACAAACCTTGTTCTTGACACGGCGGGCCTCCATTTGGTCTGAGAGGACCTTTGTGCGGGACTTCTCGGCCTTCGCTTTGTGGATGTACTCCATGAGCACACGCTTGTTCTTGAAGACGTTACCCTTGGACTTTTGGTACAACACGTGGTAGCTAAGCCGACCGTCAGAAAATTGCCTCACCACACACAGAGCCGAAGAGAGGAAAAAAACATACAGGTGCTTATCGATCTTGCCAGCCTCTCTGTATTTCCTAAGCAGCCTTCGGAGAACCCTCTGTCTCCTCATCCATATAACCTTGCCAGGCATCCTCGCCTCCGAAGTACCCTTCCTCTTACCAGGACCGGTGTGGCGGCCCTTTCGCTTGGCAGCGAGGAGGTCGCGCGTGCGTGCGCGGGAATGGACGGTGGTGGGCTTGATGATGACACTGCCATCCTTGATAAGTTTCTTGACGTGGGTGCGGGAGTTGGCGTTCCCGATTTCAGCTTGCTCGGCGGGGTCGAGCCAGATTTTTCGTTTGCCGACGCCAGCTACGGACGCGGCGAGGCGTTTTTGTGACCGGAGATTGACTATATGCGCAAAGCTCGTTAGTCAAGTGATGTGTTGGGAAGATAAGTGCCTTACCCATCGTTCTTCGTGCGTCTGTAGGATGTTTAATTACGGGTGTGATTACATTACGGATGGCAACAACGTCCAGTTGAGGAGCGATGTATTGTCCGATTTGATGTTCAGTTATAGGGTTTGATGAGGAGAGCAGTTCAAAGGCATCGTCAGCGTCGCCCTGGACAACAAAAGAGGGTGCTTGCCTTGGTCTTGAGGAGAACGGTCGTCGATGAGTGCGACGTCCAGGAAATAACCCTCTTCACAGGCGACTCAGATTCTTACGTCAGCAAGCCACAGCAAACCTTATTTCTTCTGCTGTACAGGCCTGCCAAAAGTTGAATCTCCGACTTTCTTGAACAAATTCAGCCAAATCTCTATATTCTACCATTGCGCTCCAAAATATCGCTTCCTACGGCACGCGCGTCACATCTGGGGATTTTAATTGAATATGCTACCTATTTTCTTAACTCCATTCAACAGCGCGTGTTTGCGCGTCTTGAGGAACGTTTGGCGTACTTTATATCGTTACTTTGGCCATGTGTTCTCGTCCTCATGCATCTAGGGTGTTCCCGACGTGTTACTTATCTCAATGACTTGATATTTTTTATACCCTCAATCATGGCGGGTGCATGTCTATGGCCACGCGGATGGCTTCTAGGGGTCGCTCAGACTAAACAATACCTGCTGTCTGCCGTTATTTTACTTCTTCGAAGGCACAATGTTACTTTTCCCTGGACATCGTGGCTCTGTTGTCAATCTAAAATGCGCTTTATGCCCTCGAGCGCATGCGCTAAGGGTCATCCAGCAACCCCTTTGGATGATTTATCCCAGTGGGATGATTACCGGCGTATCGGGGACAAAGACAGCTAGCGCCACTCTATGGTCGACAACGTAAAGGACTTCCTCGACCAAGGAGCGTCTCGTTCCCCGAAATGATATATTTTGTCTTCATTTTTCTCAAAACTCGAGTTGTCAAACTGATACCGCTCCAAATGTATTGATGCGTCCTCCGTTCCGAAGGCTCCTGGAAGTCCATTTGGATTTCCATTTCTTGCGTACCCGTTGAACCTTGTCTTTCATAAAACAAACTGTAAAACACGCCCACAAACCACGCATATCGAACACGGTCACCTACTATCCGGCCGTCGGCCGACTCCCTCGTTCATCTGCTCATGTCGTGATCGAACGCTTCAAGTTGACGCCACGTTCGTTGTCGATAATCGTGGATTTACGTCCTGCGGCGCTGGATGCTTCCATTACCTTCTTCTTCCAGCTTTGTTTGATTTTCCATTCAAAAGTCGCGGCTCGATAGGTCCCGCACGCGTGGTGTAGTTTTTGAGGGTGCCCTCGTTGTTGATTGTCTTAAGTAGATATTTTCCTGCAACCTCGAGCCTGAGTCGACTATCATGCGCATCCTTGATGAAATACTTTGGCCTGTATTTTATTGTCCTCGTTTCTTCTCTTAATTCGATTGTCTCTCAAAATTTCGTAGTAAATTCTAATGCTCAACTTCTCATAATCGCTATGCCATGAATTTTGAATCTCGATAAAAATCGTGCAGCCCGACATTCCGAAAGGCTATATTTTTTGTGTGACTGCATTCAAGGGTGTCCTCGACGTTGGTAGTCCTCCGATAAATCAAAGGGCCGAGTAGCCGCTTCAAGTTGCTGTTGAATCTAACTTCACACTACGGTCCCCGTCCCTCATTCCAGCCCAGCCAGTGGCAATTTAGTTCGGTAACTCGTCATCACTAGCGATATTATATCAACGAGGCTTCAATACTACTAATTTCATTGTATCACTAGCACCGGTTACAACAACGTTATGAAAGCGGCATATCCGGGTCCTTATCCTTACCGCGCCTACTCTTCAGGTACCCTTAGGCCGCGTACCATGCGAGTGCGTTCGAGTAGCCGTTTACGCGGCGGCGACGGTTAATTCCATTCGCTATAACCACGCATGGTTGGCCAATGATATTCTAGGTAGATCCGCAAACCCGTCAAAGTTGCCGGTTGTACAACCTTTCTTTTTAAAGAGTTCGTCTCCGGTGTTTGAGGAACCAAAAAGATAGGACACTGCGCTTAATTTGCTTTGTTTTTTTTCTGGGTATTGAGTGTGCTGGTGCGTACAACGTGTCGTCCAAGCGTCAGAATCTTTTCATGTTAGGTCACAGGTGCAACTCACCTTTAATTCATGTTGTAAAAATGCTTCCACCCTTCCCTGCTTGAACAAACGCGTCGTCTTGTTCACACTCCGCGTGCGACGCTCGTCCCGAGTTCCTGACACAAAATTTACGTTCGCCTAGGTGACTATTGGCCGAGGCGCCTAGCATTGGGTCCCTTCAGCTTCCAGCGAATGGCGAATTCACCTCCATGGCTCACCTTCACACCCGGCAAGGGAAGCGGCTGGAAGCGGTCCGTGTCTGTACTACAAAGTATCAGTTAACGCAATATTATTCCAGTTCATGAATTTAACCCATAAATTCGTCAGGAACCCCGGATGGTATGGGCAGGAAGCGTAGGTCAGTATATTTTATTTGTTTGATAGCCACAGCACGCGGTGCGCCGCGAAATAAAAAAGAGGGTCACGGAAATATTATCAACTCCAATCGATATCAAAAATTCTCGGGTGCATTCAAATTCGTTGGGCTGGCTTGAGGAGCGGCGAGATGCGTCGTCGACTTGTGAAGAAGATCATATGTAGGATATCCGCGGCGGCGTAGCTAGGCCCAGGTACGAAGCGATGAAATATGCAGATCAGCCGATGGGCAGGACAATTCTTTCTTGCAGTAGTAGATGCAATTATCTGTTTGGTAAATTGAGGAAGGAGTTTGAACCGTGCTGCACGGAGTTATTGAAATCATATATACAATTGTTTTGCTTCTGGCCTATTTTTCAGGAAAATAAGGACGATGCGGGGTTAACGCGATTGACTGATTGTGGTGAAGGGATGATAGGTGGGGGATTTGAGGGGAATATCAGGGCATCTTGGGGGATGGTTATTTTTATACCGTCGTAGCGAGAACGGATGTTGATTTGTTTGGAGATGTACACTTGAATTTTGCCAGGTAGCCAAGCCCAATGTGGATGGTAACGGGTCATCTGCTCCAGCCGTTGATATTCAAAGCGATGACGTCTGTTATCGGTCAGTTGACTGGAATTCGCGCGTTTTGTGATGGCATTCTGCTCATTGAGCATGTCCTCACCCACCAGTGTGGCTACATAATTAGCGTAAAGTAGAGTCGGGTCAAAGCTCACCGCTTCGGCGATCCGTCAGCCTTCTCCGACTCATTCCGTCGAGGTAGGAGGAGTAGGATGCAAGTTGGTTCTTGACATCACTTCCGATCTATATGTCACGGAGAAGGAGTTGGAGCGATTGGTTATTAGGAAAGAAATTTGAAATCCCGTTCCGAGACCGACGGTGTACCGACCAGCATGGCCAGCCACTTGGACGATCTCATTTGTTTCGCCTTGAGTTGGATCACAAGGACAAGACGTTTTGTTTAGGTTTGAGCTTGGTTTGAGCTCGGGGTTTGAATGTTTTGTGCATGTCGCGTTATACGACTGTCACGCAGGGTCTCCCCCTGATGTGTTTCTTTCATTTTTAGAAGGAACGAGGCGAGATTGTGATGATGCTCAGGGTGGTCAGATGGAAGACGATCCTGAGAGATAATACATTGAATTTGCTTGCAGGAGGATAGGATTCGTTTTGTATATTCTGAAGGGGCTCATCGGATAAAAAATGTTTTATTTAGCACGTGGATTGTGCTGACACAATCCTGTCACAGACAAATGTATATCTCCTGGTCCCATTCGTCCTTTTTTTTCTCTTTCCTACCACCATCATCAACGCCGCATCTCAGTTCCACACTCCACCTTCACCGCCTACACCGTAGGCGACAGCGAGGGGCGGTATTCCAGCCTGCTCTCCCCGCTTTCTCCATTCTTCGCTACACTCCGTCTGCTCCAAAGTTGTCTCTGACTGTCTATTCATCTCTACATTTTTTTGCAAGTCTTTCCCCTCTTCTTTCTCGTTATCATCATCACTCATTACTATTTCTTTTCATCAGTTTTAAACACTAAAACCACCTGGAACGTGTTGTACACCATGATCATATCCCTCTAGACAACCACGACCCACGACTCACCATCACCCGCTTTCCAAAGCTTGTCTTGCGCACGACATATCTCACATCTTGCATATACGCACACATACCCGTTGACTGTTAATTGTGGTTATCATTTCCTTTCCTCCCTTTCGGCCCATAAACATCTGTGTGACTCAAAAGGCGTTTATCTTAGTCAACAAACCATCAACAGCAACAACCAACAACCACGGCTTTCCCTACGACCCTCATTACAAGCACAATGTCCACGCCCCAATCATCGGAAGAGACTACGCAGACAGACGGTGAAGGCCCTGATACTTCCGACAAACCCCCACATGCGGATATATCTAGAAACCTCCAGAAGTTGCACATCTCCAGCTCCTCCTCGCAAACCGTAACACCCGGAAAGATGAATGGCGCACCCCCAATCGCAAAGTCCCAGAGCGGCTCATATCCCCTCCCACCCCCAGACAGTCTCACACTGGGCGATAAGCAGCCAGGCTTCACACGGAATTCGCTGCAAAAACTCGTAGCTGTCCCACTTTCCAACTCCAATTCATGTTCGTCCTCGTCATCCCAGAACCATCATCATAAGAAGCATGCATCTGCGCCACAGAGCCCCAATCTCCCATCGGCCTTACCCTCTCCTACAGAAACGTCCCCTACAGATAGCTACTGGGACGGACCAAGTGCACCCCCGAGCAGGGGTCCAAGTAGACCACCGAGCCAGCCACCTAGTCGAGCGCCCAGCATGTCAGCTGGCGTTTCTGGTGGCAAAATCACAGGTCTTGTAGCTCCTGCGCCCGTAGCTATGGGACGGGAGAGGCGTGGGAGTCAACCCCCAGCGCCAGTTCCCGTGACACCTGCCCGCAGGAAGTCGTCTTCAGCACACTCCGATAAGGGCGAGACTCCCGGCAAGTTCAATTTGAAGGATCTACTTGCAAGTACCCCTAAGCTCAGCAGAAAGAGCTCGCAGCGGTCAACGTCGTCCAAGAGATCAGATTCAGATGCGGGAGAGGGGAATGGACGGCCCAGGAGTACAGCCGGAGATAGCACCGCTAGTTTGACACAGAAATATGGCGTGTGTCAAAAGGTGGCAATCGGCAAAGGGGCTACAAGTGTCGTTCGGCTCGCACATAAGTGGGACCGCAGCGAGGAGAAGCTTTATGCCATCAAGGTGAGTTGTCAAGTGTCATTCGAGTGAGTTCGCTTGCTGACACGCTGTGTCAGGAATTCCGCAAACGCCGCAAAAATGAGTCTGAAAAAGAGTATGTCAAGAAGCTCACTGCCGAATTCTGCATCTCTTCTACGTTGCATCACCCGAACGTTGTCGAGACCGTCGACCTTATCCAGGACGAGAACCAACACTGGTGTGAGGTCATGGAATTCTGCCCAGGCGGTGATCTGTACGCCGCCATCAAGAAAGGGTGAGTAAGACTTTCCTCTGCTTCTTCGTTTGCTGCTTGGCGTTGCGGTTGCGGATGGGGTGTACAAGGAACAGGAATACCTTCATTCATTCCTTTTTGTGGTTTTTCTCGTCGTCCGGTGTTTCATGTGTTTAGGAACAGGACGGAACTCGGCGTTTTGGGGGCTTACCGAGAAATCCCGTTGTGATCTGGGTTGCCGTCTCGAAGGATGGCGCGCATGCATCCTTTTCCGCTTACTTTTCTCTTTCCCGATACCATACGGCGTTCCATGCTGACTCGTTGTTCCCAGCGGAATGAGCCCAAGCGAAGTCGAGTGCTGCTTCAAGCAGATCTTGAAGGGAGTGTCATACCTCCACAGTCAGGGTGTCGCGCACAGAGATATCAAACCAGAAAATCTCTTCTTTGACACTAAAGGGCACCTCAAGGTTGTGACATCCTCACTTCCTGTCCTGATTTCCCCTTAACATTGTTGCATATGCTCCTTAGATCGGAGACTATGGGGCATCGACGGTTTATCGTCTACCCTGGGAAGCAACCATTCATATGTCCACTGGACTTTGCGGAAGCGAGCCCTACATCGCTCCAGAGCAGTTCCTTGGCAAACGTAAGCCTCACCCGTCTTCATTTTGGTCATACACAGAGGCAGCCTGACATGTCTTGCTTTCTGTTGATCCATATCCGCATCCCTGCACACTTCATTCAACCTACCACTGGCTTGTTCCCATTATGCTGATCTCCAGCTTACGATGCGCGTCTTGTCGATATATGGGCGGTCGGCATCGTCTATTACTGCTTGCACTTCCAAGAGCTGCCATGGCGTGCGGCACAGCCAGCTTCGGACCAGCTGTACGCTGCCTACGCTTCGGCCTGTGCGAACTCCAGCACATCAGTATCTATGTGCCCTCCGACGATCAACAACTTGAACCCCCGGGCGTGTCGGAGCCTTATACGCAAGATGCTCGAACCAGACCCGCGCCACCGATCAACTATTGAGGAGGTCGTCAGTCACGCGTGGGTCAAGTCGATTGAAATATGCCATGAAGTGTCGCAGCCGAAGCATGTGCATGTGAGTGCACGGGCGATGGGATTGGCGTATCTAGGGAATGGGGGTGCTTGAAGATCCGGTAAGCTTTCTCTTTCATGCATCTTCACTGGCAGCCGTGATTTAACCTTTTATTTTCGATCAGTTATGTTGATCTTCATCCCAACACCTTATCTATTCTTTCTTCATCCAACCTGACCCAGCACGTTGCCACTTTTTCCTATGCGGGGGACTGCGTGCTATGGACAGGAGTTGGAGGTGTACTATTTGGAAGACGTTTCTTGACAACCTACCTCCCCCGTCTCTGTCGTTTCTTTTTCCATCGTACTCTGATCCGTCGTGTCCTTCCCTTGTTTCTCTTTGCTCTTCTGCTTCAAGTCCACTTCATTGGTATTTGGCCCTTCATTTATATACAGTCGTGTTCACTTCGGTTTCTTGTGTTGTGCCATTTGTATCTTGTTCTGACGTGCATATGCATTACTTATGTTGTCTGCGCTAAGTACATACGAGTAATTAATCGCGTATTACCTTCTGCTAGTTGACGAACAACATGATTTTGATGATATCACCTCGTCCGGACTTAATTCCTAGCATGAATAGTATGAGCCAAACATCCCAAAGGAAGTCAGCTTGAAGTGGCAAGAGCGCAAGAAAGCAGGCTAGAAATTTGTACTCAATGATAATGGTTCCGTTGATATTCCGTCCTCATCTCCTACGTCGCGCACCCGTTCATCGAAAGTAAGGCCCCCAATCTTCAATCTTGATACTAAAAGCGATCTGAGACGATGATCAAGATATCGATTTGGTTGGCGTTTTGACGAATCAGAGCAGAGGTACCAGAAAGAAGACAGTCTTCTAGTTCCTCTCTTCGGGGCCCGCACGGGCCGCATTGAATCTTTCAATTACGCCGCCCATGGGGTCATTTGACGGGGGGATCTCGCGATACTATCGGCGGTGAAGTTGCCTTCTCGCCACATCGTATGGCATTGGTGGGTCCTAGAGTCCATAGTCACGAGGTGCAGCCTAGCTCTGACAAGTAATGGGATGTCATAACGAGTTGGGAAAGAGGCTGATCTCTTCCACAGTCTTGACCCAGTTCACCCATTGGTTTTGGGATATGTCAGTACTTGAGTAAATGTGCCTTGATTTTGGGGGCGTCGATCATGATTAACTGTAGTTAACTGTTCAGGGTAATCGATATCGGGTGGGCCCTGCAAGGGGTTAAAACGCACGCGGCAAGAGGTGGAAATCGGAAGATGAAGTCGATGACGCCGCAGCGTATTGCACTGGCCCACTCATGCCGTCTTCTTTCAGAAAAGGGAAGATGGCGAGGAGGTTGCACGAAATTTGCACCCGCCCAAACGATCGACAAGGCTTCGAATTGTGTTGAAAGTCAAAACATCCTTGCGGGACGGAGATATTGTCTGGAGATGCCAGACTGATTCCGAGTCCACTACTCTCCAGACATGAGAGCACGCGATTGATTGATGAAAAAAGGGGGCTCACTTATATCTAGAGGACGCTGTTCAGTACAGGGCCAAACGCAGTCTGCATGCGTAACATTCTACAACTTGCCAGTTGCGGTATCGAGTACTCCGAGTCAGTCTGACCTTTCATTTTGATGTCGATTCTTTCTTTCCCAAAGACGGATTTTAGCTGCTGAGGTGAGCAAGTCAGTCGCAGGAAAGCACACAAGTACGGCACGCACTCCGCATTTTGGTTTCTTGAAAGGATTGGAACGTCGATGTCCGGCGAGTTCCACTGCGAATCAAAATTCAGGCTGTAGCCAAGCTGTAGCGGAGACTGTAAGGGCTTCAGATCCAATGTCAAAAACTATCAGACTTCCAAGTCAAATCAGAGGCGCTTGTTTCTGCCGGTGACTGCCTCCATTTATCCGTAGCTTGAGCAGTCCACCAAGAATTTTGCATTGAGTACGGGTAGCAGTTGCCACCAAGTCCAACCGTTGACAAGTTAGCGTGACCTCCGCGCATTTGCACGTGATTTACCAAAAGTCGCGTCCAAGTCGCGCCTATTCATGTTTTCCAAAACCCACATACTTACGAGCGGCGGCTAATATTTTCCTGTCTATAGATCAATAAAAATCCATCTTTTGAGTCTTCATATCTTTTTTTTTTCGACCAAGGCCTCAAAACCCGGAAATAAAAGAGTTGAGACGTCCCCTTCGTTCAGTGGCCGTGTGGTTAAATGATGATTGTGTCAAACATGTGGAGGCTCTGAAAATTCCCGACATTATACATAAACTCAGTGGTTGGATAAAGCAAATGAATTAGCGTATCGTATCAATATAACCAGAATTACAATTTGGCCTCCCAACTACAGTCATCGGGATAAGAACCACGAAGGCTTATCTGCCTCCTCCTCAGTTTCTAGCCATCCGTCACGTATTAGGAGGTCCCGAACATCCTCTGAGTCGGGTTTAATTTCGCCGTTCAGTGGTGCAAAATACTTTCGAACGTTGCTATTGGTTCCGAATACGACTGGATAATATGTCCCCGTTCGATTCGCCTGTGTGATAGATCCCATATCAGCAATCACAATTTTTTTTTTTGCGGAAGATGCGTACATGTCGGGTGAGAGGCTTTTCTTTCCCTGTGCCCGACACAGTGCCGCGGAGCCAATTGCCCTCTTGTGTTCGGACCCATACGTGATCCTTGAGCTGATAAATATTGTCAGTCCTAATCCAAAGAAATAGCGCTAAAACTACAGCTTACTTTGAAAGTAATGGAACAGGCTTCATCGAGATCATCGATTTGAACCTCTGGCTCGTAGAGGGTTCCATCGCTTGAATTATCGCTAAAGGACTCTACAGGTGAAGCCGAGCGCCACTTTTGTGAACTGTGGGATTTGGATTTTGAAGGAGAGTTTCGAGTAATTCGGCGAGTGGATGACATGGTAATCCAGCGTAGACTTGACCAAAGACGTCTGAGAGATGCGGTACGATTCGTTGAAGTGAGCTGAGTTGGAGTATTGATGGGAAAATACAGGAATTGAGAACGGCTTTATATAGAAAGGGAGAGCCACACGTTGTGGCCAGGACCCTTTGTTGTTTTTGAGGCGTGGACAAAGCGCGGGGCCACTTGGTAGTACAGCACTTAAACGCAGCAGTACAATGCTATTGTTTTGGGCCCAAAACGGAGGGTTGTTATGGCAGTCGATGGCCTACATTCCAGACTCCCCGAGAAACACAACGTGGGACTCCTTTCCAATTCTTCGGGACTACAATCTGCATTGTATTATCAAACTGAAGGGCGCCCCGCACGTGTTCAGGCCGTGGCCTCTTAGGCCACAATTCTGTAGCCACAACTGAGGCCACCATCGTTATTTTAAGGGCCTCAAACAACGGAAAGTGTTGTGAGTGATATAAAAATACAAAAGACGCCGTGAATCAGCTGGACTCACACAAACAAGAGAGAGCTTAATCTTGACAGCGCTGCAACAGCTCGGAGTGACATACGATTCATTTTGTTGGTCTTGATAGAGCGTAACAAAACCACAGCTTCACAAAGCTCGAACGATTTACTGAGCTCGATGGGCGTGAAAGCTTCTCGGAAACGCTTTTCTTACTTTTTAAAAAAACTCGAGTTGATCAGATGCTTAAAGCAGTTGACGGCCCGGCTTCTATTTTGGGAATTTTTGTTTGGTTGTGCTCCGGAACCTAACAAACTTCCACCCGCTCTTCAAAGTTCACCTTCATCCTGGCTGTGGCTGCGGATCGCAGATGGCGAACTCGCAGAGTTTAGACGTGAGTAAACCCCATTTTATGGACAACTTATACTGACATTGTCACTAGCGCGCTATAGAGATTGTTCAACGAGCTATTGACGAAGATGTCAAGCAAAACTACCCTGAGGCGTACAAGCTTTACCAGAACTCGCTGGACTACTTCATGCTCGCGCTAAAGTGTAGGATTCTAACAAAAAAAGAGATTTAAAATGCTGAATGGGCTACCAGATGAGAAGAACGAGAAATCAAAGCAACTCATCAAGACAAAGATACATGAGTACCTTGGCCGCGCAGAGACTTTGAAGACGCATCTCATGTCCTCAGAAGAGAAACGCGGGAAGAGCGCTATTGGATTAAATGGCTCTGGAGGGTCAACTGGACCTGGGGGGAAGAAGTGAGTCTTCATTTGCTGCGTGTTGTGTAGTCTTTGACATTCAAAGAAAGGAAGGACGGGGAGGACGACGATCAAGATCCTGAAACGAAGAAACTGCGGGCAGGGCTGACTAGCTCCATTTTATCCGAGAAACCAAACATAAAGTGGGACGATGTCGCAGGCCTTGAAGGCGCAAAAGCCTCTCTCAAAGAAGCCGTCATTCTGCCGATCAAATTTCCCCATCTCTTTACCGGCAAGCGTACGCCATGGAAGGGTATCCTCCTCTACGGGCCCCCGGGGACGGGAAAATCGTATTTGGCGAAAGCCGTTGCCACCGAAGCCAAGAGCACGTTCTTCAGCGTTAGTTCCTCTGACTTGGTCAGCAAGTGGCAAGGAGATTCAGAAAGGTGTGTCGTGAACAACTGCGGGGTGAACGAAGTTAATGTAACTCAAGATTGGTGAAGCAACTGTTCGAGTTGGCACGGGAATCTAAACCAGCTATCATATTCATCGACGAAATTGATTCACTGGCTGGAACCCGTAATGAGTCGGAGTCGGAAGGTTCGCGGAGGATAAAGACCGAGTTTTTGGTGCAGATGAACGGAGTGGGCCATGACGATACCGGCGTGCTCGTACTTGGCGCGACAAACATTCCATGGCAGCTAGATAATGCCATCAAGCGTCGGTAAGTCTTTCATCGCCTTTCCACCCTTAATCGGCTCACGTCCCTCAGTTTTGAGAAGCGCATATATATACCACTGCCTGGCCCCGAAGCGCGACGACGCATGTTTGAGATCCACATCGGTGACACCCCTTGCCAGCTCAGTCCAAAGGACTACCGTCAGCTAGCAGATTTTACGGAGGGTTACTCTGGATCCGATATATCCATTGTCGTGCGCGACGCCCTGATGCAGCCCGTTCGCAAAGTCATCTCCGCAACTCACTTTAGACGAGTGACCGACCCTGAAAGCAAAGTCACCAAGTGGACGCCATGCTCACCTGGACACCCAGACGCTGTCGAGAAATCCTGGTCGGATATTGAATCAAACGAACTTTTGGAGCCTGTTCTTACGGTAGCAGATTTCATGAAGTCGTTAGAAAGCACAAGACCTACCGTGACGGAGGCAGATATCAAGAAGCACGACGAATGGACTAAGGAATCTGGTATGTTGTTTTCCGCACGTCGTCCTCAATGGGATGCTAATCTCGGCTTGTAGGAAACGATGGAGCATAGCATTTACACGTCTGTGACAATAATTTTTGTATTATTTTGTATGGAGAACCTGCGGATACTCTTTTTTCGGAAGTTTTGCTCAGTGTTAGTTCACAGGTCGGCTTGCTACAGGGAGCGGATATCAATCCATGGACAGAGCTCAGATGGGTCCTATATACACTGGCCCGTACTACGGGGCGCATTCTTTGCTAATGACCAGTGTGCCTCAGCACGTTACAATCAAACTTCTGCTGTAATGCCCTTGCCTTTCAGATATCCCTCCAAAAATGAAGCAAAAAGAAAACAAAAAAGTTCCAGAAGAAATGGTACCCAAAATCCAGGAGTGCGGTCAAAAAGTCACACGACAACATCCATGACAACAATAACCGCTATGTTGTCCTGGCTTGAGACCAGTTGACGCGTATACGCACCATGGACCAAAGTCCTCAGGCGCCTGATCCATATCAATACCAGTCAAGCAATACCACCAACCGCAAGTTCGTTTGTGGACTTCGTCTGATACCGACCGTTAATTCAAGATGTTACGCACAGACGTAAAAAAGGAGTTACATACCTGCGCCCTGCTGCTGTTGCGTGCCAGGCTGACCTTGACCACCATACTGACCATAAACTTGAGGTGAAGGCGTTGAGGGATAGTTGGGCTGGTGATGTTGGGGGCTGGTGGATCCCCAGTTCGGCTGGTGATGTTGGGGGGTAGTGGATCCCCAGTTCGGTTGGTGATGCATACCAGGAGCCTGAGTCGGATAATTGGCATTTGGGGAGTTGATCGAAGAAGGCGGAGGTGGGGACCGGGGCTGGTACGGCGCTATGCAAGTTTCGGGAGCAGCCCTGATGACACAAACATATCAGTATATGTCTGACGAAGAGGAGGAGGGGAATCTTCACCCCTGTGCCACGCCACGATACATGTGGATATGGCCACCCTCAAAAATCGAGCATCTTCCGCCATCACCAAGGTCCTGCTCGTCGGCCAATGGCCTTCCGTATTTGCCTTCTATGCCCCCCTCCTTCTTATAAAACTCGCAGATGGTACCATAGACAGCAAAAGGTGGAATCAATTCAAGTGGTGTGGTATTCGGTCCCTTGGATCCACTGGGGAATGAAGGCGACTGCTGCGGGAGTTGGTACATGGGGGGTCCAGATTGGAGTGGAGGGCTTCCGTAAGGCGATTTCGCTCCAGGAGGGAGATAGCCTGGTAAAGACGGGTCCGAAGGAGGAGGAAATGAGTGTTGCGCGACTTGCATCGGCCGTGGCTCTGGATTGCTGTCTAGAGAGATGAGGTAGCCTCCCAGGAAGTGGAAGTGCTGTCCAGGCTTCTTGGGATTGTCATTTAATCGGTGCCAGGGCGCACCCAATACTGCACGACGAGGATGAGCCTCCAAAATCTGGGCACTTTGAAAGTGAAGACATACGTTCCGCTACTGATTTGTTCGCAAGAGGTTGATTTTGAAGGGCGAGCATAGACCACTTCCTTTGGAAATGCGGAGGCTGAAAGGGTTATTCGGTTGGTGTAAGTTCCTCATGTTGCTGGGAGAGGTTTGACTCACCATTTGGTTGAAAATTAAAGCTCGGGTGGTTGGTTTGTAGCGTGCGGTGCATTGGTCCGCCGGATATCTACAAGCAAATCAGTATTTTTCTTATCCACAAGGGAAGGTAAATCACCCTTTTGCGATACCTGCGTAACTGTGAATGTGACCTCCCTCCATCACTTGACATCGCCCTCCATCCTCCAAAGGTTGTTCGTCTGTCAGTGGTCGCCCCCATCCAGAATCCACCCATCCCAGGCTTTTCCAGAGTTCCCATATCTCACCATACATGACATAAGGAAGACTGTCGTTATTGATGCTAATAAGCTGCCCATGTAAAAAGAGAAACCGTTGTCCACCACATGGGTTTTCCTCCAAATGGCGAGGATATCCAAGGATCTCAGCAATCATCTGTCCAGAATGATGGCGAACGGTCGACAACTCTACCCATCGTTGGTGAAAACTCGGTGGCTAAGAAGTAATCGGGATAATCAGTCCATCAAGGTTGTCAAAATAGGTGGGTACATACCAGGCCACCTGGTCGCAACCCAAAAGGATTTGTTGGGGGAACGGGCTTGTAAGGTGCTATGCACTGTTCTGCAGGGAAGCTTTCAATACCTTTAACGAGAATCCACAGTTGATAGAACGAGTGAAACTCACGGCTCAGCAAGTCCGCCCATGGCATGTATGTGTCCACCTTCGAAGATACAACATTTGCTTCCATCTGGTAGGTCTACAACTGGGGTTATGGGCCTCCCATACGCGCTCTCGGACGCTCCAAGTTTACTGTGCAGAGAGAAAATAGGACCATAGAGACATCGGCCAGTGTGGTCGAAAGAGCAGATCGATCCACCGTAAAAATGCAAGGTGTGCCCGCCCGACGGATTTACTTTGAACGGATCTCCTCGAAGATCCCCAAGGATGGCTGCAATTGTTTTACCGCTGACTGGTTCGATGACTTGCTTCAATCGCTCATGTTCAGCACGAAATTCCGGAGGCTAAGCACACAATAAATTTGGGTCCTAGGTCAGCGAATATTCAGTCGGGAAGAATCAGTACTCACCGCTCTCTCCATAGTGGGGTCCTGCAAGGGTAAGATAACTCTACCAACGGCATTGGGTGTGGTTGGGAGACGAATTTATAACGGGGTGAGTGTGAAAACGTTCACATGTGTGATGTGCCTGGGATATAAATAGTATCGACCTCAAATTGTCTGATACGGCCGCCCACCAGACAAGTACTTACTGGGCAGATTTCTAAAATGACATCAGGTATTCATTGAAATCGTCTGCTTCGTAGCTCACTGGAAGAAAGTACGATGAACGCGATGGAAACCCTTATATAGGCTTTGCGAGCGTTAAATTTTACTCTTGGCATTGTCTTGGCAGCGTCGTCACGTGATTCGCATCGAGCATGACTATGAATTCCAAATCCAGGCATACCGATTCTTTCAACTTGTCCTCGATTGACCCCAAGTAGCTTCCGACAGTGTTGGCCGTGACCATGCTTGCCATGTAGGCCATATCCATGTTTTCGTGGGAATCCACTGGTTATGCCACATCCCATGAACGTGGGCATGGTTTTCCCACCCTCGGCGCTGGTCGGCAATATCGGCGATACACTCAGATCACTGGGATCATATGAGATAGCAATCCTTTTTTGGAAAAACGGAAGGTTTTAAGGTGTTTGCGCCGCCAAATACTTTCTTTTTGTTTCTCCCCCAATACACGACCTTTTTGCTTAAATTTTAGCATAGTACGAATCGGTTCGACGAGCCCGAGAACCTTGTGCATAGTCAAAGCCAACAGGAAATGTTTCTGGGACAGTATTCAGTATATGACAATTCTATGACTATCCACATATTGTACAAGAACTATGGGGTCTATCAGGATGCAAATTGGATTGTTAGAATCTACAAGAAAATCGACGGGTCCTCAAAAATGAATTGGACCACTAAATGGGGCACAGCGTCCGAAATCTTGTTTGTGATCTAATAACACATCTCTCTCTTTCCAGCATACATTCTGGCCCGTCTCAACGCCAAAAAGAGTCTCAATCGCTAAATATACATGCTGGGCAGTCGTCAGAACCGCTACTCGCTATTTGTAATATGTATCCTCTGCTATTCTACCTATCTGCTTGATATTTCGACCTTCCCATCACTCATTTCCATAAACGGCCAAAACCATGCCCACACATGGGCATGGTTACCCACGTTTTCGTGGATATGTGTGAACCACGTGGATATCCACTGGTTTGGCCAACACTGGCTTCCGAGGTCAAAGATGTTTTCAACAAATGTCGAGGAAATATTCGCCTCACCTTTGACGATTAAGAATTCCACGTTCACTTGCCGCAACAACCCAGACGTACCCTCAGGTTTAACCGAATCCGCCGTACTATTTCAATTTGCTACGCGCAACGCCCTTGCCTTGACATAGCTTGGGGTCACCGCATACTCAGTAACACCCACCCATCGTCGTCACCTTACTTCATCACCATCGTATTTAATCCCTCATGGAATCTAGGTGAAACGGTGCGTAGTGCACACCCTCGTCAACTGCTTCAACAAACCTTACAATTTCTGAACAAGGCGAGATTCACGATTATATCAACCACGATATCGACGAGGATAAGCCGCGTATTCGAAAGGGACCAAGTATTCATGAACTAGGTGACGACCGGGTCCTTGTATGATGGACCTGACATCGCCTGGAGGTTTTGGGGAGGAAAATGTCAGCGTGGTCCGGGGGCGGTTCAACCTGGTACGCGTGGACCAGGGCTTTTTGTTCATTTTGCGGCGCCGAATAACAATGGTAGGGTATAATTGCAGTGGAGTTTTCAGCGTGTGCGTCCGGCGTTTTCAAATCGCCAGAATGCTGTCATAGAAGGATCTCGGAACAGCTGAGGTCCGCCTGCAAGGTGTGTGCATTCACAGATAACCCTGTGCTGGTGGTATGCTAGCCGGACCTTTCGGCTATGCTAATTGTTTGGCTCATTTACCAATAATAAACAATCGGATCGTTTATCCCCGTCTCGACTTTCAAATCGGAGTTGCACCCTTCATTCTGCTATAATAGCATGCGCGCGCCTCGCCTCACAAAGCTTTCCCCTCTTCTTGAGCAACAGCTGAGAGGTTCCAAAACACATTTCCCGCCACTCCGAAGAGGGCATATATTTTTTCGCAGATTCGAAGGACCGTCGAAATGCCACCCCCAGCGTGCCACTGTCTTGCAAAAAAGCCAAGGAGAGGCCTTTCCAGCGATACAATGCCGCGAATGGCCCCTAACAACACTCATGGATTTTCCTCCCTTCCTGCTGAACTATACTTTGAAATAGCTTCGCATTACGGTTCCACCTATGTTTTCTCCGAGCAGCGGACGATGTGCAACAGTGAATCTTTTGAACGACGCGCCACTCTTCTCGCGCTGTCGCAAACATGTGTGAAGCTGCGCGGCATATTTTTGCCGTTAGCCTGGCGACAGCTGGATCTCCGTGAAGGTAGCGTGTTTGACAATTCACAGGAACACTTGCCAGCTCACCAACAGCGACGCTCAGCACAAGAATTTTCTTCAGGCTTGACAAGGCTGTTGAAGGTCATGACACTACATAATCCCGCCCTTTCTTCTTACGTCAAGTGAGTGGGCACCAATATTACATGTCTGCCAGTGATGCTGATAAATATTTCAGAGCCGTGAACGTGGTAGTGCCGAGCGATCCTTCCACGACGGCCTTCAAAGAACTTGCTTACTTCCTTCGGCTCTTGCCAAACATCCTTACAATCCAATTACTCAACCTTCAAGACAAATTCGCGACCGCATTTTCCGAGGCATTTGATTATAGAAAATGCATTCTGCCGCCAGTACGAACGCTTCTGATAGCGGACGCTGCAATTCATCTGGTCGCTTGTTGTCCCAAAGTGAAGAATGTCACTGCCGTTGGGTCTTGTAAAGCGCGCTTTGTGAGAACCCTGGCGTCGACATGTCAAGAAACTTTGTTTGGAAAGAAAGGAGCAAGTAAGTCAGATTTTTGCCTTCCAGTTCCTCATTAATTTTCTATAATTCCAGGCGTCGTTGAACATTCTGCTCAAGTCACCACCATATCCCATTATTTTTGCGATGGAGATCTTATGACGGTACAGCTTTAATACTCCGCCGTTTCTTCCGCTAATTATTGCATTCCATAGGAGGAGATAAAGCGGTTTACCGCTCTCAACCATTTGTGCAGGCTTAAAATCACAACAGCAGAAGCTTTCAACCGGACAAT
Organism: Laccaria trichodermophora; assembly: GCA_018417955.1. Lineage (NCBI taxonomy): Eukaryota > Fungi > Basidiomycota > Agaricomycetes > Agaricales > Hydnangiaceae > Laccaria > Laccaria trichodermophora. Next base: position 83,994 of record JACTVC010000039.1, read on the forward strand.
TTGCTTTCCGCAAGACGCGGAAGATTGCCTTGTTTTGCGTCATGTAGATGTGAATTTGGTGTGATCACCTTATCCGTGTATCCGTATACCAGTGCGTACCTTAGGCAATTGTCTTTGGGTCATAATAAAAGGCACCAAAGTATCAGACTTGCGTACGTTGATTACTACCATCAACGTTCTGGTCAAGCCTGGCGTTTATTCACGCCAACACTCAGTGATTTATGTAATTTCGCTTCTCGGTTCCCGAATTGGTGAGGCTTATTTGATCAGATGTATGAGAAATACAATCTGAGTGATAAAACAGGTAAAGACTCGCGGCGGACAAGGTTGACGCCATTGGTGTTTACGACTTGTTCGGAAAGATACATAAACAAAGATGTCCACCTGACTGCCATGCGGACGACAAAATCTCTGATCCGTGAAACAGCGATCCGCTTGCCCGATATCGTGCTTGGTTTATTGCATCCCAGCTTTTCCGTCAAGGGCGCGAAAACGCAATCCAGAGGTACAGGAAGTTTCATTTACACGAATAATTGTTATACAGCACATGTACAGCGGCTACACGCAAGGGACTTTTTGGGACGCCTGCATGTATCTCGTATCTCCGCCTCCGCTTCCTGCTGTTTTTCTTCGCTCACATACAGCCTGAAATTATATGATAGCAGTACCGAGACATTATGGCAGGCTGGTGTATATTGGTACTCATGCCGTGGATTGCCTTTGTTTCGCGGTCGTTGAGCGGCATATCTAGGTTTTACCTTCAGGCGCCGTGAAAACGAAAAGACAATAAAAGGCCCAAAATTTACCAGGGTTGACCAGGGGCTCTTTGCTCGTATATCATTCTGCTTCGCTTCACCTCAGGCTACGAGTATAAACAATGTGTCTTCACGGTATTTTTTTCTCTATCTTAGCACATGGCCTTCAAGCACAACCATCTTCGCAAATGCTGAAGCGCTAGAGTGCGAGGATAAGCGCTTCTCTTGCCGCTCCCTCACTATATATACACTGAAGGACATCCACCACCCCGCACTCTCGTTGACTGACCCCCTTGCAACATCTGAGGTTTGATAGAAATGTAAATGTATGCAGACATGTATGATGATGATCACTGATCACGATAGTCGTTTTTGACAAGAGGAAACTTATTTACACAGAAGAAAATCATGTATGTAATGCGTAGTACAACTCAACAAAAAATTAGGCCTTCTCATCACTTAACACATGCACGTCCCTTAGTTCAATCTTTTCGGGGTAAATTGGGCCTTGGGCAACGAGACGTCTGCGGTATTCCAGCGACTTGACGGGGGTCGTGTTCTGGTACATGAGATCAATTTGCTCGAGTGACAAACCCTTGGTCTAGAGGAAGATTCGCGATCAGCCAATGGCAGGGACAGGCCTAATATTCGTACCTCAGGAATACAGAAATATGTGAAGATGATGCAGCAGAAGCATGTTGTACCCCAGATGAAGAAGACTTTGGCCTCAAGACCAGCGGATCCGGGCGCCTTGTTGACAAGGTAAGGAGCTTTTTTTAATGAGCATGGTATCACGCATGTTTTGAAGTAGAATGCACTCACTAGCATAAGCAATACCAAAGTTCCACAACCAGTTGCTCGCTGTAATTCTCGTTAAAAAGTATAACGGCTAAGTCAGGTAGGTCGAGCTGACCAATGGAGAGTGACATAGCCTTCGCACGAATTTGTAGCGGAAAGATTTCGCCAGTGATGACCCAAGCGATAGGTCCCCAAGTTGATGCAAAGAAAGCCTACATATCGGCGTTCAACGATATCCGGTTGTAGAGAGACAGGACCTACAATGTAAATACAAACGATTGCAATCAAAACCTTTTGGCCGGCGACGTTCTCGACGGAGATGGTAACAGCGACGATGGCGACAATGTATTCGCAGACACACATTCCAATTGCACCCACCAGCAAGAGGCGACGGCGGCCGAAACGCTCAACACCCCACATTCCGGGCAACGTCATGAATACGTTGACGATGTTCGTAACGATCGTGATTACGAATGGATCGGAAATTCCAGATCGAAGGAAGAAAGTCGTCCCGTAGTAGAAGATAAAGTTAACTAAACACAAGTCAAATTGAATACAGTTCGTTTCAAAACACATGACCAATCACTTACTTCCTGTGAGCTATAAAACCAACGGTATCTGGGTCAATGCAAGAATGAGCTGCGCAATGAAAATAGTTCGCACTTGTTGCCACCTAAAAAAATTGTCAACTATGTCATCACCGGTTCAAAAGCCTGGACTTACGCTTGAATGAAAATGCCAGTAAGGGTACGAAGAGCGATTTTGCTTTGATTGAACTTAAAGCAGTCAGCGTAAGAGTGCTCCCCAAGGGCAATTTCTGCTTCGAGATTGGCACGGATTTCGTCGAGCTCGACCTCAAGCTCTGGGTCGGTGGCTTTCAAACTGGTGAGGCGGCTCATTGCATGGATAGCGTCTGCATCACGACCTCTTTTGACCAGCCAACGAGGTGACTAAAAATTTTCTCAGCTCATCTCAATCTTAAGAAGATTTAACGTGTACTGACCTCAGGCGCAAGCGCCATGCCCCCAGCGAGCACGGCAGCCCAAATAAATTGCATCGCGATGGGAAGTCTATACGCACTGGCATCATCGCGGTCTTGAGTGGCATTGTTGACGACAGCTGAAATAAGAAGGCCTATGGTGATAGCCCATTGGTAAGTGGACACAACTGCTCCTCGAATCCATTTAGGGGAACTGTGAAGGCATTGTCGACATTAACATGATAAAAGTACGAGAAAGGCCGAGACAGACCATTCTGATTGATACATAGGGATGATGCAAGACACGAGACCCACACCAAGACCAGCACACACGCGACCGGCCACCTAAAAATAAGTTATCGCGGTGTCGTAAAATCAAGTCGCTTGCACCAACAAAAAGGGGAATCGCGGTTGCAGCTGTTTGCATCGCAACACCGACGGAGAAAACGAGGCAAGATAAAACGATGCCCTGGCGATAGCCAGTCAATCATTGTGTCATCGAAGCACTTGCGAAACACAATATACCCATTTTCTGCCAACATAATCGGCGGTCGGGGCAGCCATCAGAGCGCCAAAGAATGTTCCAGCTGATAGAATGGAGACGACAAGAGACTCAGTCGATGATGAGATAGCGAAACCCGTTTTGTGGTTGACAAGGTCATTGGTTGCATAACCGAATTGCCTGAGCCATGACTTCATCTCTTTGATGCCGCTAATAACACCAGTGTCATAGCCAAAGAGAATACCCCCAAATGCGGCGAATGCTAGGTTAACCGTTAGAAATCTGCATTACACTGAAAATGAGATGTTATCTCACCCGTCATCGCAATACCAGCCATTTTACTCTGCAGCAGTGGGATGCATTGTTAAAGTAGTGCATGGGCAAAAAACAATGTACATGCCTTGGGTGCATTGGCACCAATGCCCCCGCCTACAGCAGATGGCCCTCCTGGCATAGTCGGTTACTGAAAGGGGCGCGAAGGGAACGGAGACTCAAGGAGTGAGGGGATTTGAAGGAGTGAGATGTCATATTTTTATACTTATTCGCGAGCTTCCTGGCTTCCGGCGACTTCCATGTGTGCCAACAAACGGAGAATCACGATCATTGACCATGTACCAAAAAAAACCAGAATTTAGCACCCTAGTTCGAACCATGCGATAACCCCCGCATCTGTTCCCGTTAACAACCCCATTCTGGTGCGTACATTGTTTCGTTTAGAAAAAAAGAGTTGTGCCAGTCTCCAGAGTATGGTTTTCGGCTACACCCCCAAAAAGTCAGCATGGCGGCGGAACCCCAAACAGCAGTCTTTCAGAGACAACCAGCGAAGTAAACTGAGATGGGTTTGAAGCTCGTCGCAACAATGTCGCAACAAAAGGTAACGATCCCAGCTGAGATTCTTCCACCCCAAGAGCTACAGATTGGGGAACGAACTCCAAATAGAGAGTAGCACAAGGTAAAAGCTGGTGGAAAAGCCTGATTTAGGTGATAGCACATCATCTAGAGACGCCGATCTTTAAAGCGCTCAACGAAAGATCAGGAATTCATCAAAGTTGCGGGGCCACAGGGGGCCACGGGTAAAAGGTACGCACCGTACCCGTCTGGGATGTTTAGACGGGTGCCCTACCCGTCGCCGTTTCGAGATGGTTGATGGAACTGATAGCAGTGCCAGTGTTTGGAAGGCCATGAAATTGACTAGCCATGTGCATGACTAGTCACCGACTAGTGACTGAAGTTCGCTGAGGGCGTTGAATCGACTGGGAGAGAATATTCTCATGAGAATAATAATCACCTGACCCGCAATTGGCCGGTTGTGGAAGTTGTTGCTCAACACTAGTATACAAACTGAGCAAAAACATAGTTCACCCTCTGTACCCCGGGGGAAGAAGCTTGAGACTACCAAAAATGCATTTTACACAACTAAGCATAGTTTTAAGTTAATCTACATTGAAATTACGAGCGGCGTTGTCTTGAGGAACAGGAAAATGCAAAATTTCGGAAGATAACTCGATCAAGGTGTCACTTTCTGTGACAAACACGATCGTATTTCGTCGCGTCGCGTTCTCCACTTTTGCTGCTTCTAAAGAAATCTACGCTAAATCATTGATATAGAATCCAAATCCGAAGCTCTGCTCAGTGGCCCAATTCAATATTGGAAGTCGTTGAAATGGGTCAAAAAATTTACTGAAGTTATTGTTTGAGCCACTTCATCAGGAAAATGGTTCTGGGCTGTAGTTTGGCCATATTTACATAGTCTCCATAGGCTCAGTAGGTCAACATAGGTTAACCATTACCTCTGTAGACTATGGTAGGTACAAAAGATAATCTGAGCCTACAGTAGACTATCCAAATAAATCTCACCTCATCAAAAAACTGGAATGATGAAGACATGATATCACAGTCAATGGAGTATGAGGGAAATCATGATCATAATAAGTATATATGATACAAGCTACCCTGGGCCACAATTTATTAGACACATCTTCCCACTGTTTGCAGTGGAGGTGAACAGTTTTTCAAAAAGTTTTCCCAGCACAAGTGGTATGTATAGTGCAAACAGCTGAGAACTGCAAAGGCTTGAATAGACTAACTGTAAGATTGCATGTGAGATGGCTGATCTTTTGTACAGGCCTCTCTGTAAGACTCTGAGTTCAATTCCCCTAAGATGTAATATTTATTCACTGAGCTCCCCCAACCCATGTTGTCAAAGTTTCAAGGCTGCTTCCAAAATTGAAACAGTTCATTTCAAAAGGTGATGATAGAATGAGGACCTCAGCAAGAGGTGAAATTACATTTTCAGTAGAATATGGTTGAAATACAGCACCTATGGCAACCTACCACCAGCCTACATAGAGTACCCACTGACCTATGTATTCTATATATCAAGGGGGAACCTATGAAGCTATGGTCCCTACATAGGCTCCATAGACCTACATAGGTCTCAACCAATTTCCTGATGTTGGCATGGCATGCTTGAGGATTGAAAGCAGGTAGAAGGAAGATAAGTAAACCCCAGGTCAGTATATTGCAGTACGTCGCACCAAGAACTTAGAGGGGGGGAAGAAAGAGTTGTTGACCTAAGGCAAGTGTTCCAGACAAAGGATGTTAATTCTAGGTAGTTGAGAGCTGCCATGGGCAGCTCTGAGCAGCTGTGCTTGATGGAGGTCGTCTTCAGGTCAGCGTCGTCGTCGATTGAGGTCAGCTTGAGGTTGGCTTGAGGTCAGCTCGGTTGGACGTGGTGATGTGCATTGTTTAGATTCTCGTGGCCCCAGCGGGTTCAACGTTCTGAGTTCCATCGCTCCTTGATCTGTTACTTCCACATATGCCTTTGTTTCCACGGTCCAGCCGTGCAAGAATTGAAAAAGTATGGAGGGAAACATAGTCAGTAGCAAAGAAAAGTACCATAAACCCAAGTCCCCTGGCCCACACACGGCACAAAGATACTCGCAACCCATCCCAGCACAGACCACGAAGTCCCCGCACACAGAGGGAGGCGCAACACGCTCCCATCGGTCAGCATGCCAGCTCCGCCCACAAACCCCTGCAAACACACCCCCCTCCTTCCTGGAAAGCGCGGTGGCCAAAGTAGGGAGAGTGGCCCAGTCAGTCACCAACAAGTCCCTGGCAAAAATCAGGAGCGTACTCATAGGCAACAAAAAGAGGGCGCTGGATGAAGAATGTGCGACCACTCCAACCCCTCAGTCATACAACAATGAAACACTGGCCATAGGAAGGCAGTACAACCCGAACCAACACACACCATGGGACGAAGACATACAGTCGTCGGGAGACGAAGGAGAAGAGGGAGAAATAGACCAAGACTCCATGCAAACCGACAGCTTCAGCATCCTCGCAGGCCGCCTTGAAGACGGCAACAAGAGATTCAAAAACCTATACAGCTCCCTCCTAGAAGCCGGCAGCCTTGTGCAATCTCTGGATAGTGATGGAATGTTGGGTGCCGTAAAGGCTGACCCAAAAATCACAGGTTGCCTTACAGGTTTAACTAACGCCGTGCTGGAACAGCCATACAGAGTCATCATGGAACAACAGTCAACACTTACACAAGCAATACACAAGGTCATGAAGACCATGTCCTCGCTCATGGAGAAAACCGAAGCCATGCGGGAAGAAACATTATACAACTTCTCGGCAACGGCAGAACAGCTCAAGTCGCTTGAGGCAGCAAACACCATCACCCAGACGCGATTCAAAGCCCTCGAGGAGAAGGTAGGATCCACACACACACAGAACACAGGAACGGCCAGTAATGCAACCTACACCACAAGCCATGCGACCGGCCCCATGCGACCGGCCCCATACACAAACCCAAAGGGAAGACAGCCACCGACCCAGGACCAGCAAAGCAAAACACAAAGCCAACAGCAGCCCATCACCCATCCTGTGCCGTCATACACTTCCTCCCAGACAGAATAAGGGAAGAGGATCACATGGAACCGGCCCTTATCGTCAATGCAGTTAACAACGCCCTGGCAAACTCACAATCACTCAAAGCCAAACACATCAAGGCGGTAACGGCGTCATATAACAACCAGGGTAACCTCATCATCTCAACACGTGCAGATCAACGCGCAGCAGATCTTCTGCAATACGCAGAGCTGTTTATACCACTAATCAACCAGGGGTACGAAACGAGTGCCATAGAAGACAAAAGGTGGTTCAAGATCCAAATCGATGGGGTCAGCACCCACACCATGACAAGCCTTGGACCCCGGTCCATCATCTCCGCCAAAACGGTACACGAAGAACTCATAGCTTGCAACGTTATCTATGCACAGGCGAGCGACAACATCGTCGCCCCCCCACGATGGATGTGAACAAAGGAAGAATTAGACAACACACTAAGATCCTCACTTGTCTTCGCTGTGGACGACGAAGACGTTGCCAGGGAGATACTGCAAGGGAATACATTGGCAGCCTTCGCAAGACACTGCCCGCTGAGGGCGTACCAAGACAGACCCCCCATACGACAGTGCAAGAACTGCTGGGGATGGGACCACAAGACGGATAAGTGCCCAAACCCGACCAAATGCAGGCTCTGCACAGGACAACACAAAGAAGAAGAACATGTAAACGAACAATCGTGCCGGAAGTGCAAGGCGCTGGAGGAGAGCGACGGCATGGCCATAGATGCTAACCAATGTACACACAACCTTCATTGCGCTAACTGCTCCACAGCATTGCACATCACTGAGAAAGACCACCCAGCGGACGCAAGGAGGTGCCCCATCAGACTCGAGAAGTACGGAACTGCCCGGACTAATGAATGGAAAGCTATGAAAACAGACAACCCCTGGAAGGTAGCCACGGCAAAGAAGCTGCGTAAACCCAGAGCCCAGAAAAACGCTGCGCTAACCTCACAGAGTGTACCCCCAGAGCAACTGGCATGCCAGAACCAATTCAGTATCTTCGAAAACCATGACACCGCTGCCCACATCGAAGAAGACATGCAAGCCCAATGAATAGCACAACCCAAGAAACACTAACCACACGACCGATACACGTAGGACAACTTAATGCACAAAAGAAGAAAAATGCAGTGATTCAACTCCTAAACCACCACATAGACGAGTTCAACATTTTAATCCTACAAGAACCCGCATGGGGGTTCATAGGCACCGAAGACAGGGCCGAAGTCCATGGACCAGTCACACTCCAGGGATGGAACCCGATTTCACCAACCACCACCACCACCACCAACCAGCTCAAACCATGCACATTAGCATACTACCGGGACAGGCCAGATTTTTCTGTCACGCTACGCACAGACATACTAGAAGACAGGGATGTTCAGGTACTGGACATCACACAACAAGGCCAGCCAACCACAACAGTAATCAACATATACAACGACCCCAGGCTACTACAACGAAGCACCCTAAACCGACTCTGACAAGCTAACATCCCTAGAGACCACCCAGTCATTATCACTGGGGACTTCAACTTACACCACGACCTATGGGCAAGCAGACCTGTGAGCAGTGAGGACGCAAGGGCAGCAGAGGTTATAGTGGAATGGCTGTCAGACGAGGGGTTCACGATCATGAATAAGAAGGGTGAGATCACACACCCACCACGTAACGCACGCGAGAAAGCCTCTGTCATCGATCTAACATTTGTAAATGGCCGAGCAGTATGTGTGAAGCATTCACTCTGAACTTCTCGCATAGCTGAAGCCAAGAGGGAAGGAGGAGGCAAGAATGGGTGGATCTGGGATCAACACCCATGAGTGAGCAATGAGCAGTTACAAGATACTCAGCTGGCCCAACATGATTATGCATACTGTAGGAAGTACAGTTATACAAAGCACTACATGTAGTGCAAGAGGATGGCAAGACTGCTGACAAGGTGGTGGTTCAAGACAAAAGATCAATATATTATGTAAGATATCCAAATCTAGCTATATACCACTGTTTGACTATGGCCTCTGGGCATTCCCTTCCAATCCTATATCACAAAGCCCCCCAATGTCCAGAGGGCATGTAAGGAAAACAATGGTGGGGAAGAATAATAGAATAGAAATCCTCTTGCCCCCCAGAGTGAATATCAGGATAAAATGAGACCAAAAGGTAGCAAAGCAAAGAAGATGAATAAAAGAAAGAAAAAATTTGGCCCCAAATAATTTGCTATCTGGAAAGCTGGTCACTGTAAGCTCCCAGCTTAACCCAGAAATACCCATATGATCTGTAATGAGGGATTCAACTCCTTCATGTCCATTCATCTCATTCCTATTACTTCTACATACTTTCCACTGATCAAACTTATCTTAGTAGTAAGTCACGCCAGATCACGTGCTTCTCATGTTTGTAACATGTTGTTGACACATGCAATGCATCGATTCTTTACTCTCACCACCACTGCATTTTGCACACTCGAAGTGACGTTCTATCGTGCTTCCATCTTCAGAAAGTAAGTGGTGTAGTTCAGGGTCCTTCGCTAACACTTCTATTATATAGCAAGCGTCAGATCAGTCTAATCTACGTTCACACGCATAGCGTCCGATATCCAGCTTTCCGTGGATTTCCTGGAAAGTAGAAGAGGTTGCAGCCCCGGATTTCCAGAGCTCTCACAACCTCCTCTCGGATACGCCCGTGACTGTCTTCTGATAAGAGGGTCCCCTCACCTTTTAGGTCTAACCCCCTTGATGTTCGTCAGGACCATGCGTTGTTGGTAAGTAACTACGGTAACTCACAGAACACCTGCTTCAAAGGTGGACACTGTGGGAAATCAACGCGCCCTGGCCGACTCGACAACCATAGACGCTACAACAGCCGACTAAAATAGTGCCGTTCCTCGAATCAAGAGAAATCTGAGCGGAGTCACCACTACAAGACCATCCTACTCATTCAACCATGCGGACTCCGCGAAATCGACACCACCCGCTTCACGCTCAGCCTCTCGCTCCACATCTCTGAAGAAGGGGTCTGCAAAGGCCGCGACGAGCAAATCGACCTCCCAGGAGCTGTCTTCGAAGTCTCATAAGAAGGCTCACGTGGAAGCTATTTCGAAATCGGCACCATTCCGTTCAAAAACTTCCCTCACACCCTGAAGCACCGAAATTCTCAACAGCTTTAATAACACCCCTACTTCCCCTATCCACGCTCTCAATTTTTCCGCGGCTACCCCCTCTCAAACTTCCACCACGTTATCTAGCGTACATGTCAGCGGAGAATTCAAAGCAGCGACAAAACGACCTCAACCAGTTCCTGAAGCCCACACAGCTGATCCAACGAGTCAGATCATCTCCCCCCCACCTACAACTGGTCAATCGATCGAACCGATCGTCGAAGTAGAGATGGAAACAGAGGGGACCTACCGATTGGGCATGGAGGACGGTTTTGAAAACTCGCCGATGGCGAGGTTACTACGGGAATACTCAGGAGAGGCAGGCGAAACGGATGATTTGGACGCCTCCCTAGTTCCTACACAGACCAACGTTGGTCTAGTACTGGATTTATTGGAATTATCAGAAGAGATGGTAGTAGATAGAGGACCCATTAGGGACAAAGGGCTACCTCGATACCACCTGGATGCCTTAACCCTGGGCAGAATAACTACCGTAGTAACGGAACAACAGATTTTTCTGGAACGGGCGGCTGGTCTTATCGCGGAACGAACTAAGTATTTTCAAGTTGACCCGGGAGACACGTTGCTGCCAATATTAAAAGGCACTTCAAGCTCACCTCAACTACGCGCGGCATGGATAGCCTTAAGACACAGAGTTGAGTTAGGCACGAAGGCCTGGAAAAAATATATTACAGAGTACCGGCTCCCAATAGACTCGAAGCCAGTTCTTTCTCCGCTTTCTACGCTACCGGAGCTCTATCTACCACTGCAAGACATCGCAGATCAAGATGACAAGCTGCGATACCTGTACAAGCACATTCCTCACCATCAAGAACAGCTCACCAGTGAAGGAAAACGCGTGCTAGAAAAAACACGCTCATGGCTAGAGATCTTGCCAGTACCTGACGTGTTCAAGAACGCTTTTGCAGAAAAAAAGACACCACCCCCATCGACGTCAGAAGTTACAGAAATACAGAAGAAAGGAAAAGAAAGGGAGCAGCAGGGTCCATCCAAAACGGGCGCTCAGTCTTCGGTTTGGATGGGAATGGACATGCCATTCAAGAGTTCCAACAATTGGTTCGTGAAGCCTGGCGAAAGCAATCGAGTGAGGCAGCCAGGTACCTCCAGACCCCCTGCAGAACCGAACATACTATTAGGAATTGCTACCCCCGCAGCACCTCCAACAGCGACAGCATGGGAAGGCCAGGAGCAACCGCCCCACATGGCTGCCCAATCTCAAGCCCTGAGGTCTGAAAGGAAGCCAGGAAGGGCCGAGTCTCGAGCGAGCTCCCATGCAAGTGACAAACAAAGCCGCCATCATCGACGAGAACGCAGAGAGACCAGAGATGGCCCCGATGAGCTGCCAAGTAGCGATGATGACAGTAGTTCCTCCAGGACAAGACGATCTCACCAGAGCCACAGTCGGAGAAAACGTTCTCGTACACCCAGGCCTTGGAGACGACGGTCATCGACTCCCCGACCGAGACGTAGACAACCACCACCGGACGACGATGGAGACGGAAGTAGCAGCAGTGACACTTCATATTCGTCTTCCAGCACACGCTCAGGGTCTAGACAGCATAGGCGAAAGCGTTCTAGAGATAGCGTTGTCATTCCTTACAGTCGGATTGCCCCAACTATAGACGCAAAGTTGAAACAGGAAGACTTACCAACGTGGGATGGCAACCCCAACACAGCGATTGAGTACTTTTGGAAGGTGCAACAGCAGGCCACCTTAGGGGGGTACATCCCTTCCGCGCTAGGATATTGGCTCTGGTTGAAGCTGAAGTAGGGATCAGACGTGCAAAACTGGTTCGCTACTTTACCTTTTGAAGAGCAGTCCAGAATGTGTGGGCATTGGGTCGACTACTTAAAAGGGATCAAGGAAGGTTATTTGGGATGTAACTGGCAGTTTGACATAGGAGAAGCATACAAAGCTCAATACTTCAGGCAACCGGGTCACGAAAAGGAACTACCGAAGTCCTTTATCACACGTCATATTATGTATACTAGGATGTTAGCTAAATCAGACGATGGGGGACCTCTCGAAGTCCATCTAGTCATGGCAAGAGCTCCATTGCCGTGGAGAACTATCCTAGTACTGGAGAACATCAAATCGTCCTCGATGTTGTACACCAAGGCCGCTGAACACGAAGCCTCTCTCCTCGAAATCTCGAGAAGTCGTTCCCAAGCATCCAATGCAATCACCTCCGAGAATCTTGTGTCCACTTTGAACAAGATGGGGTATAGCTTGGAAAGACCGAAATTCCATAATTTTCCACAAAACAGGAGAGCTAACCTGACCTCTAACGAAGGGGAAGTGATTCCGGCGGGGGAAGGGACCAAGGAATCCTACGCAACCCAAGCAGTCAGCCAGGAGTCACATCAGAACAAAGATGAGATCCTTGCTGAAGTGTTTCAAGTCTTGAAGAAGAGGCAATGCCCTCCGCCACCTGGAGGATACATGTTTTCTAAGAATGATCACGTTACCACGAAGATGGGGAGAATGCCTCCATCACCTTGCAAATGTTGTGGTAGTGCCAACCATTGGGACAAGGAATGCCCCGATTGGGCAGTTTACCTAGAGAAAACGGCGAAGTCAAGTTATAGCAACGAACGCGAGCTTGTGGAGGAGGAAATGTACTACCTGAGCGCATACAACATACTGCTCTCCCAACGGGTAGCATCGCTGCAAGTCGACCAAACGAAATTGGAGCAGGGTTTTAAGCCGGCAGTCCGTAGTGGCATGACCAATCAAAGCTACCACGAGCGTAAGACCGAAGTACTGCCAAAGAAAATGGCCGTCACTGTGGAGGAAATAGAAGATGAATTTTGGGAAGAAGACAGAAACCGGATTAAGAGCGATACCCACCTACTCCAGTCAGAGGATGAAGTGAATGCGGCGTACGAAGAGCCTAAAGAGAGGAGGCCCTCCCCCAGTAAACATCCTACACAGCAACGCCATCCCAGAGATACCCCATCCCCAGTCAGGAAGCCGTCACCACGAGTCTCCATGGAGGAACTTGAGGACGAGGATGTAGTAGCGGCAAGGACCAAACCAACTTCGCCAAAACACCTGTTGATCTCCGTAGATGAAGCGGATGATTTCGAGGACTGTAACAATGAGCCTACCGCGTTAGAAGACACTAGAGCCATGGAAGGGGACAGAGAAGCCCACCTCAACGCGCAGCGAGCTAGTGTACCACCTTTCAGGAATCTACCCCCACCACCTCCTGATTCCAAACCCATTCGTTTACGCAAGAAGCGATTAGCTTCGCCAGGTATGTCGTCCTTAGGAGTCTCCGTCCTATCAACGAAGGGATGGGTAGCAGGATTGGACAACGCTAGCGTTGACCTCAGGATAGATTCATGTGCTGATGTTACTTTGATTTTGGAGGAATTCTTCAACACCTTGAAAAGTGCACCTCGCATTCAGCAGGGGATGAGAATGAAACTATGGCAACTCACGGACAAGAACGAGGAACTCAAAGGCTATGTGAGGATTCCTATCTTCATGGAGACCACGGAAGGGGCATTGCTGGAAATCGAAGCAGAGGCATACGTAGTGCCGAACATGACAGTACCTATACTCTTGGGAGAGGACTATCAGCTAACCTACAAGCTCGGAGTCACCAGGAACGTTGAAACGGGGACCAAGTTGCGCTTCACAGACACAGACCATGAGATTGCCGCAGTGCATGTCAGTCATACTCCAGACTTTGACAGACTGCGACAAAGCACCCTGCTGGTCAGCAAGTTCGCCAAAGCTAAAACACACCGTAGAGAAAAGGCCAGAAGACACCGTCGCAAGCTCAAATTTGGCGTAGAAGAGAAGACAATAAGAGCGGCCGAGGACTGTATACTGAAGCCACATGGGTGTCGGCGTATTAAAGTAGAAGGCCAATTCGACATCGACAAGGATTGGCTAGTGCAGAAGAGTCTGTTAGCGAACGCAAACGACTCTTATTTCGCTGTACCTAACACCCTAATCTCCGCTCGCAACCCCTGGGTTCCAGTTGCCAACCCCACGGACCAGCCGAGATACATCCGGAGAGGGGAAGTTATTGGTTCCATACATGATCCAGAGGACTTTTTCGAGACTCCTGACTCCGTCGAACGCGCAGACGCCCTGTACAGACACGCTGCAGCTATTAAAGCAATCATAGAAACACAGATGACAGTGCAAAGCGACACGGATAAGGTTGCGTCGGATGTAGTCAACCAACAGATTCCTGAGGAGGAAGAGGATTACGGACCGAAAACAGCAGCTATGCCAGACCTCACAGACTACCCATCAGCGAGAATGGAGGAGCTGATCGACGTGGGAACGCTTCCAGAACACCTGAAAGACCGAGCATGGAATATGCTCAGGAATCGTCAGCAGGCATTTGGCTTTGACGGACAGTTGGGACACTTACCTACCAAAGTGCACATCAGGACAGTAGATGGGCAGGTTCCAATAGCTGTACCGATGTATGGTAGTTCGCCAGAAAAGCGACGCGTAATGGACGAACAGATGGATAAGTGGTTTGAGCAGGACGTGATCGAACCTTCTATCAGCCCGTGGAGCGCGCCAGTGGTCATCGCGTATCGCAATGGGAAACCAAGATTCTGCGTGGATTACAGGAAGCTCAACGCCGTTACTATCCCGGACGAATTCCCAATCCTGTGCCAATCGGAGATCCTTTCCTCGTTATCAGGCGCTCAGGTCCTGTCATCTTTAGACGCTCTGTCAGGCTTCACTCAGCTGGAGTTAGATGTGGAGGATGTGGAAAAAACCGCATTCCGAACTCACAGGGGGCTATTCCAGTTCAAAAGAATGCCGTTTGGGTTGAGGAATGGTCCATCCATCTTTCAGAGAGTGATGCAGGGCATCTTGGCACCATACCTGTGGTTATTCTGTCTCGTTTACATTGATGACATAGTCATATTTTCCAAATCTTACGAAGAACACATCACGCACCTTGATAAGGTTCTGGAAGCCATCGAGAAGGCAGGAATTACACTTTCACCTAATAAATGTCATTTGTTCTATGGATCCATTCTTCTGTTGGGACATAAAGTGTTGAGGCTGGGACTCTCAACTCACGCAGAAAAGGTCAAGGCCATACTAGAATTGGAGAGGCCTCGGAAGTTATCTCAACTACAGACATTCCTTGGCATGGTAGTTTATTTCTCTGCTTTCATCCCGTACTACGCTTCCATCTGCGCCCCATTATTTCACCTAATGCGGAAAGGCGCCAAATGGAAGTGGGGGGTGGAGGAGGAATACACATTTCAAGCAGCTAAGGAAGCGTTACACTCCAGTCCAGTATTAGGGCATCCAATAGAAGGCCGGCCGTATCGTCTGTACACAGATGCGTCTGACGAGGCTGCTGGTTGTGCACTACAACAAATACAACCGATCCAAGTTAAAGACCTCAAGGGTACGAGAGCGTATAATCGTCTGAGGAAAGCTTACGATGAAGGACTCCCACTGCCCAAGCTCACTACAACTCTGAGTGCCAAAACAGCTGACAGCCCCGCGGACGACAAGTGGGGCGCTGACTTCGATTCCTCAATAGTGCACGTGGAGCGAGTAATTGGTTATTGGTCAAGAACCTTCAAAGGCGCTGAAACCCGATACTCGACAACTGAGAGAGAGGCTTTAGCGGCCAAAGAAGGGCTAGTTAAGTTCCAGCCTTACATAGAAGGAGAAAAGATCTTACTGGTCACGGACCATTCAGCCCTGCAATGGGCGCGCACGTACGAAAATTCCAATCGCCGACTGGCCGCTTGGGGGGCAGTGTTCTCCGCATACGCCCCTGGATTAGAAATCATTCACAGAGCGGGGAGGGTACATTCTAATGTGGATCCTCTATCACGCTTACCTAGAGCAGCACCTGATCACGTCTCTCCTGAGGCTGATCCAGGACCGAGCATAGTGACGGATTTCTCTCTAGTGGAGGAACAAGAACACGCTCTCAACTGGACCTTCAACAGAGAAACTTTCGTCGCATGGAACATAACGGAGTGCCTGGAAGGCCCAACATCTTCCCACTTTACGGAGACGAGGCAAAGTACCACGAATCTCGAAGTGAAAGACACTGGGAGCAAAGATCAGCTATCTCAAGAAGATCAGGAATTGGATACCCTACCTGTAGCCGAGGAATATTGGGAAGCCTCTAACCCCACGCCTAACCTTCACGTGGAAATGGATGCGAGCTTCATCGAAAATTGGGTAGAGGAATATCAGTCTGATCAGTCTTTCCGCTCTATTTGGAACGATAAGAAAAGGGAAGTTGAGAACTGGAAAAAGGACAGTCGGTTCTTGAAGGACCAGAGGGGATTGCTGTTCTTCTTAGACGAAGACTACCAGCCACGACTATGCATGCCTAGGTCAAGACAGAATCTAATTCTCAGGGAAGCACATGAAAACCCCCTAGAATCGGCTCATGCAGGGCCGGAGCGCTTATGGCAGAAGTTAAGTCAAAAATTCTACTGGAAGAGAATGAAAACGGACGTACTGGAGTACTGCAAGTCATGCAACTCGTGCCAGAAGACTAAATTCAGCAATTTTAACAAGTACGGCTTTCTGATCCCCAATCCCATACCGTCGCGCCCATACCAATCAGTCTCAATGGACTTCATCGTGAATCTGCCATGGTCCAACAATTTTAACACCATCTTTGTAGTAGTGGACAGACTCACCAAGCAGGGGACTTTTATACCATGTACGACAGGGCTCACCCAGGGCATTCAGTAGATACACTATGGAACCATAACAATAGAAATTGACAATTGTCCCAATAAGTCATAGGGCTACCCCAATGGGCCCAATTACAAAAGACATTATGATACTATACATTGGCCCAACAACATGACAATATGTATATTTGATTGTTGGGCCCAACGACAGTGCCACAGTCCAAGCTAAGGGTTTATAGATTGGCCACATGGCTTAAATGGGGGTAATTTTGGCCGTTGATATATGACGGTATTAAGGTACCATTGATAGTTGGGCCCAATGAAGGAAAATCGTTAAGGGAGATGGTTGGGCCCATTGGCCCAATTATTAAGCTACGGTTGATGGTTGGGCCTAATGTAAGGTATTTGTTAAGGGAACAGGTTGGGCCCAATGGTAAAATTTCAATGCTATGGCTTGTAAGTTGGGCCCATGCCATGATATAAGCTATAGTTCATAGGTTAGCCCAATGATTATTTGAATTTTGCGGGTGGGCTTTGGTCCGGTAAACCCGTGGGTCTGCTCCTGTTCCGTTGGACCCACGGCCACACAATTGTGCAATTACACCTGCGGGTTGGCTATTGTGCAGTTACCCCCACGGGGTAGCTCTTGTTCCATTACCCCCGGGGGTCGCCACGTGGGCCAGATCATGTTCTGTTACCCCCGCGGATTGACAATTGATCCATTACACCCTCAGGCTGGCTGTTGTTCATTACCCCCATGGGGCAGCTCTTGTTCCGTTAGCCCCGTGGGTCGCCACACAGGCTAGATTGTGTTCCATGACCCCACAGGTTGACAATAGGTCCATTACACCTGCAGGATCTTATTCCATTACACCCACGATGTCCAGCTCTTGTTCTCTTAGACCCACGGAACCTTCTTCTGTTTGGCCCGCGGGTTTCCAATTACAGCAACGGACCTTTTGTGGCTCCCCCGCGGGTCTCCGATTACACCCATGGATTACCTGCTGCTCCGTTACACCTGTGGCCACCCACGGACCACCTGCTGCTCCTTGACCAATTGGCCCTCTTCCATCAGCCCCCCACCCGTGGGCCACGTTTGCAGCTGGCCTGCAAAATGGACCAACAATTGTGCCCTTACATTCAGAGACCATTATTCCATTACACCCGTGGACCAGCAATTGTGCTGTTTCATCCACGGACAAGCACTTGTTCCATTACACCCGTGGGCTGCGCTCTCATCCGCGGACCTGCTCTTTTTCTGTTACCCCCACGGACCAGCAATTCTTTTATCTGCGGACTGACGGATTACCTACCACTCCGTTTCTGCAGACACCCATTGTTGCTGTTGGACCCATGGGCCACACCATTTGTTAAGCCCATTGGTCTGTTACATCCGCGGGCCACCAGCTAGAGCTCCACGGACGTGAACATCTGGATTTGTATTTAACATGCTGAATGTCATTGCCCCAAAAATGCGGCTGAAAGAATGTCCGGATTTGTGATTAACTTGGTGAACGTCACTGATCCGAAAATGTGGCCGAAAAAACATCCGGATTTGTATTAGTGCAACAATGTCCGAAGTTTCACATGTAATTTTGACATGGACCAGACAACCCCCCATGGAATGCTCTGAAGTCCGAAATTTTTTAAGTTACTTCCATCTGGATATAATAATCCCCATAGACTGCACCAATGTCCGAAATTTTGGATGTAATTTTGACAGGGGCCAGACAACCCCCATGGAATGCTCCAATGTCCGAAATTTATACTTCAAGTACCCGAAAATGCGGTCACAAAAACATCCGGATTTGTATTTAACATGCTGAATGTCATTACCCCGAAAATGTGGCTGAAAAAATGTCCGGAGTTGTAGTTGACTTGGTCAATGTCACTGCTCCGAAAATGCGGCTGAAAAAACATCCGGATTTGTATTTAACATGCTGAATGTCATTGCCCCGAAAATACGGCCGAAGAAATGTCCGGATTTGTGATTAACTTGGTGAACATTACTGATCCGAAAATGCGGCCGAAAAAAACATCCGGATTTGTATTTAACATGCTGAATGTCATTGCCCCGAAAATGCGGCCGAAAAAATGTCCGGATTTGTGATTAACTTGGTGAACATCACTGATCCGAAAATGCGGCCGAAAAAAACATCCGGATTTGTATTTAACATGCTGAATGTCATTGCCCCGAAAATGCGGCCGAAAAAATGTCCGGATTCGTGATTAACTTGGTGAACATCACTGATCCGAAAATGCGGCCGAAAAAAACATCCGGATTTGTATTTAACATGCTGAATGTCATTGCCCCGAAAATGCGGCCGAAAAAATGTCCGGATTTGTGATTAACTTGGTGAACATCACTGATCCGAAAATGCGGCCGAAAAAACATCCGGATTTGTATTAGTGCAACAATGTCCGAAGTTTCGGATGTAATTTTTACATGGACCAGACAACCCCCCGCGGAATGCTCTGAAGTCCGAAATTTTTTAAGTTACTTCCATCCAGATATAATGATCCACATAGACTGCACCAATGTCCGAAATTTCGGATGTAATTTTGACAAGGCCAGACAACCCCCATAGAATGCTCCAATGTCCGAAATTTAGTACTTCAAGTACCCGAAAATGCAGCCAAAAAAACAGCCGGATCTGTATTTAACATGCTGAATGTCATTGCCCCAAAAATACGGCCGAAAAAATGTCCGGATTTGTGATTAACTTGGTGAACGTCACTGATCCGAAAATGCGGCCGAAAAAACATCCGGATTTGTATTAGTGCAACAATGGCCAAAATTTCAGATGTAATTTTGACATGGACCAGACAACCCCCCACGGAATACGTTGATGTCCGAAATTCTAGACTACAAAACTTTGTAGTGTCTGCTTTTTAGACTACACAATTTTGTAATGACCAGTTGAACTCAGGCAGAACTCTCTCAATTCTTAACCGATTTGGATGTTCTTGGGCTTGTTTTGACAGGTAAACCCGTGGGGTTGTGGGTATGGGTACTCTACAGGTCATGTATGGGCCACTTGTCCGATATTTATAGGTTTTTTAGTGTCCTTGATCATGAATGAGTATATGGGTCCATGGGTCTACAGTTGAAGGAGTGAGAAGGGTGGACATTTGCCATTTCTGTATCATTGGTTTATTATGAATAAGTACATAGATTCAGGGTGCTATAGTTGAAGGAGTGATAATGGTGGGCATTTTGCTATTGCTTTCACTGTCTGTGTCACCTCTTCAACCATACATCCCTATGAACATATGTACTTATTCATTGATGTCTGGTCTCCCAAACTTGAAAGTTTGTAGTCCACTTTTCTGACATATAATTTGTAGTGTCCTTCACTATGAATAAGTACATAGGTTCATGGGACTATCATTGAAGGAGTGAAATGGATGGACAATTTGACATTCCGGTATTTCACTTAGTTTTAAGATTGAACTATGTCATTCTCACTCCTTGAACCATATCTCCACGAACATATATATACTTATACATAGTAAATCAATGATCCAGCAATTGCAAAATGTCCACCCTTTTCACTCCTTCAACTGTAGACCCATGGACCCATATACTCATTCATGATCAAGGACACTAAAAAACCTATAAATATCGGACAAGTGGCCCATACATGACCTGTAGAGTACCCGTACCCACAACCCCACGGGTTTACCTGTCAAAATGAGCCCAAGAACATCCAAATCGGTTAAGAATTGAGAGAGTTCTGCCTGAGTTCAACTGGTCATTACAAAATTGTGTAGTCTAAAAAGCAGACACTACAAAGTTTTGTAGTCTAGAATTTCGGACATCAACGTATTCCGTGGGGGGTTGTCTGGTCCATGTCAAAATTACATCCGAAATTTTGGCCATTGTTGCACTAATACAAATCCGGATGTTTTTTTCGGCCGCATTTTCGGATCAGTGATGTTCACCAAGTTAATCACGAATCCGGACATTTTTTCGGCCGCATTTTCGGGGCAATGACATTCAGCATGTTAAATACAAATCCGGATGTTTTTTTCGGCCGCATTTTCGGATCAGTGATGTTCACCAAGTTAATCACAAATCCGGACATTTTTTCGGCCGCATTTTCGGGGCAATGACATTCAGCATGTTAAATACAAATCCGGATGTTTTTTTCGGCCGCATTTTCGGATCAGTAATGTTCACCAAGTTAATCACAAATCCGGACATTTCTTCGGCCGTATTTTCGGGGCAATGACATTCAGCATGTTAAATACAAATCCGGATGTTTTTTCAGCCGCATTTTCGGAGCAGTGACATTGACCAAGTCAACTACAACTCCGGACATTTTTTCAGCCACATTTTCGGGGTAATGACATTCAGCATGTTAAATACAAATCCGGATGTTTTTGTGACCGCATTTTCGGGTACTTGAAGTATAAATTTCGGACATTGGAGCATTCCATGGGGGTTGTCTGGCCCCTGTCAAAATTACATCCAAAATTTCGGACATTGGTGCAGTCTATGGGGATTATTATATCCAGATGGAAGTAACTTAAAAAATTTCGGACTTCAGAGCATTCCATGGGGGGTTGTCTGGTCCATGTCAAAATTACATGTGAAACTTCGGACATTGTTGCACTAATACAAATCCGGATGTTTTTTCGGCCACATTTTCGGATCAGTGATGTTCACCAAGTTAATCACAAATCCGGACATTCTTTCAGCCGCATTTTTGGGGCAATGACATTCAGCATGTTAAATACAAATCCAGATGTTCACGTCCGTGGAGCTCTAGCTGGTGGCCCGCGGATGTAACAGACCAATGGGCTTAACAAATGGTGTGGCCCATGGGTCCAACAGCAACAATGGGTGTCTGCAGAAACGGAGTGGTAGGTAATCCGTCAGTCCGCAGATAAAAGAATTGCTGGTCCGTGGGGGTAACAGAAAAAGAGCAGGTCCGCGGATGAGAGCGCAGCCCACGGGTGTAATGGAACAAGTGCTTGTCCGTGGATGAAACAGCACAATTGCTGGTCCACGGGTGTAATGGAATAATGGTCTCTGAATGTAAGGGCACAATTGTTGGTCCATTTTGCAGGCCAGCTGCAAACGTGGCCCACGGGTGGGGGGCTGATGGAAGAGGGCCAATTGGTCAAGGAGCAGCAGGTGGTCCGTGGGTGGCCACAGGTGTAACGGAGCAGCAGGTAATCCATGGGTGTAATCGGAGACCCGCGGGGGAGCCACAAAAGGTCCGTTGCTGTAATTGGAAACCCGCGGGCCAAACAGAAGAAGGTTCGAACTAACTTAAAAAATTTCGGACTTCAGAGCAATCTATGGGGGGGCTGTCTGGTCCATGTCAAAATTACATCCGAAACATCGGACATTGGTGCACTAATACAAATCCGGATGTCTTTCTGGTCACATTTTCGGAGCAGCGACGTTTACCAAGTTAATCACAAATCTGGACATTTTTTCGGCTGCATTTTCGGGTGCTTGAAGTTCTAAATTTCGGGCATCGAAGCATTCCACGGGGGTTGTCTGGCGCCTGTCAAAATTACATCTGAAATTTCGGACAGTGTTGTACTAATACAAATCCGGATGTTTTTTCGGCCGCATTTTTGGAGCAGTGACATTTACCCAGTCAACTACAACTCTGGACATTTTTTCGGCCGCATTTTTGGGGCAATGACATTCAGCATCTTAAATACAAATCCAGATGTTTTTTTCGGCCGCATTTTCGGAGCAGTGACATTAACTAAGTTAATCACAAATCCGGACATTTTTTCGGCCGCATTTTTGGAGCACTGGTATTCTGCATACTAGTGACAAATCCGGACCTTTCTTCAGCTGCATATTTGGGGCATTGACATCCAACATGGCAACCACAAATCCGGACATTTTTTCAGTCGCATTTTCGGAGCACTTGCAGTCAGCATGTCAATGCTTCCGGTGATCTCTTGAACGCATGTGGCCCAACATTTGGCCATTCTGTAGATTATACTTTGGGTACCTATGGTACCATTGATTATGGCAATAACCACATCTGCAGAATATGCATTGGGCCACACATTAATACCATATGCTGTAAACATCCATTGGCCCCAGGTATGGATCCATAGCGTCCATGTGTATTGGGCCCATTGGGGTAGCCCTATGACTTATTGGGACAATTGTCAATTTCTATTGTTATGGTACTATAGCGACATCTATGTATACTTGTGGCTCACCGCCGAGGAATTCGCGGAATTATTCGTCAGACATATAGTCTGTAGATTTGGAATCCCAGATAGCATCATCACTGACCACGACCCCCGATGGACATCGGACTTTTGGAAGGGAGTAGTGAGTTTCCTCAAGACGAAAATGGCCCTGTCATCAGCACATCACCCTCAGTACGATGGTCAAACAGAAATACTCAATCGTCATCTGGCTACCATGCTGAGGGCTTACGTATCAGACGACCTAGCGGACTGGTCTACCTGGCTACACATCCTAGAATTTGCATACAACAATTCCATTCACAGTTCGACAGGCGCCTCTCCGAATTTCCTAGCGTACGGATTCCAACCTAAATCGCCTTTGGACTTTTTATTACCAAAGGATAGCCCCAGAGTTAAATCGGCTACATACTCATTGGGCCCCGAAGTCAACAATTTCCTGGACACCCTAGGCATGCACAGGGATAGCGCTAGGAGGGCTATAGCAAAGGCGCAAGATGAGCAAGCAGCACAATATAACAAGGGCCGCAAACCTGTGCCAGACTTCAAGAAAGGAGACAGAGTCCTCGTGAACCCACACTCCCTGGACTGGATCGACGCGAAAGGGAGCGGCACGAAGTTGAAGCAACGGTGGTTGGGCCCATTCGAAATTATGCAAAAGATCAATTCTAAAGTCTTCTGTCTGCGCATGAGCGATAAATACCCGGGTTTCCCAGTCTTTAACATCGAGCACCTAAAGAAATACGAAGAATCAGGACCGGAATGGGGAGAACGTACCCAAATGCCCGAATCGCACAGAACACGAATCGAATCCAAGGAATTCGAAGTGGAAACCATTGTAGGACATCGCCGTAAAAGGAACGCGCTCCAGTTCCTGGTGCGTTGGTCAGGCTATGGCCCACAATTCGACACATGGGAGCCTCAGAGAAGCCTGCGGAACGCCTCTATTGTACTAAATGAGTACAAGAAGAAGCATAATTTGTGACGAGACAGAGGACTTACAGCCATTCCACGGCTATAGTGGAACATTATGCCCCAATTTTTATTATCTAATCATCTTCTTAAATTTTCATTAGTCAGCACGAGTCCAGATCCTTTCATTTTTCGTCCTCTTTCCCCCTTTCTTTCTTTATCACTCCACTGTTGGGCTACGCGAAAGCGCCGGATTTCCCGCTTTAGCCGCCTGACGAGATACTCGAGCCTGTTACGGATTTCCGTTTCAGACCGAGAATCATGGACTTTCTCCCTCTGGACAACACAGGCCTCGTACCTCAAGTCGATTTCAGAACCATCGGGAATGATCTCTGGGTAGGTCTCAACGCCTATTGCGACAAAATACCCTCGGAAGCCCCCGCATACGTCGATTTTAAAAGCAAACAACAGGTAGCAGATGAGTTCATGGACAAAGGGCCAACGGGACTCAACTTGGAAATGGAGTGGGCCTTGGACGCAGACTGGTACGATCCCGAAGCTAGTTGGCGCCCCTTTCTGCCCTTGCCCTCCGGCAAGGACAAGGAATGGTTCTACAAGATGGATCATGGCACACCATCCGACCCAGAGTCCACCTCGCCCCACTACACTATCTTTCCCCACCTACTAATGGAGATGGAGAACGATCTTTGTCGATTTGAGTCTTGCGTATTGGCAATAGCTAAGTCGTCCATTTTTCCTGCTAGAGGGGTGAGACCCAGCCTTTACGACTTTGCGCAGTTGAAAGGACCTTTCGACTCCATCCGATCACTCGAGAATTTCGGCGCTAACGTGAAGAGACAGGCGTTAGATTATCTCGGTTTCCTCGCTTGGTGGACACTGTCCGTTTCTGAGTGGGACATTCACCTTCCGCAGGACACGGTTGACGTTATAAGGGATCTCGCTCTCGACGACTGTTCCAAACAAGGCGTACTCCTTGACTTGGAAAGGGATTGGAAACAGATGAGTATCCCTCATTTACTGCGCCACCGCATTCCAGTCTTTTATAGGTGGAACGAGTCTCTCCAAACCGATAACCGCTTTCTCTCCCTATCCAGGAAGGCTACGCCGGATGGAAAAGTGTTCTCCATCGACTTACCAGAATTCTCAAGGGACTTTGACGCCATGAAGGACTATGACGAGTTTTTCCAACACCGGGTCTTCCAGAACAAACCTTCGCTGGACCTCGAATTTCGGGCAGACTGGCACTATGCGGTGGTGGACTTCCAGGGCTGGATGTATCGGCCAATTGACTTGGCAACGGCTAGGGAGTTCGCGAAGCGTTTTGGCTCGCATGTTGTTAAGCGTGAAAACAGGACATCCGTCATCTTCCGGCGTTGGGAAGCACTCCAGTTCAATGACGCCATCGCAGAGCCTGCCGGGATGGCTGAGTGGTGCATCGGAGGAGACCTTATGAGGGGGAACATCGAAATTCGCGAAATACACAAGTCCTTCTTCGCGCCAGTCCAAAGTCAGAAATTTGACATGAACGGATTCCCTGACTACGGCCCCTCACCAGGAAACAACCTCTTAAGCTCAACCAGACCTCGGAGTTGGGTCGAAGCGATGTCATCCGCAGGCAGAACTTCCAGCAGAAGCAGCTCCTCAGGCCCCAGCCGCCATCAATCCTCTTCAAAGAACTCGAACAGATCCAGTCCATACCCCAGACCCCGTTCGTCCTCCCCATCAATTCGAGCCACTTACCAACGCCGGAGGGAGACGTCACCTGAGACTACGAAGGAGCAGTTTATCTGTCACCTTCGCGTTCAGGGCAACATCCTCGGAACAGCTTCGTTGTGGCTGTCCCCGGTTGAAGCAGAATGGAACCCTTTATTCCTGGAAGACGGCGTACTCTTATTCCCTGACAATAGAACACAAATCAGGCTTCGATACTGGACCATTTGTGGAGCGCCCACAATTCGTATGCGCGACGTGTTGGATTTCACGATAAGCAGAGGAATGAAGTTCCTAGTCGCCATTCCCTTCGACGCCCTTCCCCACTTCCATCAGCTTGAGAAACCAGGCATGTCGAGCCTCACCAAGCGAACATACGACACCGGATTCCAAGAGAGCCCCTTAACATATAGCAAAGGGGGGTCAGCTTTCATGGACCAGTATTTAGGGAAGCTAGCAGACATCCTTCGTCGGCCGCATGCGAGAGCGGTAATCCCGATGGGCAGGCCAACAAGTTGGATCGCACGCTTCTACGGCGGGAGCCGTCTGGTAGAGGAATACATGAGCGGGCCTTCCAGTCAGGTAACGGCACATCACAGAGGCGGAGTATCAGTTGCCCCTTTCCTGGACATGCCCGTATTTCATGATCAATTGTCTAAACAGGAAATCGAACTCATTCATGGCTACATTCCCCTTGGGAATCCTAACGAAGACCGGTGGGCGTTCCCAACCAGCGAGCTCCTAGAAGAATTCTCTAACCACTGGCGAGGGGAATGGAATCAAGGATGTGAACGGATCATGGGCAATATAGCCCGCACATTAGAATCAGGAGCTTTAGCTCCCCTTACACGTCGCGAATGGAGGGAGTACCTGAGGAACAATAACAGAGGCGAATACGCACCAGCTCCCGGCTCTATACCTAAGGATTCTGACTTCGATTTCGTCGAAAATACCATTGATAGTTCCTACCCCATACGCTGGCACGGTCGTCGCATCAGGGACATCTTCCTGCTGGAAGACTTTGAAGTTTCATCAAGCGGAAACTAGGGGGGCTTTGTAACAAGGGATTCAACTCCTTCATGTCCATTCATCTCATTCCTATTACTTCTACATACTTTCCACTGATCAAACTTATCTTAGTAGTAAGTCACGCCAGATCACGTGCTTCTCATGTTTGTAACATGTTGTTGACACATGCAATGCATCGATTCTTTACTCTCACCACCACTGCATTTTGCACACTCGAAGTGACGTTCTATCGTGCTTCCATCTTCAGAAAGTAAGTGGTGTAGTTCAGGGTCCTTCACTAACACTTCTATTATATAGCAAGCGTCAGATCAGTCTAATCTACGTTCACACACATAGCGTCCGATATCCAGCTTTCCGTGGATTTCCCGGAAAGTAGAAGAGGTTGCAGCCCCGGATTTCCAGAGCTCTCACAACCTCCTCTCGGATACGCCCGCGACCGTCTTCTGATAAGAGGGTCCCCTCACCTTTTAGGTCTAACCCCCTTGACGTTCGTCAGGACCACGCGTTGTTGGTAAGTAACTACGGTAACTCACAGAACACCTGCTTCATGATCCTCCCATTCTCTCTTCAGTGATGTATAACCATGAGTACTGGGAAACCATGCAAGTGGATGGCTTCCAGGTCATCCATCCCAACTCCATTGCCTTTCCCCATCAAGATGGTGTAGCATGCTTCCATCATACTTGTGGTCTGGGTATAAGACATGTATAGTGTGATAGAGGCTTGCGCCTCTCCACTCAGATCGTTGATCCCAACTCAACTCCCTCTACCCATCAAGATGATGTAGCTTGCTTCCATTGTGGTGTGTCATCTGGACATGGGGAGCGTGTAATGGGATAGAGGCTTGTGCCTCTCCTCCCATCTTCCACCTATACTCCCCTACAGCCCCTCACTTTTCCAGTGTGTGAATCTCAAGAATCAAGCCAGGGAGGATAGAGGCGAAGAGATCATGCAGTGGAAAATTACAAGCCATGATCCTAAGTTGGTGTCCGAGTGGGTAAAGGTGGTGCCATGTTGGGTAGGAATGATAAGAGGTCAAAGGAAAGGAGGGGAAAAAAATGTTGTCATAAATTTTGCCCCCCAGAGTGGACACAGGCCATGCAACACACAAGCAGCAATCTGTAAGGTTACCATGATTGAAGAAGAGTCCGCTGCATAATGTGCGAGCAGCAACTCCTCAACACTGATCCGCCGCAAAACATGCGAGCTGCAATCAGGAGCCAGAAGGTTACCATGATTGAAGAAGAGTCTGCCGCATAATGTGCAAGCAGCAACTCCTCAACACTGATCCGCCGCGTAACACGCGAGCAGCAATCAGTACTTCTGAGGGACCCAGAAGGTTACCATGATTGAAGAAGAGTCCGCCGCGTAATGCGCGAGCTGCAACTCCTCCACACTGATCCGCCGTGCAACGTGCGAGCAGCAATCAGCCTTCTGATGGAGCCAGAAGGTTACCATGACTGAAGAAGAGTCTGCCGCGTAATGCGCGAGCAGCAACTCTCAACCAGTTGAGGTGTCTCCCCTGCCCATAAGAGTCCTCCAATCAAGTCTTAACACCCCAAATAGAGGGGAGATCCTGAGGTAGCCAAAAATGTGTTTGAGCATAGCGTAGTGATTTCTGGCCCGTTCCTGGGGATCAAATACCCGTTCGAAAGCTACGAACGACACCGTTCCAACGGTATAATTCGCGTATCGTGACGAGCCGTGGTCGTTGAGATAGAGAGGAAGTACCCAGAAACTGCAGTTCTGGAGTAAATGCATGCTGCAGACCAGGCTTTTGTCCATTATTGATGTGAATAGGTGCGTCGGAAAGGTACGATTCAGACGTTTGAAATGGGCTATAGAACGTCCGATGCGAGCAGGTTATGACAATAGGAATGGGGAAATGGTTGTTGGAGAGATGACGCTGTAACGCAAGAACCGCTTGTCTGTTTGATGCGTATGAGGGCTTCCCAGAAGCGCATTGACCGTAGCTTCAAAACGAACCAAAGAACGAAAGAGGCGACCGAGATCTCGCCGAGAACGGACAAAATATGTTCATGTTGGTCATACCAGGCTGAACTAGGCGAAGCGCAGCCAATAGGTGACCGTTTGGCGAGTTCAGGGATTCCAAAGAAAGCTGTAAATTAGGGCTTCCCAACGCAAAAAAGACGAGAGCGATACGGCCGTCGGTTGGCGAGATATGACATGAATAAGCACCCTGGAAATGGTTGTTGGAGGGATGGTGCTGTAACACGAGACCCGCTCGTCCGTTTGACGCGTATGAGGGCTTCCCAGAAGCGCATTGACCGTGGCTTTAAAACAAGCCAAAGAACAAAAGAAACGACCAGGATCTCGCCGAGAACGGATGAAATATGTTCATTTTGGTCATACCAGGCTGAAGTAGGTGAAGCGCAGCCAATACGCGACCGTTTGGCGAGGTCAGGGGGTCCAAAGAAAGGCATAAACGAGGGCATCCCAGCGCAAAAGAGACGAGAGCAATCGGAGCGTCGGTTGGCGAGATATGATGTAAATAAGTCCCATGTTGATGTCCCATCAACCCCATCCAACCCAAAACCACTCCAAACCCTTCTAACCATTCAGAAACCAAGAAGTGCCATTCCAGGGAGTTCATAGAGAAGTAAGGAGGATGAGAACACTCATTCCTCAAGCAAGAAAACAGCAAAGATTGGGAGAGAAGCATAGTAGGGCATAGCACATAATTTCCAGAGCAGTAGACTGAACTGGAGGGATGTCAATGAACATCTGGCTGTTCTTGAGAGGCCTAGATGCTAAAAGACAAGGGAGATGGTTGAGGAACAGGTGGAGTCTGAGAGACAGTGAAGCAGCGCAAAGCAGCAGGCGACACTGGTTGTGGGCAACCTCACCAAGTC
Organism: Laccaria trichodermophora; assembly: GCA_018417955.1. Lineage (NCBI taxonomy): Eukaryota > Fungi > Basidiomycota > Agaricomycetes > Agaricales > Hydnangiaceae > Laccaria > Laccaria trichodermophora. Next base: position 113,535 of record JACTVC010000039.1, read on the forward strand.
AATGGTCGCGTAGTCGCAGAATCCAGACATAGGTGAGTAGGAACTCTCCTCACAGTAGACTTCAGGCCACGTAGTCACGAAATCCCAAAGCCCAGCTGCTCAGAGTCAGCGCAGCACCCCAATCAAACAAACCTCAACCAGCTGTGCAAGCACAAGCTAAAGTCAATGGTTCATCCAACTGAAGGATGGATGAGCCCTTTCACATGAAGTAATAAGCCCGCCGCGAAGTGCACGAGCTGCAGCTACCATCCATGCTAAGGTTCCTCCTGTGATGAGCTGGCGCATTCCCACAACTCTCCAGCTCTCCCTCTACCAAGAAATGCAGACTTCAACCATGCTTTGGTGAAGTCCGCGGTGCCCCCACCATTGTGAAGCATTCACTCTGAACTTCTCACATAGCTGAAGCCAAGAGGGAAGGAGGAGGCAAGAATGGGTGGATCTGGGATCAACACCCATGAGTGAGCAATGAGCAGTTACAAGATACTCAGCTGGCCCAACATGATTATGCATACTGTAGGAAGTACAGTTATACAAAGCACTACATGTAGTGCAAGAGGATGGCAAGACTGCTGACAAAGTGGTGGTTCAAGACAAAAGATCAATATATTATGTAAGATATCCAAATCTAGCTATATACCACTGTTTGACTATGGCCTCTGGGCATTCCCTTCCAATCCTATATCACAGTATGTGAAGGAACAATCCAAGATTGGGCCATCGATCCAGCCATAGCCCATGATGCAGACCACCTGGGGATCAAGTTCACCATTGCTAGTGATTGTCATGGGTTTAGCAACCCATGCGGGTTACGGGTAGGGGTACACTTGGGTAGGGGTACGGGTTTGATATTCGCTACCCTCACCAAACCCGGACCTGTGGCAGGGGTTGGCGGGTACCCGTCATGTTATTAGTCAGTGTTTGTGTAGCTCATGGCCTGGCAATAAGATCGAAAAAAATACTAATTTAATTATGCATAAATAAGAACAATTTGTAAGGTATTTTATCACCCCCAAGTCATATCGTGAGAGGGGGACCTTTTGGTATTTGGTTTTGTTTTTTGTCATTTTAAATTAATCAAATATTTTACATATGAACAAGTATATATGGGGGGGGGTAATTATACAAGGGGTATAAATAATGATGATGGGAGTAAAGGAGGAAAGGAAAAGGGACACGAGAGAAGCTGAAGCGCTATATATACAAGGCACTTTAGGGCGGGTTCCGATTTAGGGCAGGTTCTCTTCTAAACCTGCCCTAAATCGGAACCCACCCTAAAGTGCCTTGTTTATATGGCGCTTCAGCTTCTTTCATGTCCCTTTTGCTTTCCTCATTCATTCTTCCATCTTGGCCCCCTATATGTATAATTAGTCACTTGAATTTACATAGTGAATTGTAATATAAACCCTAAATTTTGCTCTAACTGATGGCAGCTTGGTAAAAGTACAGCCCATGAGCAAATATTGCAGTTGACATGTAAGTTCTCACTCAATTGTTTTGTTCTTAGGTTCTATCTAATGAGAATTACTTCGGGAATGACTTGCCAAGTTTACGAAACATGGTGTCCAACCCTGAAATTTTGGCGGTTGGTTTTGTGTGTGATTATAGTCCTTTACCAGATATTAAGGTTGACAGGTAAGTTCTTGCTCAATTTTAACGTTCTTGGGCTCTATCTGACCGAAATTCTTCCAGGAACTATCTCCCAAGTTTACGAAACATGGCGCCCAGTCTCCGAATTCTGAGGTTGGTTTTACAGGGGGAATATGGTTCATTACCTGAAATTAGGCCTGCCAAGTAAGTTCTTGCTCAATTTTAGTGTTCTTGGGCTCTATTTGATGGTGACTACTTCAGGAACGACCTCCCGAGTTTACGGAACATGCCGTTCAACCGTTTGAACTCGGTGCTTGCTTTTGTGGATCAATAAGGTCCGTCACCGGAAAATGAGGCTTAAAAGTAAGTTCTTACTCGAATTTTACGTTCTTGGGCTCTACCTGAGCGGAATTGCTCCAGGAACTATCCCCCCAGTTTACGAAATGTGGCACCCAACCGTTCAGATTCAGTGCTCGTTTTTGTGGGAAATACGATCCACTACCAAAAATGTAAGTTGGCTAGTAAGTTCTTCCTTGAATTTTATGTTCTTGGGCTCTACCTGACCGAAATCCTTCCAGAAACCACCTCCCCAGTTTACGAAACATGGCGCAGAATAGTTCAAACTCAGCACTCATTTTTGTTGAGAATACGGTCCAATACAACCAAATGGAAGTTGACTATTTTTTAAGCACTGCCCATGGCTGCAATGTCTTTTGCCTACATGATGAACTATTAACTTGAAGGACAAGGTTGTAGAAGTAGAATACAGGACTGTCTCTTTCCTGAGAGAAGTAAGTAGGATTTGTATGGTACATTACTAAGCAATACAGAATTTAGATATTTAACTGTGGTGCTGAACCCGTAAAACCCGCCAAACCCGCCAAACCCACCAGAACCCGTACCCTTACCCACAGAAACCCGTACCCGTGGTTGAGGGTATGGGTTTCCAGGGGTAGGGGTACGGGTAAGGCCAAAAGTACCCGGGGGTTACCCGTGACAATGCCTAACCATTGCGCACAGGGCAAACGAAATCCACAACCCATTGGACATCAAGTACTCCCTAAAAGAGGTAAAACCCGCCGAGTGGATAAAGGAACTAGAGTGTAATCCTGGTTGGCTTACTTACTGTGCCGCAACTTAGGGGATCAGGACCCAACACCATATATAGAGCCAAGTGGCTGAACAATTAATTGTTCAGTTATTCCGCCTTTTAGTGTAACGGCTATGTGTTGGTTCTCTGGCCCTCTTACACTAGAGGCCGCCATCGCAAAATCACATGAAGCCCTTGAACCTCTACGAACGGCAGGCCGGCTTGAACCAGCCACCCTCGACATGTGTGCAAACACCCTAACAGAAGCCATGCAATCTGCCACAGCTGCCACAGCCAAGATCTGAAAACCCTGTGCAAACGCCAAACCATGGTGGGACCAAGATCTGACGGATGCTGCTGAGCGCGTGAGCGAAACACGAAGGGAACAAAAACGACACCATGACACCGTTAACACCTTCAGCGGTGACATAAGAACTCAAATAAGGAAGGCTCGAAACTACTTCAAGAGGTTGTGCCGCATAAAGAAGAGAGATTGGGTTAACGAGAAGCTGCAACAGGCAACGACAGACAATATCTGGGGGTTCCAGAACTGGTCGAAAGGAACCCGAAATTACCCCTCCCCCCCCATCTCAAGGGGTGAGGGACTCCCGAAGGCGGTTTCCCACCAGGACAAGTGCGACACACTAAGATCAGAGCTGTACCAACCACCACCACGCCTAGAGGAGGAATTCAACCCAGACCTGCAGAACCCACATGCGGACGACCTCCCATACGAAGAAATAACAATCAATGAAATAAGTGAAGTGATAAACAACACCAGCGCCTTGTCAGCACCAGGATACTCACAAACTAACTACCAGACGGTGAAGTGGGCATGGAGGAGCGAGGACAGTAAGCGATACATTGCACTGCTCATGCGCAAATGCCTAGATGTGGGATACCACCCCAAGGCATGGCGTAGGGCCATAGCAGTCGCCCTCAGAAAACCAGGAAAGCCGGACTACTCCAACCCAAGGGCATACCGCCTCATTACGCTGCTAGAGTGCCTGGGGAAGATTCTAGAGAAGATCGTGGCCCGACGGCTAACATTCCTAGCAGGAAAATACAACCTTGTACCGGCCAATCAGTTTGGGGGCCGCTCCAACAGCTCCACCACCGATGCCCTCCTCATGTTTACCAATGATGTACAATGCGCATGGAATCACAAGCTGGTAACTTCAGCTCTAACGTTTGACATAAAGGGATACTTCGACTTTGTCAACCACAACCGACTTCTGGTCGAGCTCCGGCGAAAACGCATCCCACTAGAGTACGTCCAGTGGGTGGACAGCTTCCTGTCTGACCGTGAAGCAGCAATCTGCATAGATGGGAAACGAGGACTGATGGGACACGTAGAGAATGGCATCCCACAGGGCTCACCCATTTCACCTATCCTAGCAGCCTTCTATACAGCCGAACTCCTAAAGAAATTCCAACACAATGCAACCAACCAAGCCGGCCCAAACCCAGACAAGGCAACGGACGTCCACCTCATCATGTATGTGGACGATGGCAAACTATATGTATCGTCGGAATCCCTAGAAACAAATGTGGAGAGACTCAAGGAGGCCCATGCGAAAGCCGAATCATGGCTCAGGAGTGCAGGTTTGTCACCAGACTACACCAAAAGGGAGCTCATGCACTACACCAGAAGAAAGTCGGACAGGAGCCTGGCCATTACATTCGATGACCAGGATGGGGTATGCTGTGTTGTCAAGCCAGAGGCAACAGTCAGATGGCTGGGGGTGTACTTTGACCGGAAACTCAGGTTTCAAAAGCACGCATCTATCCTTGCGGCCAGAGGCGAAAATGCGGTCAGTGGGCTGACAATGCTGGCGAACACGATCTGGGGACTCAGCCAAACCCACCTCCGCCACTTGTATCTTGTATGCATATCCCCAAAGATACTTTACACATGCCCAGTCTGGTGGACAGGCCACCAGTATCAAATCAAACCCCTGGAGAAAGTACAAAGATGGGCACTAAGACTAATATGTGCAGCATTCAGGACAACACCCATCAAGGCGCTGGAGGTAGAGTCCTCCATCCCACCCATCAAACACCAAGTCAATCTACATGTCAAACAGTGCGCAATTCGCTTCAACAAACTGAGCCACACCAGCCCCATTATCAAGAGATTACCACAGCAATGGAGGAAGCCTGGTGACAAGACAGCTCAGCCCCCTCTCCAACCCAAACTCAACAACAAATCGGCCACTGACCAAGCCAGGACGACTAACCTGCTCAACATCGCCAAACAAACCTGCCATGCGCACGAGCGAATCGACCCTTACCTTGTAGCCCCATGGCGTCGCACAAGCTCAAGCTTCGGGGGACAAGTGGTGATAAACACCTGCAAGCCAGAAACGAGGGACGACGAAGAAAAGAAGAAGTTAATAGAAGACCACAGAGAAAAATACCGCAAACTATCAGAAAGAAGAGAATGCCTAGTTATCTATACAGATGGATCCATGGTGAAGAAGAGGGGTTTCCCCCAGGTAGGAGCAGGGGCAGTAGGGTACCATAAGGGGGAGGAGGTGTTCACGGGGAAGATGGGTATGGGGGGGAGGGCAGAGGTATACGATGCAGAGATGGCGGGGTTAAAGATGGGGGCAGGCCTGGCTACAAAATACATCAAAAACCATCCAGAAATCAAGAGCATCCACTACTACGTTGACAACTCAGCAGCAGCAGGGGCGATCTTTGATCCCAAACCACAACCTGGGCAACTATACGCCGCAAAGTTCCATAAAAAGATGACCAGGTTCCTCGATAGCGACCACGATCACTCGATAGAAATCGCGTGGTGCCCAAGCCACTGCAAAATAGCTGGGAACGACAGGGCAGATGAACTGGCGAAAGAAGCCATGCAACTGGCATGGAGTGCACCAATCAGCACCTCACGGGCATTCGCACTACGTCGGGCCAAGGCATCCACCCAATCAGCCTGGGTCCGAGACTGGCAGAGAGCACCTCGAAAAGGGAGATTCGCAATATCCAATAGGATCCCCCCCTCCCTCAACCCCACCAAACACTTCATCGAGCTAAAGGACCAACGCGAAGTCTTCGGACGACTAGTCCAATGCCACACAGGGCACACATACACCGGGGAATTCCGCAAGCAGTTCTTCCCAGAGAAGAGTAACAACTGCGAGTGTGGGGTAGAACTCCAAACCCAAGAACACATCATCAGGGAGTGCGTGCGCTACGAAGGACATCATGACAAACTACGAGAGCAGTACCGCGAACTGGCACTCCCAGAGCTACTAGGAACCCCCAAGGGGATAGCTGCACTGGCTGACTTCATTCGAGACTCCGGCGCATTCACATTCTCAGGAGAGAAGTACACGCCCAAGGAACTGCCCACGTTCTTCGACGAACCTGAGCCACCAGACGAAGACTCGGAGGACGACTCAGACGCCGAAATGTAACACGCCCATGCAACCTGTACCCACAGACAAACCCTCGCGAGCGCATCAGCGCCCGCCCTTACCCTAGCATCATAACGACGCACCAGACCAAGACCCCCGAATTCACGGCCTCTACACCCAAACATTCACATTTCCTTTACCATACAGCTACACATCGGACAGTAATACCCACACAAGTGGAGACCCATCAGACCTTATTACACCTAAGGGAAGGCTTAAGCTTCCCGTGCGTCTTAGTACTAGTCTACTTGTGGCACGTAAATCTCTAGAAAACAAAAAAAAAAAAAAAAAAAAAAACGTTCTGAGTTCGCTGTTTGAACTCCCTTGCACGTGACGCATGACGGATGGCTTTCTCAGAGTCTTTCTCTCTTCAACGAGGCTTGACACTCTGGGTTTGCGCATGAAGCATCAATACACATGCTTCTCTGTTCTATGTTATCGCGAGTGAATTAGGAGCTGGACTTAGCCTCTCAGGCCGCTCCAAGTTGCTTCCCGGCCAAGTAGCTTCCCACCAATTTGGTCGCCACACCTCCAAATTCGCAATAAGCACTCTTTCCACATAACCGCTTCTGATAGCGGACGCTGCAATTCATCTGGTCGCTTGTCCCAAATAAAGGACGTCACTGCTGCCTGGTCTTGTAAAGCGCGCTTTGTGAGAATTCTGGCGTTGGCCTGTCAAGAGAGCCTGTTTGAAAAGAAAGGAGCAAGTTAGCTTTTTGCCTTCCAATTCTTTATTAATTTGCTATGATTACAGGCGTCGGTGAACATTCTCCTCAAGTCACCACCATATCCCATTATCTTTGCAATGGCGATCTTATGACGGTACACCTCTAATACACCGCTGTTTCTCCCGGTGGTAGTTGATATAAAGCGGTTTACCGCTCTCAAGCATCTGTACAGACTTAAGCTCACAACAGCAGAAACCTTCACTAGGACAATTGGCTCTTCGGAAGATGCGAAAGATTGCCTTGTTTTGCGTCATGTAGATGTGAATTTGGTGTGATCACCTTATCCATGTATCCGTATACCAGTGCATACCTTGGACAATCGTCTTTGGGTCATATTAAAAGGTGCCGATGTTTCAGAATTGCGTACGTTGACTGCTACCATCAAACGTATAGACGTTCCGGTCAAGGCTGGCATTTATTGACGCCAATAGCTCGGTGATTCGATATCGCTTTATAATTTGTGAGGCCAATCTGATTAAATGTGTACAGGAGACACGGTCTGTAATGTTCAAACAGGCGTCTAGAAACGACAAAGTTCGGAAATATAAACAAAAATGTGTCAACCTGACTGCCACATGCACTCACGACAAAACCTCTGATTCGCTGTATTGTGCTTGGTTCATCGCATCCCAAAGCTTCCGTCGATGGCGCGAAAACCCAACCCAGCTGAGGTATAGAAAATTTCATCTACATGAATAAAATTATAATGAAATTAGCTTAATTAGAAAAATGTTATACACAGGTACAGCAGCCGCAGGCAAGGGACACTTCTCGGGACATTCCACATATATCCACCCGTTTCCTGCTGTTTTTCCTTGCTCACGTAGAGTTGACAATCTCCGAAACTGCAGGATAGTGGTGTCTAGGCGCTACAGTCTGTAGTAGATGTTGGCACCCACACTGTGGACCGCTCATATATCCTATTTGACTCACGTTTTTCTCTGATTTGTGCTAATTGAGCGGCATATCCTCCTTTTTCCTCAAGCACTATGAAAACGAGACGACAACAAAAAACTAAAGAAAGTTTTGCTTCGGTATTGAAGGATCAAGGCCACGTGTTTGTCTAGGAGAAGACTAGGTCAACTGGATCGCAGGTCACTTCTTTTTGGTTTCGAAGATATGTTGCGTTTTATTGCGTGCATCTATAATTCTTGCGCTCCACGCACATAGCTATGCGTAGTGTACCGGGTGTCTTTTTCTCCTGAATCTCAACAGTGGCATCCAGAACGATTACTTGGCGTCGACCTGATGAAGAACGAATGGCATTGATAGCTATGGGTAAATTACAATGTAGGCATCATAATGGCATTCAGTATTGTTTGACTCGGATGCCTCAATGAGCAGGCTGGACCCAGATGATCGGCAGCGGCATCGAAGTCTCGAAGCCAAGCCATTAATGAAGATGATTATTTGGCGTCGACATGAACAAGAAGAGAGAAAAATAAAAAAAGACGACAATATTCGTTGATCAATTGCGAGTGTACTTACCACTCCCCGATGGTTTCCATATGGAATCCATATGGAAGGGGTGGATTCCATGGATTCCATATGGAATGGTGTGTAAACTGTGAAAAAATGGGGAATTTGACCATGGAATCTATATGGAATGGTATGGAATGATCATGGAATCCACATGGAGTAGTCCATATGGAATCCATATACCATTCCATGGAATCCCATGGAATCCATATGGAATAATAACAGTTTGACTATGGATTCTGTGTACTATTCCATGGAGTCCATGGAGTCCATATAGAATGATGTATAATCTATGATGAGATAGAGACTTTGACTATAAGTTCTGTATATCATTCCATGGATTCCATATGGAATGGTGTATAAAGTCCACATCATGGTATCATAGTTCTAGACTTATTCCATACTCATAGATGAACAGGAAAGATTAAAATGTATTACATAGGACTACCTAATTTATTTTTACTACTTTGGATACTAAAGAGAGGGGGGGGAAGGAGGGGTAAGTGATGGAGGGGGGGGGGAGTGATGTAGGGAGGGATGGTAGTGATGTAGGGAGGGGTGGGAATGGATGGAGGGGGAGCAATGGGAGAGGGAGCAATGGGAGGGGGAACAATGAAGGGAGGGGGAGAAATGGGAGGGGGAGAGATGGAGGGAGGGGGGGAGAGAGATGGGGAGTGATGGAGGTGGGGAGTTATGGAGGGGAAGGAGGGGTCGTTTGTGGGCGCTCGTCATTCGTGGGTGGGTGGCGTTCGTGGGTGGGCGGCGTTCGTGGGTGGGCGGCGTTCGTGGGTGGGCAGCATGGGTGGGTGGTTTGGGTCCTTGTCGTCTTGGTGGGGGTCCTGGGCATCGCTGTTCGGTGGGCGCTGTCGTGGGCGGTGGACGTTGTTTGTGGGCGATGGATGTTATTTGTGGGCGGTGGGCGTTGTTCGTGGGCGGTGGGCGTTGTTCGTGGGCAATGGGCGCGTGGGCGGTGGATGTTGTTCATGGGCGATGGTCGTTGTTCGTGGCGGGCATGTGCTTTTCGTGGGCGGTGGACGTTGTTTCACGGGTGGTGGACGTTGTTTCGTGGGCGGTGGACGTTTTTCGTGGGCGGTGGACATCCGTGGGCGGTCGTTTTCGTGGGCGCTGGTCGTCGTTGGCATGTGGTCGTTTTCGTTGGTGGGCGCTCGTTTTCGTTGGTGGGCACTCGTTTTCGTTGGTGGGCAGTTGTGGTGGTGGGCAGCCGTTGACGTTGGTGTAGTGTGGTGGTGGGCCGTTCGTGGTGATGGGTCCTCGTGGCCGAGCAGATACGGCGAACGACGACCGATGTCGTCGTTCGCCGTCTGGTTGCCATGTCGCGACGTGGCACCTGTTTTTCGTGTTAAAAAGGAGAGTGGGTGGGGTGGTTGTTCCCACTTACCTGGGCTGGACCCCGTCGATGACGTGGCGTGGTCGGCGTCGCGGTCAGCATCGTCGATGGTGGGCGCTGGTTGTGGTCAATGGTGGTGGGTGCCGTGGATGATGGTGGTGGCCGTGGATGATGGTGGTGGGAAGCAAGACGCGGTGTGGCATTGTTTGTGCCACAGGTGGAGCATTTAGGATGAGGGCCGAACGTGGGTTATATATTCACTTGTAATAAAGCCTTCATGGCTCAGTGGGCTTCAGCGCTCGTAAAATTGAAGATGTTGAGGGTTCAATTCTTCTCTTGGGCAAATATTTCTTTTTATTTAAATTAGTAAGAACACTATAAATACTACTATTTATATGTATTCTGATGGTATGATGGTGTTCCATGGAGTCCATGTGAACTGTTCCATGGAATCCTTATGGAATAGTACATGGATTTGCAATATAAATTCATTGGAAATTCCATGGAATCCGCATGGACCACTCCATGGAATGTCTATGGAATGGTCCATTCCATATGGACTCCAAATGGACTCCATAGTGGATATGGAATAAAAAAATAGCTGGCTTCCCAGCCAAAAATTTGACTATATGGAGTCCATGGAATGAGGTTGGAATCCATCCATTCCATATGGAATCCACATGGAAAATAGCGGGGAGTGTAAAGACCTCAATTGCGAAGTTAAGATAATGAATGGCGTTCATCAGAGCTTGAACCTGAAGAGCACTAGCGTCAAAAATCATAAATGAGTGTCATTTGATAGAGTAGACACGATGTTGGGTGTGCGCCTTCCACAAAAATCGATATATGACCTCCTAGCTCAATCCAATTCAACTTTATTTTCTTCAAATAAAATGAAGAATCTCTTGTCGCCCAGGCACACATATGTCACACTTGTCCAAAGGTGCACCGTGCGACGGCCGTGTCAATTGCAACAAACAATATCCTTGACCATGGTCACCACATCCTCAGATCCTGCCGACCTGTAAGTACGGGGCTAGTCTTGTCAAATCATTCAGATCTGCCTCATTTTTACCAGAGTCAGCATCGCAAAACTTGCGAGTCTCATGGAGGAGCAGAACCATCTCCTGCGTCGCATCGACAAGCAACAGGCTGCAGCAGGTGAGCCTCTCAGTTCATGCTTCTGGTCAGATTTACTTAATTCGATTTTAGATGTATCCAGGTAACCCCTACCGCAGGTCGCGGCGACAAGCAGCAGTACATGGGGTGCGTTGTTTCGATCTAGAATCACGGAGACAATTCAACCCAAGGTCGAACGATGGCGAAGCGGGTTCGATGCTCTACTGGTCTTTGTAAGTTTAGGGCTGACGTTTCCAGCTATGCTAAGTGCTAAGGCATCCACAGCTCGGTCTATTCTCTGCAATTGTGACAACCTTCCTGGTAGCCTCCCTGCCCAAGCTCCAACAAGACGAGGCTGCACGTACGAATGAACTATTGGCCAATCTCACCGAAATTCTCATCCAACTTAGCACCGGCGCAAATGGTACAAGCCTCAAAGTAGCGGGTCCCGTGCCTTTCGTGCCAGACCCGGTTGATGTCCGGCTCAACTCCTACTGGTCCATCTCGTTGTTCTTCAGTGTACGTCCTAGTACTTAAACTATTTAATGTAAGTCGTGTTGATAAGCATCGTAGCTCTCAGTTGCTGCCTTTGCTATTGCCTGCTGTGGCTTTGCCAACATGGTCACATCGTCCAGCCGTGGAAAGGTGACTGAGAAACTCGTGGATGTAAACCGGAGATGGAAATTTGCAGAGAAGCTGCTTGGTCCTGCAATCGAATTCATACCCCAATTACTTGTCATCCCTGTCATTTGTTTTGTCATCGGCCTGTTCGACAACATTTTTTCCAGCATTCACCGCATACATACCCCTCTCGTCCCACTTGTTAGTGCCTTGAGACTATCGTTGCTCATTGTCGTGGGAACCGCAGGCTTCCTCCTTTTTACCATCCTGCATGCCAGTGTCTGGGCAGAGACCTCCCCGTTTCAGAGCATGGTAGCACGGTCTATCCGAAGAGCGGTCGAAATTCTAAAAGAACCCTCTGAATACCACTCATATTTGTACTCAAGGACATATCATGAGGTAGTCCAAGTGACACACGACGACGAAACCCTGGACAAGGCCGCAGCTGCCCTTGAAGGGGTGATGAAAGTACCTGTTCGAGCTCATTATCGGGAATCTGCCAGCGACCTTGACAAAACCCTACACCATCTCCTCTCACCAGAAGCAACTTGAAGCATCTGGTGCAATCACACAGCAGCTCAGGCTATCGTTCATCTGAACTCTCGGTTGTATTATCAGTCGCATTTCAACCTTATGCCTCCTCTGGTGGATGCTGCACGCAGGTCAGCAAGTTATCGTCCTTTAGGAACCCTGTGGTCCTCTACATATCTCAAAGCATGTGCTGTCATTGCCTCAGCCTACCACCCTGAGCACCCACCTGCCGTGTGCATTCTTGGTTCAGCTTATATGAAGATGGCCTTATATCGTCCGACCAGTCTGTGCTTCAACATCTTTTTTTCTTATTTGCACACTGTATCTCCAGATGGCTCAGTCACTCCAGCCTTCATCAAACTCTTTGAACCAGAGTTCATTGGGACATTACACACCCTCATTTCTGTGGCAGTTTACTTTTTTGATCATGAGACGGGTATGAATAAACAGTGAGAAGTAATCCTCTCACTTCTGATACAGGCAAAAACTCCTGTGGCTGTACTGACAGCCACTCGCAAGCTCATAGCTGAAGAAACCACAGAGCCAGAAATCTCACTCCGCCTTGCAACTGCTGGTTGTGTTATCCAGAAATTTTTGGGGCAATTCACATCAGACTTGCATAAACATGATAGTCTTGTTGCAGATCTTTGCTCTGACTGCATCTTGGTTATCAAGAAATTGCATGAAATGCCAACATGGATTGACATGGGGTCCACTGTCAAGATTCTTTTGCGCGTAGTGCATCAACTTGGCATCAACCTCAATTCCCCCCCATCCAAACTTCAGCAGAGCTGGCATGGTTGATAAAACATTATAAAATCTCAGAGAGGTCTGTTAGTTCAGAAAGAGTAGAAGAACTCACTCCACTTGCTTCCAATCAAGTGGGCATTGAACAGGACAGCCAGGAAATGTCAGCAGCAGCATGAACATCTGACCTTAGCACTCAAATCTTCCATCCCATACCCTCCCCTTTACTCTATTATGGAGGAGGATCATGTTGTCAGAGTAGTCAGTACTTTTTTTGGAATGTTAACTTCAGTTATAATATGGAAGGCAAAAGAGACATCACTCCAGATCCTGATCAGTTGTACGTCCTGACTTGTTTAACACAACCTGGGACGGCTTACCGATTCATCTCCAGGCTAGGCATCCAGAATGGACTGGACACTGTATTGGAGTACATCCAGCGCCATCGCCGCCCAGTCACGGCAAGGCCTTCTAAACCCAGCATGAGATGAATACACATATTAGCTCCTGGATGCCATGATACAAAGGCGTGCATTAACGAGTAATGTACCACCGCAACTTGAATCAAATCCTGGCCGGATGATCGACAGTGGCACCCAAAACGATTATTTGGCGTCGACCTGACGAATGGCTTCGATAGCTTGCAAAGTAGGCTGTATACTATTTGATGGCTCAATGAAAGCAAGACTGCAACTTGAACATCCTGGATGATGCACAGAAACCTCGAACTTGCCGTCGACGTGAACTTTAAAAAAAGAAAATAAGGAAAGACGACGATATTCATTGATCAATTGAAAAGATGTCATTTGATATGTATTTCGATGATAAGAGCAAGACCGCATTTTGAATATCCTGGATGATCGACAGAGGCGTCTCGGAATCCTCGCAGCCAAAAAGCCATTGATTAAGACGATTATTTGGCGTCGACATGAACTTCAAGAAGAGAAGAAGAAGAGCCGACGATATTCGTCAATGGATTAATTGGAAAAGACGAGTCAACGTGAACAAGAAGAAAGAAGGAAATATTCCGAGTCGTTGATCAATCGCAAATTAAAGATAACAGCGTTCATTAACCAGCAAAAGCGTTAATGAGTATACTTACAGCCCGTTGAAATTTCTGAATGATCGACAGTGACATTGGCGTCGAAGCCTCAAAGGGGAGATAACAAGACGGTCATCTGTGATCGTGACCGTTGACTTGAATGGCTGTCAATCAATTGCAAAGTGGGAACAATGGCGTTCATCAACCAGCAAAGGCGTCACTAAATAAAAGACGCGCATCTTGAAGATCCCAGATGATCACCAATGGCAGACGTCGACGAAGTGATCAAGATAAGCAGAAATGATCAAGATGGACCCATGAGTAGGTGTTGGAATGAATTTAAATGATACATGATCGAAAAGAAGCGTCGAGAACTCGAGTGTACCACAAGGACGTGATCACGACGAGAATACTAGCGACGCGGCCATGAAAAACGGAAGAAAAAAGAACGAAAATGTCATAAGGATTCAGAGATAACAGAGCAGAGATGAAGAGGAACGCACGATGATGCTGCAATGGAGTGATGAAGGCGAAACACGACCAAAGCTGCCATCCAAGTGGTATTGGCGCAATTGCCAGTAAACGACATAAGTTGACGTGTAGAAAGCGGTGTGCATTAAGCAGCAAGAGCGTTAATGAGTGAAATTTCCGAATGACCGACGGTGACATCGAAGCTCGATTGCAAAGAATAATGGCATTCATCTACCAGCAATTTCTTGGATATCCCTGATAATCACCAGCCCAGTGGGATCGATAAGACGTCGAAGAGAAGTTGATCAAGATAAGCAGACGTGATCAAGATGGATGGATGGATAGGTGTTGGGATGAATTTAAAGATACATGATCGAAAGGAAGCGTCGCGAACCCGAATGTAGCACAAGGACGGAAGAACAGAGCCGATTAGTAGCGACGTGGCCATAAAAAAACAGAAGAAAAGGTCACAAGGATTCAGCTTGGAGGAATAACAGAGGAGGGCCGTGATCACGAGGGGGGTTTCGGAGGTGGTCAAGCCGAATAGCAGAGGTAATAACAAATATTGAACAGAGCAGGGATGACGAGGAATACTTACCCCAAGGAGTGATGGAGACGAAACGCCATGCGGTAAGTATTGCGGGGGTGCGCAATTAGCAGAGTGAATGCCGAGAGCGAGAGACAAACGCGACGCCTTGGACGTGGGTGACGTGGACGTGTAGATTTGTCAAGGTCCTACGAGGGTTATATTCGACCTGGAGATCGTCCATGAAGATTCAGACAAGTTACTTCCACGTCGTCAGTCGATAGATCAGATTGGTGTTGATGCATAAGAACTGGAAGTTGAAGGTCAATTAACCAAGCTTCTCCCCCCGGAAGATGAGATACCGGAGCGCAGTTCGATCTGCCCTGCCAGTGCCAGCAAAGCGTGTCTAATGTCAGTGTCGGAAATGGGTATTCCAAATACGCGTGAAAAAAATTCCACATCACAGGTGTAATGGAGCTCGAATCCGATATCGAGGGTTGATGGGGGGAAGTAAAATTTATTATGTATTTGAACCTTTGAAAAGCCTGAGCGTGATGACATGACCATGAGATGAATTCTGGTTGAACATTCTGGCGTAGGGTAAATGTCAATTGTTTGAATGTGAGTTGCAGCCTCGAGGTGTTGGAGATTATCAGAGCGTGTCAATGTCAAGGCCCAGGGGAAGTGGCGGGCCATGAGGCGAGTGGAGTGTATTCAAGTGAGGAAGGGAGTCTACGGGAGTATCCAGTTGTTGGAATAAGCTTGAGAACGGGTGAAGAACAAGTGCCCGTCAAATGGCTGGATGGGGAATAAGAACCGAGAAGAAAGAGGCATAATGAAATCGGCCAGATTAGGAAGATCCCGTCTCTCCAAGTCTCTCTTTCAATAAATGGGCAAAGTAAAAAAGTCGTCGTCGTTCTTTACACTACCGCAGCTATTCAGCAAAATGTCGACGGCAACGACAACGACAACGACGACGACGACGAAGCGCTCCCCTTCACCGTTTTCAATCGCCGAGTTCACATCACTCGTTTCGGCAGCGCTTGATACGGATCGCTTCGACCCTGACTCTTCCCAATTTCTGTCATTCACAAGAACCTCCCAAAAAGCAGACTCTATAGTCGATGTAATAATGCCGCATCCTTGTCTCCCCACTCCTTTCTCGACCGCGTCCATGTCCACGCTTGACTTGAATTCAGAGTTGTCGTTGGAGCCTGCGCCAAGCCGTAGCCCCATGGCGCTGTTCCAGCTCATCAAGCGACAAGCGACAAATGCGTTCGTTGGCAATGGCAAGAACACACCACAGGCAACCACCACCACCCACACTCGTTCAACACACCCTACCACCGTCTCTTTTGCGCCCTTCCCTTTATACCACTCCGCACCTAGACTATCCAGCAGCACCACCACCACAGAAGAATCACGACCGTCTTTCTTCGAAGATGACTCTGATTCAGACGAAGAAGACGTGCTCTCAGACGCGGGGAGGACGGAAGAGAGCGATTACATTCCTTATATCCCTTTAATTATCCAACACGAGCGGTCCGTACAAAATCGACCTACTCTCGGCATATACCCCATCGACAGGTCCCCGCCTTCGCCTACTCCCTCTGGATCTACGACGTCTACACGCTCCCCAGTGACGCCTTTAACACCCGTCTTTTCCCAGAATCATCATCATGGTGGTGGTATCCAACCAGAGACGAGGCAGAGGTGGTCGTTGTGCAATGATGATGATGATGGGATCAGCTTGAGTATTAGTACGAGCACCGACGCCGATGCGGACCCGTTCGCGAAAGCGCGTGTTCAAATTGTGCGGTCGAGTATCAGCTCTGGGTCCGTTTATTCCCTGCCTTCTGCTTCTGCTTCTCCGCCCAAGGTTTGTTTGTTTGTTTCTCTCTTCATCCACATACGACTCATGTTCTCTTTTTTTACTTGGGTAGAAATCCAAAACGAGGAAACATAGACCAGCGCCATTGGCACCAAGCAAACTGCCCCCCCTCTGTCCCCTCCCTACCGTCCCCAATTCCCATACCCTCGAATCAGCGTCTTCTTCGTCAGAGAACGACAGCGACTCTCAGCCAGCGCCGTTCTCCCCACCGCTTCAGTCAATCTCACCCATCACCCAGCTGCACATCGGGAGGCAGACGGTAGACTGCAGCACCAGCGTTCATCGCCGAGAGCGAGAGGGGCATTACGTGCAAACGAGACCTGGGAAGGAATGGACGTTACGCTTGGGCGTACCTTCTTCTCCTTCTCCTTCAGCTCCTCCTCCTCCTTCAGCTTCTCCTTCTGGTTATGAGCAGCCTCCCGCGCGAGTACCGACTGTGCGTGTCGCCCTATCCGACGCCGACAAAGACGCAGAAAAAGACAAAGACGCTATTACAAGTGAAAGAAGAAGACGAGTGAAGAGTCTTCCGACGGGTGGTGATCGTTCGGTGTTAAGTCAGTTTCAAACTAAATCTCACACCAATTTGAGGAGGAGGGAGGAAGAGGAGGGAGAGAAGGATTGGACGCTTTCGTTGCCGTTGAGTGTTAGTTTGACGCGGAAGCTTTCGTTTTCGCGTGCGGAACAACAACGACTAGAGCTGTTGCGCGAGAAGCAAGGGAAGGAGCAGAAGGGAGAGCTGGGAAGGTTTCCTCCCCGAACGAGAGTTACTTCGCAAGTGTCCTCAACCTCAAATGCGAGAGGACGGGTTGCGTCGTTTCTCGGTCCTCAACAGCATTCTAGGTCGTCAACGAGGAACGCCTCGTCTTCGTATTTACCAAGGACTGACAAACACCTAGGGGCACCTTCGTCTTCGAGGACGCAGTCGAGGAGCGTGAGCCCTTCTCCCTCTCGATGGAGCGCTTCTCCTCCTTCAGCAGCAGTGGGATATGTGTCCAAGGACCCTTGGCCTGCGCCTCGTGGCCCGTCTCCGTTGATCATACCACCTTCTGCGTTGGCGGCTAGGGCGAAGATGGGTAAGGGGTTGCCTCCATCGTCGTTTGCTGCGCCGTCGTTATCGTCGTCGTTCTCTGCGCATACAGGAAGGTCGCGAGCGTCGTTGAGTTCGTCTCTGAGCTCGTCTTCAAGTGATGCTTTGGGTTCGTCGCGTGTTTCCTCGAGCTCTTCCCGAGTTTCCTTAGGCTCCCCGACCAGCCCGTCTCGTGTACCCCCGACAGCTTATGTCTACCGCCCTCCTTCCACTGCATCGTCGAGCACGTCCACGATGTCTGCGGGATCAATAATGTCGGTCACGTCGGCGACGTCTACAGCCTCCTCAGACACCATCGTCCCCGCCGCTCCCGCTCGAGCGAGCATCACTATCACGCGTGCGGGTGAGGATTTGGAGTTTCCTATGCCCCCTACTACGTATGCCGGCGGAGTTGGAGTTGTTGATTGGAGCCCTGTTTCGTGTCGCAGTAGTCCTCGAAACTCTTTGTCGAGCGTTCGCAGCTCTTTGTCGAGTACCCGAGACTCGCTCACCCCTCCTCCTCCTGCATCCCTCAACGGCCGACTCACGCCCCCACTCGCACATGGAGCTACTCTTGCATCTTCACCTCATCGTACTCGTCCCTCCCCTTCTCCATCGGACTCTATGTGGACTGACGACGATGATACGGAGACAGAGACGGAAACGGAAACGGTGTATGAAGACGCTGCGTCGACGGTTTCTGGGGTTTATTATAGTGCGAGGTCGAGTTTTGATTTTTTGAGTTGAGTTGGATGAGGAAACCCCTCGAACATCCAACATTCATGGCCACCTACATGCATGCATGATCAGACGATGAGATTCATGACGGTTGTATGCCCCTTTCTTTCTTTGCCTCGTGCGCGGTACATAGATTCTTGGACGCTCATCACCTTCCTTTTGACTACAACGCGCCCCCTCCCTCCCTCTTTTTTTCAAAATCTCGTTCTTTTCCAGCTATCTCAATACCACGCTTTTGTCTTCTCACTCGTAACGTTTCTTGGCACATGAATCCCCCTCTTCCACTCTCGTTTATATATATATCGAACCTCAGGCCTCAGTGTCCGCTTTATAATTATTGTATGCCCTCATTCTCAAAGTGCAACCCCCTTTAGCGTATCGTAGTCCTGGGCACTCTTAAACTTCGATTGTAGGACGTTTTTTACTTATACATAATATATTATCTATTGCCAACTGGCCAAGTTCGTTTTCTGTGGATACGATATGCTTTATGTATTGATATAATTACATTGACATTTTTGCAGAAGACGCCCATGAGGATGGGCGAATTGGGACTGGGACTTTTGATGGAAAGAAAAAGATTGTTTTCTCGTCCCTTTACATAAGAACGAGAGAGCAAAAGCTATGCGAAAAAATCTATCGTCTTCGTAGGAAAGAGGCGCCATCGAGCGCTGAGCCGTCAAAATTGGAATGAGTCGTCTTGCCAAGGATTCCTTGCGGGGTGCATTTTTAGAGCAATTCTAGGGTGTCTGTCCAGTGACGCGCTCTGGACGATGATTTATGATACCAAGACTTGTGCATCACAATCGCGGACCTTCAGCTTAGTTCCAACCTAGTCGATCACATGGGCTCAAAATAGCCTATGTACCTTTTTCGGCTTTGTGAAACCACTGTGATGTTAATTTTGAACGACCGAATAGTTTGGATCTAGGCAGCGCAACAGTATAGTTTTTGCCCCTCTTCCCAGTCAATGCCGTCGTCAAGCTTTTTGGAGCATCAAAGGGAGAGTCTCCAACAGTCTATTTGCAGCGGCTGTTTGAGTGTGGACATTCATTGGAAAAGGGAGGGAAGATGGGTGAGAAGCCGATGTGGATGCAGGAAGGGGGAGATACACTGCAAACATTCCAAGATACTGAGGTGAGAATATTTTGAGAGTATTTTGATGATACATAAATTTCTCCCAGAATACTATCCACCATGTATATGTTTAGTATGAAAAAAGATATTTGGTTACTGATGTTGAAGTATCAGATGAGTATTTTGATGATATTCAATGTCTTTTCCCAATAACACTTAAGCTTGGTGTCATTACAGAGGTGGAATGGGGACTTTAAGTAGCCGAAAATCAGAAGTTGGGCGCCCTTCGTGCCTGGCTCCAACATAATTCCACTTGAGGTATGGCTGCCTACATACAGAGGAGTAATGTATCTAATAGGAAGTGGGAGGGCAGGTGACGAAAAACAAAGACAGCTTTAAACTATAAAGTGGGAGTGAGCTATTGTAACGAGGGCCTTGCAAATGAAGATGAAAATCACACCTAGCTGAGGGAGTGAGAGTTGAAATGAGAGCCTTATGGAAAGGGGGTGTTTCATCTCACTCCTCAACTAGTGGTGCGAGTTTTAAAATAAACCGCATTCCAAGTGTGAAACGCGATGTGTAAATCCAAGCATGGATTGCAAAGTTTGCCGGTGGGTGAGTAAGCAGCGGCTCAGAAGTCGTGTGTTGGCGAACATGATGACAGTGTTGTAAGTGTGTAACTCAAGCTTTGGACAGTGTTCATTGGACTTGAGTAAACATAGTTTAAACTTGACCAATAACACTTAAGCTTGGTGTCATTACAGAGGCGGAATGGGGACTTTAAGTAGCCAAAAATCAGAAGTCAGGTGCCCTTCATGCCTGGCTCTGACATAATTCCACTCGAGGTATGGCTATAGTCCTATTTGAAAGAAAAGAAAAAAGTGATGAGTTCGTGCAGTGAAGGATGTGAGGAGCGAGTGGAAGGTGTGGGCGTGCGGCAGATAAACATTTGTTAAAAATATACAACTTGTCCAATAGTAAAGTAGTTGATGTTGGTAGAGTAGTTGAGGTTGAGGCGGTGGGGGAACTGATGAGGGAGTTGAGAGGAGGTGGTGGGGGGGGAAGGGAAAATATTGATAAGAGTCTGTTAATAAAGTAGATAAGAAAGTCTGTTGAGAAAAAACAAGAGGAAAAAAGTCTGTTCTCCAAAGCGTGAAGAAATGTAGTCTGTGATCATTTCGTTTGTCTGAAAAGGAGTGCCTGAATAAGCACAGGGTTTTTTCAGACATAAATCTTGAAGGCGTCGGATGCCCATCTCCCAATAGCTTGGATTATTGAGGGAGGGACACCATTTTCTGCTAAGGAAGTTGCTCCTCCGGCACGGAGAGATTGCTGTACTTTACCCTCCCCGGCTTAATCCATATGGAATCCATGGAAGGGGGGTGGATTCCAGGAATTCCAGATGGATTCCATGGAGTGGCTGATGGACTCCATACTTTCTGGGGATGGATTCCATGGAATGGCTGATGGACTCCATACTTTCTGGGGATGGATTCCATGGAATGGCTGATGGACTCCATACTTTCTGGGGATGGATTCCATGGAATGGCTGATGGACTCCATACTTTCTGGAGATGGATTCCATGGAATGGTTGATGGACTCCATACTTTCTGGGGATGGATTCCATGGAATGGCTGATGGACTCCATACTTTCTGGGGATGGATTCCATGGAATGGCTGATGGACTCCATACTTTCTGGGGATGGATTCCATGGAATGGCTGATGGACTCCATACTTTCTGGAGATGGATTCCATGGAATGGTTGATGGACTCCATACTTTCTGGGGATGGATTCCATGGAATGGCTGATGGACTCCATACTTTCTGGGGATGGATTCCATGGAATGGCTGATGGACTCCATACTTTCTGGAGATGGATTCCATGGAATGGTTGATGGACTCCATACTTTCTGGGGATGGATTCCATGGAATGGCTGATGGACTCCATACTTTCTGGGGATGGATTCCATGGAATGGCTGATGGACTCCATACTTTCTGGAGATGGATTCCATGGAATGGTTGATGGACTCCATACTTTCTGGGGATGGATTCCATGGAATGGCTGATGGACTCCATACTTTCTGGAGATGGATTCCATGGAATAGCTGATGGACTCCATACTTCTTTCAGATGGAATCCATACTTTTTTAGATGGAATCCATACTTTTTCCATACAGAATTTAGATGGAATAAGTCCCAATTCCACAATTATTATCATAGAATCACAAGTCCAGACTTAATCTGTAAAGTTCCAACTTAAACACTAATAAATGAAGAAAATTAAGGTGTATTGAATAAGACTACATTATTTTATTTTACTACATATAATATTAAAGGGAGGGGGAGGGAGAGGTATAGATATAGAGTGATCAAGGGAGGGGGAAGTGATGGAGGGGAGTGGGAGTTGTGGAGAGAGGGAGTTGTGGAGAATGAGGAGGGAGGGGAGGGGTGGAGAGTGATGGAGGTGGGGAGTTATGGAGGAGGAAGGAAAGGTGGAGAGTGGGGGAGCAATGGGAGGAGGGGGAGCAATGGGGGAGGGTGTGATGTGGAAGAATGATGGAGGGAGGGGGGGGGCTCACCTGGGCTCGTCACTGCGTTCATGGATGGGCGGCGGACATTTTTGGTGGGCGGGGGACATTGTTTCATGGGCGGTGGACGTTTTCGGTGGGTGGCGGACGTTGTTTCGTGGGCGGCGGACGTTGTTCGTGGGCGGTGGGCGGCGGACGTCGTCTTTGTGGGCGTTGGACGTCGTTGGTGGTGGCCGTTGTTCATGGGCGGTTGACATCGTTGGCGGTGGGCGTCGTTCATGGGCGGTGGACATCGTTTTCGTGGGCGGGGACGTCGCTTGCGGTCACTGGATGTCTGTGGGCGGTCGTTTTCGTGGGCGCTGGTCATCGTTGGTGTGGGGTCGTTGACGTTGGTGGGCGCTTGTTTTCGTTGGTGGGCGCTCGTGGTGGTGGGCGCTCGTTGACGTTGGTGTGGTGTGTTGGTGGGCTGTTCGTGGTGGTGGGTCGTCGTGGCCGAGCAGATACGGCGAACGACGACCGATGTCGTCGTTCGCCGTCTGGTTGCCACGTCGCGATGTGGCACCTGTGGTTTGTGTTAAAAAGGAGAGTGGGTGGGGTGGTTGTTCCCACTTACCTGGGTTGGGCCCTCGTCACGCGTCGTCAGCGTCAGCGTCGTCGTTGTCGTTGTCGATGTCGCGGGCGGTCGTGGTTTGGAACGGTGGTGGTGGATGGTGATGGTGGTGGTAGGAAGGAAGGAACGACGTGGCAACGCTTCAGCCACAGCTGTCACGTTTGACGCGGCACGTGCCCAAAAGCGGTATATACATACCTTTAGTTTATCATATAATAATGCCTTTATGGCTGAGTTGGCTTGAGTGCTGCTTACATTCACGAGGTTGAGAGTTCAATTCCTTGAGATGTAAGAAAATTTATTTTACTTACTTATAGTAAGGACACTGTATTCTAATGGTATAATGGTCATTAATTCCTTCCATGGAATCCATATGGACTGCTCCATGGAATCCATGTGGATATGCCTGCATTCCATATGGAATCTGATGGAATCCATATGGAATGGTGTTGGAGTCCATATGGAATTAATCATTCCATGACCATTCCAGCATCATTCCATATGGAATCCATGATGTCCATGGAATCAGAAACTGGCTGTGTCCTCAGCCAACATTGATTCCATGGATTCCATATGGAATTCTTCATGGATTCCATGGATTCCACATGGATTCCATATGGATTATACCGGGGAAGGTAAAGACCTCGGCTTTCATTCCAGAACACCATTGGACTTCTTGCGACCAGCGGATGCTGAGACAGCTACTTATTCCTTGTCCCCCGAGGCGGTGTCTTTCTTGGAGACCATAGCGATGCATAGGGAGAGCGCGAGGCAAGTGATCGCTGCGGCACAGGATAAGCAAGCAGTGCAGTATAACAAAAACCGTCGTCAAGTACCTGAATTTACCAAGGGAACAAAGGTTTTAGTCAACCCTCACTCCCTGGAATGGGTTGACGCAAAGGGGGCGGGCGCCAAGCTTAAGCAACGGTGGATAGGACCCTTCGAGGTTGTACAAAAGATAAATCCGAATGTGTATCATCTGCGCATGAGTGACCGCTACCCAGGATTGCCAGTCTTCAACATCGAACATTTGAGACTTTATACACCTTCAGACGCTAAATGGGGGGAACATACCGTCATGAAGGAATCGAACCGTCAGAAAGCCGCCTCAGAAGAGTACAACGTGGAAGCCATCATTGGACATAGAAGGAAACAGCGAGGCATGGAATGGCTAATAAGGTGGGAAGGCTACGGTCCTCAATTCGATACGTGGGAACCGACGTCATGCCTGCGGAATGCGCCTCTTGTACTGAACGAGTACAAGAGGACTCACGGCCTATAAGCCACTTATAAGCATCAGAGGAAGGCCGTCCTCTAATAAAATCGTTTCGATGATCTATAACGGCCTCTAGTTATTTATTTCCGATTTACATTGTAGAGATGACGTGTTTTGTTTTTTCTTTCTTTTCTCTTGTCTTTCTTCATCCTCTTCTCATTCCTTCTCTTCATCCACCTCGGATTGGTCAACGGCGAGGATTTCCTGCCTGAGACGTCGTCGAGGGATCGCTTGCTGTGGACGGATTTCTATCCCTGGCAACCAATCATGGATTTCTTAATGGTGGATGATACAGGTAACGTGCCGCTCGTCGAGCAACGGGTGGTGCAGAAGACCGAGTGGATCTTACTGAATGCTTCCTCAACTAGTATTCCGATGGAAGCCATGGACCATAGGGCACATTGACCAGAGGTTCGCTGAGCGACTGGACCTACTGGCGTCTACATGGAGATGGAGTGGGCCCTTGATATGGATTGGTACGATCATGACGCTTCGTGGCGGCCGTACATCCCCTTGAAGTCTGATATTGCGGAAGGGGACCCCTTGAGCAGCAGCCAGTCCGATTGGTTCTTCAGCTTCGACATAACGACCCCTTACGAACACCTTTCGACTGGTGTCTTCATCGTTCCCGAAACAGCACGAGATCAGATCCGTGAGGATATCATGACATGGGCCTGGTGCGTTGATGACATCTGTTCAAACCATACATTCCCCCCAGACACAGCTCGACCCCCTGACTTTGACCACAGAACCCTCATCCAGGCCTTCTCTTCGTTGGAGGACTTACAAGCGGCGGGATGTGCCTGTAAACGCACAGCCATCGACTATTTAGGCTTCCTGTCCTGGTGGACTTTGTCAGTATCACGCTGGGACGCGAACTTGGATCATCATGCGGTAACAGCCATTCGGAAGCTGGGTCTTCACCGTTTTCGGAAGAGGGGCATTCTGATTGACTTGGAACGCGATTGGCAAGAAATCAACATACCCTACCTTCTTCAGCATCGAGTACCCATTGCTTACTTCTGGTCACCGACTTTGGCATCCCTTCCTCGCTTTACCAGCCTCTCTCCACACATACTCATGACCTACGACGAGGCGCGCCGTTCATTGGCACAAGAACTGTACTCAAGTGACTTGCCCGACCTGGCTTCCGACTTCGCCATTATTACACGCTTTGATCATTATTTTCAAGAAGCTTGCATTGAGGGGCGCCCGGATCCAGACGCCGTATTCAACGAGGACTGGTCTTATTACATCGTGGACTTCCAAGGATGGTCTCAGTGTCAGATTCCTTTATGCGTAGCCCGGCACTACTATCTCCTTTTCGCATCAGCAATAGGCAGAGAGGGGGACACGTGTTTCGTCCTTTTTCGTCGATGGGAAACACTTGGCAACCTCCCAGAGGATCACCCCTTCCTGGAGGGGACTATGGAGGATGTCAACATGAATGGCATCGTGCGAGAAACTGGAGAAATCAGGGAGCTTCATAAATTCCATCATGCCCCCACTGGTAATGCAAGCCTCACCTTGGGGGGCCAGCTTCAACATTCATCCAATTCCTCTAACAACTCGCTAAAGGATGGATCTTCTAGACAGGGACCGCGAGGGACTACAGAGTTTTCCTCTCGGCATTGGTTGCGGCAAATGACTAACGATCAAAGGCGTTCTGCTTCCTCGCCTTCAGACAGCGGTAACCGGGGCGGTCGGAGTACACGCTGGACGTCCCGCTTTTCGTCTGGCATGCGCAGCAGAGGCCGTTCAGCTTCACCTCACCTGTGAACCATCCATCATCGGCACAAGAGCCCTCCGCCGAACTTCACAGTTGCGAGACAGAGAGCAGTGGCGCGGCTTCAAGAGTGTTGCGCCTCCATTACACACTCTGCTGTACTGTGGTCCATGCCTACCGATGCGGTGTGGGACTCATCATTTCTGAATGAGAGTTTCCTCCTTTTTCCTGACGGAAGAACGCTCACCCGCCTACGTTACTGGGCGATCTGTAGTCCTCACACTTTGGACATTAGACGTTTATTGGAGCTCGCTATCTTGCGGAACATGAAGTTTATTATGGCGACAAAGCTGAGTGATCTCAAGGTGTTCAAGCCGACAACGACCCCCATGCTCTCGGAACTTACGGGACGCACTTATGAAGCAGGATTCCAGGAGGAACACCTCAAGGACGTCAACGGTGGAGCGGCTTTTCGTGACCAGTACATGGGTAAATTGGCTGATATTTTACGCCGTCCCCATGCCAGGGCTCTTATATCCATGGGGGGTTCTACAGCATGGATTGCTAAACGTTACGGGGGTTCCTCACTAGTCCAACAGTTCCTCGACGGTCCCTCAGCGCAAGTCACCATCCATCATAGAGGCGCAGTGGTCTCCTCCCCCTTCTGTGATGATACTCTGTTTCATGACCACATTTCGGCTCAGGAAGAGAACCTGGTTCACGGGTTCGTTTCAGCAGAGAATCCGGATCATCACCACTGGCTGTTCCCCACCGCAGAAATCATGGACGAATATTGTCACCATTGGCGGGGCGAATGGATGGTGGGGTGCGACTTCATCCTCAACAACATCGCGAAAGCTCTGGAGCGGGGCACCGCTAAACCTCTAACACGGAAGGGATGGAAGTCTTATCTTCACAGCACAAATCATGGGGAACGTCGTCCAGGGACTATCTTAACTTCAGCTCACTTTGCGCAAGCAGATGAACTACTACGGGAATTTCCAGACGTTTGGCAGGGTAGACGTGTCGCCGATATCGTCGTGCCAGTCCAATTCGATCCATCAGCTGCAAATCAGGGGGGCTTTGTAGCGGATGCCCAGATCTAGGCAAGCATACGGATGATTTACACCTCATGCGACGAATACTCATGATACTTTGACGCTTATTCATACAAGTCACGCACTCACGTTACCTATATTCACACGATTCAACTCGTACCATATACTCAGTATTTACACGTGTAGTACTCACCTTTTTTCTATTCTTCAATTCACCACTGCACATACCCTTGTGTCGGAAGTACGTCGTACCACACTTCGCCTAAGAGTATAGTAAGTGACTTGAGTTTGGGAAGGCGCTGAATACTCTATTATAGGTGTTTGGCTCGTTCTACTTGATTCATCACTCCTTCGAGGATTTCCTGAAGGAGAGCAGAGACCGTGCAACGGATATCCGAAGTGCCAACGGTCTCTGCTAATTGAACAAAGTATCGGACCGAGTCTTAGAATCGGTCTTCACACCTGAATAACAGGTTCCATACGCACGTTCGCCAGCCCACTGTTGTTGTCTCGACAACCCCACATACGCTTACTCACAGCACACCTGTTACACTCTTCCCCTTCCCCTTCAACCTCAACAGGCTCTTCCTCTTTAGAAACCTCCACGCCCCCCGTCCCGCCGTGGATCAACCACCTCCTCAACCCACCACTAAGGACCTGATCATACACCTCATGCTGACACATACTCAGCAGTGCATAGAGAACATACTCCTTCTTAGGTGGAAGGTTTGTTTCCACATCCACCTTTAGCCGGCACAATAGGAATGGTTTCAAGATGCCATGGAGAGAAGAAATGATCTGTGAGGATTGATTTGTGGGTAGTGCGGATTGTAGCTTGGGCAGGTTGAACCTACAAAGGGTGATTAGTTAGTAGGGAGAACGAGCTGAAAACACGACAAGGAAGACAAACCATTCTTGGAAGGAATCAATGTCATCAAAAATATCAGGAAAATAAAGTTAAGCAATGACCACAGTTCCGCTAGGTTATTCTATGTATCGCCTTTTATCAGCATCCAACTCAAAAAGAAATACAGCCACCAAACTCACATGTAACAGCATCCTTGTCGAAATCATCCTCCCAGCGCTCTTATAGTGCTTGATCTCCTTCATAAACTTGCAATTTAGGTTCTTCAATCAATGGCCCTCATCCACGATGATGTAGCCCCACTTATAGTGTACAAGGTGTTTTTGGTCTTTGATGATTAGTTCATACATTGTCAATACGATAGGGAAGGAGGCAAAGGGGTCCTCGACTTCTTGGTTGTTTGTTCTGAATTTGGAATCAATGTCCTCCTCTTCTTCTGCTTCTTCTTCATCAGAATCTTCCACGACAATGACAGATTTCCTAGGCCAACCACTACGTCTAGGTGGAGCTGAGGTTGACGGTGTAGGTTCACTACGATGCCTCTTCACAGCAGATTTTGATTTGCCCTTAGCTGAAGCCTTACCCTAACTTGTCTTCTTCGGTTGTGGTGACTTGGAACCAGGAAGAGCCATGACCATCTTTCTCAGCTCAGTGCATTCAGCTGGTGTGCCATGATACATGCATACAGGTATCTGAGAAAGCAAGGGATCAGGAGATAATATAAGGAGTGGAGAAGGTAGTCACATCAGGAGCAAATTTAGTGCATTCATCAACCCAGTTGTGAAGGACACTAAGTGGCAGACGACGAGAAACGGCTTGGAGTTGTGGTGCTCTTGGAGGTATGCACTAAATGCGATTGTTTGGAGGGTCTTCCTGAGACCCATCTCGTCTGCTGAAAACTTTTTTGAAGAACACACAGTCAGAAGGAAGAAAGGTGGACCTACCCAAGATACTAGAGATACCATTTTGGTTGAGAGAGACCATCCACTGCAGTCCTTCGAGTTGGTAAGGCTTCAATTTCGCACCAGTGATTAAGGACGGTTGAAAGAACACAGTGGGTTTGTTATCTTTGTGTCCTTTTGCCTTCACAGGAATAGCTTCTCCGTCAAGACCCATGTGTTCTTGCTAGTGTTGCCGCGTTTTTTTAACAGCTTATTTTTTGTTTCGTTTATACAGAGCGGAGTTTTGACTCGAATTTTACGTTCTTAAACTTTCCGTGTAGATGAGAAGTAGATATAAAATGTAAAAAAAAGATCGCCAAGAACGACCGAGATTTGATTGAGATATTCAACTGGCTTTGAAAAAAAGCTGGCTCATTTGAGCTGCGACTTGGCGAACAGCTAAACATAAATAGCTCAACGAAAATGTAATGCTTTTTTACGTTCTTTTTTTAAAAATCTAGATCTACTTTTTATCTATCTGGAGAGTCCAAGAACGTAAAGTTCGAATAATAACTTCGCTCTCCATAAGCAAAACAAGAATTTACCGGCTAAAAAATGCGGCATCACTAGTTCTTGCCTCAACATCTCTCCCAATGTCATGTGTTGTCATTGGCATTGAGAAACCCCACGTACCTTCTCCTCTTTCTTCTTCCTGTTTCCAGGTCGAGCCTCTTTGTCCCCCCTCCCATGACCGACATCATACATCCTGCATTCAACAAGCATTCAAGCTCATTCAAGCTCATTCATTGTGTCTCACACGTAATGATCGCCCTGGGCTGTCAATGAAAATTTAAAAGGTTGTTCTGCATTTGAACTACTCACTCACCAGCTTCTTACAGCATCTGCCTCATTTAGACCTACAAACCATAAGTCGTCATACATGAATCCCAATAGAAGCTGACTGGCCTGGATGTTGTGGCTGAAGTTTGTTGACAGACATTGGCTATGGTGGTGAGTGAATAGTAACGATTGTGACTGATTTCTACCTCTGACCACCACCACCACTTCGATAGCTGCCCGTCGTTGTCACCCAATTGATTGGGGCTCCTATTCATAAACCTGTCAGGGCCGGTGCTTCCAACATGTAGTACAATAGTTTGGAGGCCCAGGCTGGTAAGTCGTTGACAACGGATCGAGAGGTCTCATGAATGCTTACCGTGATTGTACACTATCAGTTGGACCTCGACAACACACCACGTTTCGAACGACTCGTTGCTGAGGTGACATAGCTGTATAGTCGGGCAGGTGGTGTAGAGAGGCAAGGGGGCTCCGGCAATAGAATGCTGGACCTATACCCAGTTAGTTATTCCAGCTGCTGGTCCGAAAAAAAAAAAATGGAGGTCTCAACAACTAGAGCTCATGATTGCTTCGGAACCTCATATTGACTTGTATTAAGTGTCCTTATGTCACACACTACCATATAGCAGCTATTATATACACTGGCAGTGTGTTGCATATTGCTTTGCAATGTGCACAACTAATTTTCGTGAGTGCTATTTGGTTGTGTTGCAACATGACATTTTTTGTCACCTCGTTCTCGGTTTTCTGCATCCAAGAGACTTGCAGCAGCTCTTACTCACCCTATTGCTTCATCTACAGGCAGGTTCAACACTTTGTGTAAAGGGTAAATATGTTACTCTAATGATAAACAATTTTATCTATCAAACAAGCCAAATTACACCATGAATGCACTGCTGTGTAGAAAGAATGGCCATGAAACTTGATGGGTATGCAATTTCACAGTATTCTGCCTGACCTTACATACTACTGTGCCATTTCAATCAATTCGGCAGGCCATGTTACGTGTTACATGCTGACATTTTGATTTCGGCAGATGGGGAAGATGACCATTACATAGATTTTTTTCAGCAGATAGAGGAGAATTTTATAGGTAACCTGATCCAAATTGCAAGGTTTACAATTTTTTTAACTCAAAGCACTACATAATAGTTAGAGACCAGGAGATTTTTTTTAATGATTTTTTGGTGATTTTCAAAGATTTTTTTACATTTTTTTAATGGATTCGGCACTTGGCCAAAATGACAGTTACCTCCATTACATTTCGGTGATTTAGGAGGGGCTGTTATGCATTACTGCCAAATTGATCGAAATGGCACAGTACCATGTGTTGAGCAGGCACCTCAATCATATGGGTTTGCACAGTGTGTAGGGAGTCTAAAGGAGCCAGAAAAGAGTAAAAATATTATTAATATTACCATATTTGGACATGTGCCTGATTACATAGTTAGTTAGTCCACCCAAAGTTGAGGGGAAAAAAAATCGACCCTGGGTCTTTTTTTTCAATGCCGGCACCCCCTTGTAGAGAGGCAGTGGGAAGGTGTGGAAGAGACATGAAAGCAAGCAAGACAAGTGGGTGGATAGAGGGTCTGCTGTGGCCTAGGCAGGGGAAAACGCGAAACACACTCAGTGTTGGGGCTCAGCACTCATTCTGGATGATGTTCAAGATAATACCTTTCTAATAATAACTTTAAATGAAAAAAACCTTGGCAGTTGAACATTGAATGTTGAATGCTGAAATTGAACATTCAGAATCAGTGTAGAGGTTTGAATCTTCAGCTTTAGTGGCAAACATGGTGGTGGTTAAAAAAACCAGGACTTGTATTGCCATGCAAAGCAATGGCCCACAGCCCGCAAGTGCAAGAGTATCATGTCAGTATTCTGATAGTATTGAAGCTTTTTTCACAATATTGTTAATATATAAGTCAGTATTGATACAGTATTGATCGAGTTTAAACTGTGTTTACTCAAGTCCAATGAACACTGTCCAAAGCTTGAGTTACACACTTACAACACTGTCGTCACATTCGCCAATGCACGACTTCTGAGCTGCTGCTTACTCACCCGCCGGCAAACTTTGCAATCCATGCTTGGATTTATGCATTGTGTTTCATGCTTGGAACGAGGTTTATTTTAAAACTTGCACCACCAGTTGAGGAGTGAGATGAAACACCCCCTTTCCATAAGGCTCTCATTTCAACTCTCACTCCCTCAGCTAGGTGTGATTTTCATCTTCATTTGCAAGGCCCTCGTTACAATAGCTCACTCCCACTTTATAGTTTAAAGCTGTCTTTGTTTTTCATCAATAAAATACTGTGTATTCATCATGCCTCATTTCAACTCCTATGAGTGATGGTCATGCTATATACTTTGCATCTGCAGAACCTGGACACGAGTCCTCCGATACTACTGGAGTGGATGCAGGAGGACAAGGTTCCTCTGCTACTGTTGACTCGAATGCAGGACCACCTGGAGGAGAACATACCTCAGGAGATCAAGGGAACCCTGATGTTACTCAGGAGACTGCAGATGGAGACACCAACATTATCCTTGCAGGAATGTCTGGGAATGGACAACGACAACTGAGTCCAGGGTGCAACGAACCAAATTTGCAAGACCAACAGAACGACAACTTGCCCTTTGAGCAGGAATCTATCGACCTCATGGACGACATCATCGAAAGCTTTTGGAGAAAGGAGGTTACGAAGCTCAAAGCCCTATCAACAATTATTGGCATTCTTGATGCCAACACCACAAAGCCTGAGAAGATGAAAGACACTGCACTTGAATCCTACTCGCACATCTTCAACAAAGTCAAGGCTCTCACTGCAGCAGTGATTAGGAGAGCAGTGCAAGTGCAACGAGGGCTACAACCCCCAGGCACACTACACACAGACACTGCTCATGTTAGGGATCAGCAACGCAATGCAGAAATCGAGGTCTTTACCTTCCCCGGTATAATCCATATGGAATCCATGGAATCCATGAAGAATTCCATATGGAATCCATGGAATCAATGTTGGCTGAGGACACAGCCAGTTTCTGATTCCATGGACATCATGGATTCCATATGGAATGATGCTGGAATGGTCATGGAATGATTAATTCCATATGGACTCCAACACCATTCCATATGGATTCCATCAGATTCCATATGGAATGCAGGCATATCCACATGGATTCCATGGAGCAGTCCATATGGATTCCATGGAAGGAATTAATGACCATTATACCATTAGAATACAGTGTCCTTACTATAAGTAAGTAAAATAAATTTTTTTACATCTCAAGGAATTGAACTCTCAACCTCATGAATGTAAGCAGCGCTCAAGCCAACTCAGCCATAAAGGCATTATTATATGATAAACTAAAGGTATGTATATACCGCTTTTGGGCACGTGCCGCGTCAAACATGACAGCTGTGGCTGAAGCGTTGCCACGTCGTTCCTTCCTTCCTACCACCACCATCACCATCCACCACCACCGTTCCAAACCACGACCGCCCGCGACATTGACAACGACGACGACGACGCTGACGCTGACGACGCGTGACGAGGGCCCAACCCAGGTAAGTCAGCCATAGATGTAGTCCTAGCCCTACAAGGTGTGCAATTGCCTTGCACACCATTTGCCAATTGATGTGCAATGTCCTTTGCCTAATTTTGCTTGCATTCCGCTCACCTTTAAAAATCGCCGCGCAGGGCGAAATTTTGGTTTTTTCGGGTGAAATATCAATATTTGGCATCACATATAATTGATTCAGGATCAATATTGCTTCCTCCCATCAATTCCTTGCGTTGATATGATTTCCGTGTGTTACCCTTCCTTCCATCCATCAATAATCTATTTTTGTTCATCTTCATATGATTTCCGAGCTTCTATCCATCAATTGTCCACTTCTGCTATGATTTCTCCCTGTCAATGTCATCTCCATCCATCAATTTGTGTGTCAGGCAGTCAAATTACCCTTCACTGCCATTTCCATGCATCAATCTTGTTACCTAAACGCTCCCTCGTTGGCATCTGCATCAAATATGATTTCCGTCACTTGGACAAATCAAACAGTGCCAATGTCTCATGTTTTTCTGCCGTTTGTATGTTTTTTTTTCCTTCCTCCGTGTTTTACAAACTGTATAAGCCTCTCTTTGCTGCAACATAGAATTCAAAATCAAGAAATCTGCCGAATACATCAAACAGTTGACCGCCACTCTTCGCGATCACCCAACGCGCGTCAATCTCTCATCAAAGTCAGCGCGTGTGCCGATGAACGCGACTTCAACACAACAACGCGTCTGGTCACGTGCTTGTTCAACCTCATCGTTTACACTTAGTTCTGCAGGAGGGAGGCGGATTAGTCTACGTAGTCTATGTTCTTCAACACTCCTCAACCATTTTACAGACAAGAAACATAAATTACTACAAGAAATACAAGAAATACAAGACACAAACAGTACAGAACGAGACAAGAAATACAAGAATAAGATATACAGTCCACTCTGCACAAGAAATACACAATGAGAGCCTACGAACACATTTTCAGGACCCTAACTACTGTGGCAGATCAACATCATATAGAATAGCTATTTGTGTCGCTGCTTTGTGGTTGGCGTTGTGGCTGCTGATGGCGAGGCGCGCTCAGCGCCCTGAGGTTTCGGGAGGCTGGACGGCGTGTGAGTTAATGTCAGAGGAAATATAGCAAAACATACCTGGTAGTAGAGACGAGATTGACGAGAACCCAGTGAACATCGGCCACCACAGCCGTCCAACCCGCACTCTCTCCTTGGCGGCCATTCAAAGCTGCACCCCACCACACCAAGCAGGATAGAACGGTCAAAAACGCGTTCTGGCCGTGCTTATCGATGCTTGCCCACCCGCCCTCCACTTCAGTCACCCATTTTAGGGTACCTGTGAGGTATATGAATTCTTTAATTTAGGGGACCTCCATGGTACCCATTCCAAGGGTGGTATAAGAGCACATACCAATACCATGGTACCATGGTATGGAAAACCCATACCATACCAATACCATGTTACCATACCATACCATG
Organism: Laccaria trichodermophora; assembly: GCA_018417955.1. Classification (NCBI taxonomy): domain Eukaryota; kingdom Fungi; phylum Basidiomycota; class Agaricomycetes; order Agaricales; family Hydnangiaceae; genus Laccaria; species Laccaria trichodermophora. Next base: position 147,880 of record JACTVC010000039.1, read on the forward strand.
TCACCTCATACCATACCATGCCATACCATACCATCATACCATACCATACCATACCATCATACCAGGGTGTCTGGGGTCCTTTTTCAAAATATATAAATTCTTTCTGCAGGCTGCAATACTGGTCCATTGGGTGCCATTTTTTGTGGAAAGCTTCTTGATGTTTTTCCCAAGATTTTAAGATACAAATGGAGGCTATATAGTCAAATCCATCCTTTGAAAATCAGTTCAAATGAGCTTAATCCCAGCTTTTTCCATGCATCAAAAGCCATTTATTGATACATATCTTTCCCAGTCCTTTCAATTACAATTAGAACAATATTCATCACAAATAAATCAATGCTGCATCAGTATTTGAGAAGCAAAGAAAAGAAAACATTTTGTGTATTGGCTATAGTCCTGGACCATGCATGATACCATGCATTGCAAAAGCATGGACTTGAGCTAAATTATTATCCAACAGCCTAGGCTGAAATATGCACTTCAACTAATCAACTACATTAAGTACCCTTCACAGATGATTCATTTCAAAAGCCTGAAATTTGGATTCAAAAAGTGCCATGCTGTTGCTGTCAAAGAAGTATGTGTATATATTTACTATTTGAAAACTACATATGATGGAATCAAAGTATTGTTGTTCTGAGAATTTGACCAAAGTTGTCATTATCAAAATATTTGGTCCAATCCAAAGTCTTGTCAATTGGAGAGCCAGGGGTACAGATTAAGGAAGCTCCTGTTGGCCATGGCCTCCCAAAACCATGATACTATGTTCAGCCTTATTCATATCACATGTGGTATGATAATATCATACCACAACCATTCATACCATACCACAACTATTCATACCAAACTATGGTATTGCCCCCTCACCATACCATACTATGGTATTGCCATCTCATACCATACCATGGTATTGCCCCCTCACCATACCATACTATGGTATTGCCATCTCATACCATACCATGGTATTGCCCCCTCACCATACCATACTATGGTATTGCCATCTCATACCATACCATGGTATTGCACCCTCACCATACCACACCATGGTATTGCCATCTCATACCATACCATGGTATTGCACCCTCACCATACCACACCATGGTATTGCCATCTCATACCATACCATGGTATTGCACCCTCACCATACCACACCATGGTATTGCCATCTCATACCATACCATGGTATTGCACCCTCACCATACCATACCATGGTATTGCACCCCCATACCATACCATACTATACCATGGTATTGCACCCTTATACCATACCATGGTACTCCACTCCCATACCATACCATGGTACTCCACTCCCATACCATACCATGTTGTTTGATGTTTAAGGTGCTGTTCTCAGGATCCAGTGTGAATTTCTAAATATGGAAGGTGTGGCTATGCTAAATGAAAAAGAAATTAATGGGATAGATGCTTAAAATATCACAGGAACCATAATCTATGCAGAGGAAGGCAGAAAACCCCCATTTCGAAGTTTGTTTACATATATTTACCAATAGCTTTAACCAAAGTAAGGCTACAAAAATTGTAGTGTCCGCTTTTTTCATTACAAAAGAGAAGTATGATTAGAAAACTTTGTAGTGTGCGCTTTGATGTGCGCACTATTTCCTAATTGGGCCATTTCCCAATTGGGCCATTTCCTAATTGGGCCATTTCCTAATTGGGAAAAGCGTTACACTTTTTTCTGCCACACCTGATGTCAGGCACAGTGCGCATTTAGGTCGGGAAATATTTCCCACGCTTTTTGGGCCAGAAGAGTTAGTGGCTAGCTTAGTGTTGTCATTGTTAATGACGATGTGCGCACTATTTCCTAATTGGGCCATTTCCTAATCAGGAAAAGCGTTACACTTTTTTCTGCCACACCTGATGTCAGGCACAGTGCGCATTTAGGTCGGGAAATATTTCCCACGCTTTTTGGGCCAGAAGAGTTAGTGGCTAGCTTAGTGTTGTCATTGTTAATGACGATGTGCGCACTATTTCCTAATTGGGCCATTTCCTAATCAGGAAAAGCGTTACACTTTTTTCTGCCACACCTGATGTCAGGCACAGTGCGCATTTAGGTCGGGAAATATTTCCCACGCTTTTTGGGCCAGAAGAGTTAGTGGCTAGCTTAGTGTTGTCATTGTTAATGACGATGTGCGCACTATTTCCTAATTGGGCCATTTCCTAATCAGGAAAAGCGTTACACTTTTTTCTGCCACACCTGATGTCAGGCACAGTGCGCATTTAGGTCGGGAAATATTTCCCACGCTCTTTGGGCCAGAAGAGTTAGTGGCTAGCTTGGTGTTGTCATTGTTAATGACGATGTGCGCACTATTTCCTAATTGGGCCATTTCCTAATCAGGAAAAGCGTTACACTTTTTTCTGCCACACCTAATGTCAGGCACAGTGCGCATTTAGGTTGGGAACTGTTTCCCACGCTCTTTGGGCCAGAAGAGTTAGTAGGCTAGCTTAGTTTTGTCACTGTTCATGACGATGTTCGCATATTTCCCAATTAGGAAATTCATTACATAATATCAGATTGTAGTCTCCGCTTTTTTAGACTACAAAAGTTTGTAGTGTGCGCTTTTTTCATTACAAAAGTTTGTAGTCTTCTGCTTGTGTTCACTACAGAATTACTAGTGTGCGCTTTTTTAGACTACAAAAGTTTGTAGTGTGCGCTTTTTTCATTACAAAGGTTTGTAGTCTTTTGCTTGTGTTCACTACAAAATTACTAGTGTGCGCTTTTTTCATTACAAAAGTTTGTAGTCTTTTGCTTGTGTTCACTACAAAATTACTAGAGTGCGCTTTTTTCATTACAAAAGTTTGTAGTCTTCTGTTTGGGTTCACTACAAAATTACTACTGTGCGCTTTTTTCATTACAAAGGCTTGTAGTGTCCGCTTTTTTCATTATAAAAGTTTGTAGTGTCTGCTTTTTCATTACAAAAGTTTGTGGTCTGCTTATCTTATATATTATATTGTAGTCTCCTATTATCTATGTAGGTATGACCTGATGTTTCAGGCAAACTGACTGCAGCCAAACAGCTGGCAAATCATTCACACTTTGTACTCTCTAAGGAATTACATTCAAGACTAACTATTGGAAAGGGCAGGTAGTGGCAGCTACCCAATGATGAAGTAGAAAGAGAGGACATGTCAAGGTTGGCTATGTTCAGACATAGTTGAGTCCCCAGATATATGGAAAGAATGTTGAATATGATGAGAACATGACTGAACTACCTGCCCTTTCCAATAGTTAGTCTTGAATGTAATTCCTTAGAGAGTACAAAGTGTGAATGATTTGCCAGCTGTTTGGCTGCAGTCAGTTTGCCTGAAACATCAGGTCATACCTACATAGATAATAGGAGACTACAATATAATATATAAGATAAGCAGACCACAAACTTTTGTAATGAAAAAGCAGACACTACAAACTTTTATAATGAAAAAAGCGGACACTACAAGCCTTTGTAATGAAAAAAGCGAACACTACAAACTTTTGTAGTCCAAAAAGCGCACACTACAAACTTTGTAATGAAAAAAGCGCACAGTAGTAATTTTGTAGTGAACCCAAACAGAAGACTACAAACTTTTGTAATGAAAAAAGCGCACTCTAGTAATTTTGTAGTGAACACAAGCAAAAGACTACAAACCTTTGTAATGAAAAAAGCGCACACTACAAACTTTTGTAGTGAACCCAAGCAGAAGACTACAAACTTTTGTAATGAAAAAAGCGCACACTAGTAATTTTGTAGTGAACACAAGCAAAAGACTACAAACCTTTGTAATGAAAAAAGCGCACACTACAAACTTTTGTAGTCTAAAAAAGCGGAGACTACAATCTGATATTATGTAATGAATTTCCTAATTGGGAAATATGCGAACATCGTCATGAACAGTGACAAAACTAAGCTAGCCTACTAACTCTTCTGGCCCAAAGAGCGTGGGAAACAGTTCCCAACCTAAATGCGCACTGTGCCTGACATTAGGTGTGGCAGAAAAAAGTGTAACGCTTTTCCTGATTAGGAAATGGCCCAATTAGGAAATAGTGCGCACATCGTCATTAACAATGACAACACCAAGCTAGCCACTAACTCTTCTGGCCCAAAGAGCGTGGGAAATATTTCCCGACCTAAATGCGCACTGTGCCTGACATCAGGTGTGGCAGAAAAAAGTGTAACGCTTTTCCTGATTAGGAAATGGCCCAATTAGGAAATAGTGCGCACATCGTCATTAACAATGACAACACTAAGCTAGCCACTAACTCTTCTGGCCCAAAAAGCGTGGGAAATATTTCCCGACCTAAATGCGCACTGTGCCTGACATCAGGTGTGGCAGAAAAAAGTGTAACGCTTTTCCTGATTAGGAAATGGCCCAATTAGGAAATAGTGCGCACATCGTCATTAACAATGACAACACTAAGCTAGCCACTAACTCTTCTGGCCCAAAAAGCATGGGAAACAGTTCCCGACCTAAATGTGCACTGTGCCTGACATCAGGTGTGGCAGAAAAAAGTGTAACGCTTTTCCCAATTAGGAAATGGCCCAATTAGGAAATAGTGCGCACATCAAAGCGCACACTACAAAGTTTTCTAATCATACTTCTCTTTTGTAATGAAAAAAGCGGACACTACAATTTTTGTAGCCTTACTTTGGTTAAAGCTATTGGTAAATATATGTAAACAAACTTCGAAATGGGGGTTTTCTGCCTTCCTCTGCATAGATTATGGTTCCTGTGATATTTTAAGCATCTATCCCATTAATTTCTTTTTCATTTAGCATAGCCACACCTTCCATATTTAGAAATTCACACTGGATCCTGAGAACAGCACCTTAAACATCAAACAACATGGTATGGTATGGGAGTGGAGTACCATGGTATGGTATAAGGGTGCAATACCATGGTATAGTATGGTATGGTATGGGGGTGCAATACCATGGTATGGTATGGTGAGGGTGCAATACCATGGTATGGTATGAGATGGCAATACCATGGTGTGGTATGGTGAGGGTGCAATACCATGGTATGGTATGAGATGGCAATACCATGGTGTGGTATGGTGAGGGTGCAATACCATGGTATGGTATGAGATGGCAATACCATGGTGTGGTATGGTGAGGGTGCAATACCATGGTATGGTATGAGATGGCAATACCATGGTGTGGTATGGTGAGGGTGCAATACCATGGTATGGTATGAGATGGCAATACCATGGTGTGGTATGGTGAGGGTGCAATACCATGGTATGGTATGAGATGGCAATACCATGGTGTGGTATGGTGAGGGTGCAATACCATGGTATGGTATGAGATGGCAATACCATAGTATGGTATGGTGAGGGGGCAATACCATGGTATGGTATGAGATGGCAATACCATAGTATGGTATGGTGAGGGGGCAATACCATGGTATGGTATGAGATGGCAATACCATAGTATGGTATGGTGAGGGGGCAATACCATAGTTTGGTATGAATAGTTGTGGTATGGTATGAATGGTTGTGGTATGATATTATCATACCACATGTGATATGAATAAGGCTGAACATAGTATCATGGTTTTGGGAGGCCATGGCCAACAGGAGCTTCCTTAATCTGTACCCCTGGCTCTCCAATTGACAAGACTTTGGATTGGACCAAATATTTTGATAATGACAACTTTGGTCAAATTCTCAGAACAACAATACTTTGATTCCATCATATGTAGTTTTCAAATAGTAAATATATACACATACTTCTTTGACAGCAACAGCATGGCACTTTTTGAATCCAAATTTCAGGCTTTTGAAATGAATCATCTGTGAAGGGTACTTAATGTAGTTGATTAGTTGAAGTGCATATTTCAGCCTAGGCTGTTGGATAATAATTTAGCTCAAGTCCATGCTTTTGCAATGCATGGTATCATGCATGGTCCAGGACTATAGCCAATACACAAAATGTTTTCTTTTCTTTGCTTCTCAAATACTGATGCAGCATTGATTTATTTGTGATGAATATTGTTCTAATTGTAATTGAAAGGACTGGGAAAGATATGTATCAATAAATGGCTTTTGATGCATGGAAAAAGCTGGGATTAAGCTCATTTGAACTGATTTTCAAAGGATGGATTTGACTATATAGCCTCCATTTGTATCTTAAAATCTTGGGAAAAACATCAAGAAGCTTTCCACAAAAAATGGCACCCAATGGACCAGTATTGCAGCCTGCAGAAAGAATTTATATATTTTGAAAAAGGACCCCAGACACCCTGGTATGATGGTATGGTATGGTATGGTATGATGGTATGGTATGGCATGGTATGGTATGAGGTGACATGGTATGGTATGGTAACATGGTATTGGTATGGTATGGGTTTTCCATACCATGGTACCATGGTATTGGTATGTGCTCTTATACCACCCTTGGAATGGGTACCATGGAGGTCCCCTAAATCAAAGAATTCATATACCTCACAGGTACCCTAAAATGGGTGACTGAAGTGTGCCCTCACCATTGGCCACTTCACGGTGTGTGGCCGTCAGTGGACCTTCCACCTCAGCGACGGACCGCCAATTCGGCTGGAGGCCCTTCCACCAGTTCCACCAACCCGCTTCAAACGATGGGATGCTCTTGATCGGTGGCGCTGACTTGCGGCCACGGCCAACCCAATATGCCACCTCCGGCGGTCGGTTGTCGACTTTGAATCCGGCGTTCGGTGATCCAACTGCGAAGTTGGCTATTTTTTCGAAGTCCACATAGATCCGAATGGCGCTTGCTAGTTCTGCACTGAGGTAGGTTAACGATAAGCCCGTATATGCTTTCTTAAACCAGGCGGGCCAACTCAAATCAATAGGAAGTGGGGGTTTGGGAAGTGGCTGTAGTGCGATGAGGGGTGGTGGCGAAGGATGAGCAGATGGTTGGCAGATGAGTGCTGGCACTGGCATAGGCGTTGTTGATTGAGTGGGTTGGGATGGTGAGGTAGAGCCATGACCAAGGGCAGCCCTTGTTAGGCCAGACGATGGTGTGCTAGGAGGTACGAGGGGCGAACGTGACACAGGTGGTGTGCGACGAGGCGCGACGGGGGGATGAGGCCCAGCTTGTTCTCGAGCTGCTCCAGAAGCGGCTACCGTTGACACATCTGTCAATGTTGAACGTTCTTCGGATGTGATGGTGATCGTATTGCGGGTCTTCAACCTGTTGCCGTGTCTCGTGGCCAACGGTTCCTCACTGTTGTCGGGACCTTCATTCGCCTGATCTTCGTTCTCTTCCTCCTCCTCCTCCTCCTCTTCCTCCTCCTCGTCCCCGCCATTCTCGTCGTCGCCCTCATCCTCGTCCTCTTCATCGTCATCATCAGATACTACGAATGTTCGCTTCTTCTCTTGCTTCTTCTGCTTCTTGGCCTTCTTCCCATCTTTTGCTTTGACGTTTCGCTTGCGCTTCCCGCCAATGTGCATGCTTAACTCCAACTCCGAGGCCTTCGATCCGCTAGTGGGTTGAACAGAAGTGGAGCGTGTTTGAGAGGAAATGGATGACAACGCTGTTGGTTGGTCATCTTGGGAATCTTTTGGGATAGCACGTGCCCGTTGCTCCTCTGGCGCTGTAAAAACATTATATCAGTAACGTAGTCACGAAAATCTCAGTGTACATACAATAGCAAGTCTCGAGAAATGAAGTGAACACATTCGTTATGAGTTTGAAGCCGGCCTTATCCGCGTGGCCCCAGACCTTCGGAACGGCCTGCTTGTCAACCCTGTAGTGCATGCTAGATACACGACAGCTGTTAAATGCCTTAGATCAACAGCAGACTGCGCCTACGTACCTGAAGGCATTCAGCTGTCCCTGCATTTTGGGCTCTGGCCCCCCAATGAGCACCGTAATGTGCATTCCAACCGCCTCGCCCACCCCTTCTATCAACGGACCCAAAATACTTGGGAGTGCGTTGAGAACTCTGGTAAAGTTGTCAGCACTCGCGCAATTGGCAAAGGAACCAAATGTACGTTTGAGCGTCGGCTGGTTCGAGCAACCTCGGCGCCGAATCCCTGTCCTTGAGGATTCGCTTTGCTTCCTCCCATTCCGAGCGAACGACTTCCGACCATTTCTCCTTTTTGTCATCACTGAGTTTTTCGAATTCTCGTTGTTTGAACTGATTACATTCTTTGACGCGATTCTTCTCAAGTCCGTTTGTGGCCTCAAACTCCGCGTCGAACTCGGCTTTCAATGATTGGAAATTGTCTTTGCCCCAGGCTTCCCAAGCTGCACGGCGTTTAGGAGGGGAAGGCTTGCCGAGTAACCGTTGTAGAAGGGTTGCGATCGGATCATCCTTTTTAGCTGACTTGGATCGAGGCAAGGTGGGAGCGACTTTGTTTCGATGATTATACCACTTATAAATCGTCTAGTGATTTAAAGCATCAGCTTATCAGAGGTGGCGTTGATCGACGAAGGCTATCCATACCTTTTTCATAGCCCCAATAACTTTGCCTTTGTGAGTGGCTTCCTCAGCCGAGAGGATCTCGAACCCATCACCATCAAAGCGGACCGTCGGTAGCTCTCCTGGAAGCGATGTGTGAGGAAGAGACCAGTGAAATTTCACGAAGTAAGCATTGATGATTTTGTCGAGAGCTTGGGTGGATGAGGCACGAGACACAAGACATGCATCTCTGTAGGTATCAAGATGCGAGGCGAGGAACGCTTGACGCTCTCCCTTTGCCCAATTTTTCTGCAAGGTAAGCAGCGGCGCCAGATGATCGATACCCTGTGGCTGTACAGAAACGTTCCTGGAAAACAATCAACGACAAGAACAAAACAAGATCAAGGTTAAACCCTACGCCGACGTTCCCTGACTCTCGTCAACATTACCCGCGTCCATGGTAAACTTTTGGCTCAGAGCGGGTGGAAGGATGGGGATGCAGTCTACGTACGTTTTTCCACCTTCCCTCTGATTCTCCTGCCTTGAGGTTTTTTTTCACTGTGGGAACGAAGTCCAGAAGCGCGTCTGGCCTTGTATAAAGCTCCATCCGTCACCCAAATCTCGCCATCCTTCCAACTCTATCAATCGAGTCTAACGCAATCACCTTTTTACACCGCCTTCCTCCCCATTTTTACCCTGTCCATTATGGCTCAACTGTCAGCAAATGATGCGCCGCCCTCGCCCACCAACGCCGGCACCTCGTCTCCTAACAGTTGTGCTGGTAAGTACTTTGTGACTGAACCACGCAACCCTCTTTCTTACCAATGTTGTTATTAGAAATCGCGGAACTTCTCTCTCGCCTTCAGCTGAACTCCTCGCAGCTACAAGAGCTCTTCGTGGCTCTTACCGATATCGCCACCGGTCTCAACAAGCCTACCGCTCAAGCCATGGACAACACATTCGATGTAATCAACGCCGAAGACGTGCCCCAAGACGTCTCCAGCAGCGACGAAGATACCAAACCCGCGAGTGGTTTACCAACTACCACTGCCCCATCTGCCATTGCGGCTGAGCCTACTATTGAGTCTTCCCTGGCACCATCCAACAGAGTTCGTGACACCACACCAGATGGACCATCCATTGTTACCACCAGTCCCTCCGCTGTCACTCCTATGGGCGCAGCCATCGTTGTGGCACCCGCGGCACCTGTCCCCATCGCAGCACCTACTGCCACATCCACTACCAGGCTTTTTAACGGGATCAGCTACCAATACCCCGCTGAAGACGCTTCCGGTCCGTTCTATCTGGTCACTCGCGGCCGCGATATTGGCGTTTTCATTGGCTGGTTTGTTTTTTTTTTCATCGATTCTTGCTATGTCGTTGACCTTCATTTCATCAAGGAAAATACATCTCCCCTTGTCACTTGCGTCTCAGCTTCGGTTTCTTTCCGTGTGCCATCTGCAGAGGAGGAACGATTGAGGATGGAGAGCTCCATTACCACAGGTTTTGCCCGCCACCTCTGATATATTCATAATCTTGTATTCCTGTGTTCATGCGGGCGCTCGTAGCCATCGTATAGTTGTGTAGTCATTGTAGTTTTGTAGTCACGAGCCGTTGTTGTTAGTCTCATACTTTCGTATACCGCAAAAAAAAAAATTGTGTTCAGCTCCGAGGTTATGAGAACGTCGCCTATCTTTTCCTGCTCCCAGGTTCAAGTACTGGGTCAAGTATGTCAGATTTTAAGCTCTTCTTGAGCCTGAGTGGAATGGAGCCCTTGCCTACAGTACCAAGACAGGAGAGGAAACTTTTTCTACCAGTCTTGCAGTGTTTCCCTCGAATTTTCTATAAATAGCCTATTTTCGATGATGCGAAAACATAACTTGAAGTTGCTGTAGATGTTTCAAAATAAAGGCTTGTGGGCTGATACTTTGCATGCGATCTCCAGGGGTATGTTCCTTACTATTTGGCTCTAATTCGAGGCAGACGGAATCTCACAGAGTAAAAATCAGACGAACAATGATTGGTCGCTCGCTTTCAGCCCTTGTTTTGATAGGTATTACAGTGCACGCTTACTTCCTCAACTGTGCTCCGGACATCTCCACACGATATTTACCTCAGAAGAACCAGGTTTTCAAGGGCTTTCATTTGGCATATCTTTCTCTTTCTTAGGTTACGTGCTTCCCATGAAGAACAGAAAATATCAGACGGAAGTGAAGTGTACCTTTGTTTGGTCCAGCCTTGCCTTGGAACTCAACCGCCACTCTAACGTCATTTATGGGGCGTCCCCAATTGTACAACAGTTCAGAGGAAAGGCAAGAGGCGCATTGGCGCTCCTCCCAAAAATTTTACAATAAGTACGTCCTTCACAAAGTTCTGAAAAACTTGAACTACATTTGGTATTTGATAGCAACCGAGGCGCTCTCTGCAAAAAGCAGCGTCGCCTGTATCGCAAACAAGTCAAGGAGAAGGAGAGTGTTCTGGCTCTTTCTAAATCTGAGCTCAATAGCGAATTGAGGTGTGTCTTCTGCTTGTTGTTGGCCATGGTTACACAAACTTTTTATCTGCAGCTTGGAGCTGACAGCTTTCGTCGAGGAACGCCGGATCCATCTCATCAATGTTACCAACAATACGATCTTTGGATATGTCGATGACATCGTTAAGGCTTGCATAAGAGCTCCTGAAGATGCGATCGGCTTATTGACGGATGCGGAACACATGTCAGGGCAGTTAGTAGGAATCACCCACCAACACTGAGAGCCCCAACCATACAAACAGGCCATAGTTGATGGTGCCTGCTGATGGGCCGATAAGAGACAATAACCTGGTGTTGATGAATTGGCCGATGTCATCCCCACTGTTGAGGTAGTGAAGGGTCGGCCAGCGACGTAAATTTAGCACAGCCGGATCAGCAGGAAGTAAGCCCAGAGAGAAGTAGGTGGTATATCGGCTGATGGATGATAGCTATGTAAGGTCGGCTGACAGTTTTGAATGTTCCTGGGTTCATGATCGGCCGAGAGCCTTAAATTCTGATTTGAGGGGTCAGCTGTTGGGATTCACATTATTGTAGCTATGGTTTGGCTGATTAGTTGAGCAAATGGATACAGCTACCTAGTCGGCCGACGAAACTGGACAATTCATAAACTCTGGATCAGCCAACTTTTTACCCCTTTTCTAGATGGATCGGTATCTGTTTTCCCCTTCGCTTTTATTTTAGGCAGCCGAGCACGGTTGCTTGAGCCAGACCCAGTCGTTCCTGCTCAGTCAATATTTCTACCATGTTATCTTTATACTTGTCCAAGACAACATCGGTCGGTATATTTTACAGCAGCCGATGGTCAGGACCGGGGTTCAAGTCCCAAAGGTGATATCTCGTTTCTAAATTGATAATTTTTGAACACAATCCGGCCTTTCGAACATACTACCGCGAAGCACATTGTGGTTCAGTTGACCCGGCCAAGGTAAAGCACTTTGGCAGAGTTTCTTGAATGTCCCCCTCTAGCTTACCCCTCAGATTAGTTTTATTTCTTCAAGATTGCAGTACTTCTTTTTCTCTTTTACAAAGAACATGACACAAAAAAACCTTTATATTGACAAGAAGTTACAAGATAAGAACAGGCAGTACAAAATATGGAGTATGATTATTGCGGGTCTTCATTAGTGGGAGTCGTAGGATGATCATCTACTGGTATTTAGATGTTGAATCATTACTATGAAGCAGGGGACATACCAGATGAAGCTATCAGCCGAGGAGACCTCCTGGTGCCAACTGTGAAGGGAGAGGGTGATCTGCCGCGGCGTGTTGCACGAACTGGCTTTGGAGCCAAATAGATTGGGGCCGGGCTCTCAGCTTGAACCAAATTTGAAGGTTGAATTGGAGGCGAGCTCGAACCTTGCACAGCTGCCGATTGAATTGGAGCTGGGCTCAAAGCTTGCACCGGCGTCGGAGGAGCTGCTGATTGGATTGGGGCCGGGCTTGATGCTTGGACCGATTCCTCTGCTGATCTATCGGTGTTGATGCCAATATCCACAGTACCCTTCATCGTGTTGATGCCGATATCGGCCGTCCCCTTCGTCGCATCGATCTGGGCGTCGGTCATGACTTTGCGTCCGAAATGGTTGAGGACAATTTGCTCCACAATCGTTTGTCGGTTACCAAGTTTTATCTGACCCTCGGTAAGTGTCCTATATGATGTGGTCAGAGTCTCCTGTGCTTGCTCGGCCTGGTGGACTCGGTTCGTAAGTTCGGCCATAGACTTTTCGACCTGTTCTTGCAATGCGGCCGGCGTCACCTTCATCATATTCCTGACCTCCCCCTCAAAAGCTTCATGCTGAACCCTTATCGTGCACAAGTCCATCTGATGGTCTTCGAGCCTGGCTTCGGCATCCTTCCACCGTGCTTGGTGAAGGTCTTCAAATCGGTCTATCCTTGTGTTGTGTGCATTCATTCTTCTTTCCTCTTCGAACCACGACAATGTTTCCAATGTTTTGACTTGTTCAGCAAGACGATCGCCAGCAGATTCAACCTCTTGAAGTCTCCGGGTCATTTCTTCCAGGGAGGCCAGACGTTCGCTGAGTGAAGTGGTGTTCACGAATGGGGGGAGAAGAGCGCTCGGGTCAATGCCAGTATGCTCTGACACGATGGTCAGCCAAGCGTGTTGTTTGTGGAGAGTGTTTTGAATGTCGGTCTGATCTTGACCGAGTCTCGTAATCTCGTGCTGGATTGTATACATGTCGAATGCCGGTGGCAGACTGAGGGACCTGAAATCCACCTTCTTGATATGCAGTGCTGTATCAACTAAGTTTTTAAGCAAAGAAGTCCGATGAAAACATAAAAGAACTTATGATGAAGTTCTTGGGCATGAGGGGGACTGACGCAGCGTGAGTTCAAAACCGACTGCTTGGGCTGGGAAGGGAAGATGTCGACCGAGGCCGGAGCGCTATTGGCTAAGATCCCAATGTCGTTGGCAGGAGCTGGGATCGGGCCAGGCATCAGGGCAGCAACATCTACGTTGGTTAGTAAGGAAAAACTAATTTGATAGTGTCTTACCTGACGATTGGCCGAGGTCGGGCACAATGGGCATGGCAGCATTACCTGATGATTGCCCGAGGTCAGGCACGATGGGCGTTGCAGCAAAATCTAGCTTGGTTAGTAAAGAAAAACTGATTTGATTGAATCTTACCTGATGATTGCCCGAGGTCCCCTGTTGCTGATAATTGCCCGAAGTCGGCCACGATGCCTGATGATTGCCTGAGGTCCCCTGCTGCTGATAATTGCCCGAGGTCGGCCACGATGCCTGATGATTGCCCGAGGTTGGGCATGAGGGAAGCTAGGCTGGTTAGTAAGGAAAAACTGATTTGATAAACTCTTACCTGATAATTGCCCGACGTCAGGCATGGTGGGCATTTCATCCATGGCCAGACTCAACTTGGGTTGGACTGGGGGTGTTGGTGTTGGTCGTTCAATGACGATGGCTGGAGTTGCCCGCGCCTTGCCTTTGTCAGGTCGGGAGGAAGTACCGACCTCGGCCTCTACACCCGAGGTCATGTCCACCATCTCTGAATCCTCCTCCTTTATAGAATCGAAATCGAACGTCTCTCCATCAGAAACCTCGGCCATTTCTACGTCCTGCTTCTTTGCCTTCTTGGGTTTTCGAACAAGAACACTTTCCTCCTCTCCCCCGTCCTCGGCTCCCTCTGCCATTTTGACATCCTCCGACTTCTTAGCCTTCGATTTCTTGGCTTTCTTCTTTCCCTTCTCTCCCCCGTCCTCAGCTTCTTCATCCTTCTTTGCCTTGCGCTTCTTGGTTTTCTTGACCACGATCTTCACTTCCTCTGCCTCCTCCCCCTCAGTCTTCTTCGAATCACCCCCTGCCTTGCTGCATTTCGTCTTGCCCGTGTTGCAAGTGAAACAGGCGGCGAGCCCATCTCTGGCGCTCTCTGCGCATGGGACGGTCTCTCTGTCCTTTCGTCTACTGCAGGCTACACAGGGCTTAACGGCAAGCTTGTATTCTCCCGTCTCAATGGCCGCGTTCTGCTTATCAAGCTTCTCTGCCGATGCCTGGGCCCTCAGTGCCACCTTTGCAGCTGTCTCTGGGCCAACCCGAGGTGTCGCTTTGGACTTGGGCTTTACAGTTATCTCGACGACCGGCTGTTGTTTCGACCTCGGCTTGGCAGTGTTGCCCGAGTTTCGTGCATTGGGCTTGGGCGTTGTCTCCTTCAGCGTTGTCTCCTCAGCACTGCTTTCATCGATAAGCTGTGCACTGACGATGCGGGTCTTCCTCGGCCGATCGTCCAAGGAGTCCCCTCTCCTCTTTCTCCCACTGCTCGTGTCGGCCTCGGGTTTTGCTCGACTTCGTTGAGGTTTGGGCTCGGCTGGCTTCTTTTCTGGTGCTGGGCTGGCTTCTGGAGTTGATTGGCGTTGGGGAGCGTTTGGTATTGGGACAGATGTGTCTGCCGATATTGGGGGCAACGAAGATTGGGCTGGGAGCGACGAATTCGGTATCGGGACAGATGACGCTTGTGTGTCTGCCGATATTGGGGGTAGAGAAGATTCGGCTGGGAGCGACAAATTTGCCGATGTCGGAATGGTTGACGTAATGGGAGGAATGGGGGGAGAGGGGCCCTCGTAACTTTCCATGAAGAACGTAGGGGTGGTGGTGTGCGGGACTGCATAGAGTCTGCTCCAATTGACCGAGGGCCCCCCCATGACTTGCAACATGTCGGTGTATACCCAGATCCTTGCGGGATGGAGCCACTGGGATTCCTCACACCACAGCTGCTTGCCTGACAAAGTCTTTACCAATGTTACCTTGGTGAAACTAAGTGTCATTTAAGAAAATATAAGGTAGTTACTTACAGCTTTCTCCCAGGCACGTGCTTCTAACGTCAGTCGGTTGGCGTCATTGGAATTCATAAGAGCCGTTTGATGTCGATTGAAGAACCTCAGAAGTGATTCTGTTTGGAACCTAACATCGTCCAAAAACCCGGGGTCCAGATTGTGGGCTTTAGCTTCTATGGTAAGGGTGGAGGACATTGGAGTTGGAACGGGACGAAGGATTAGAACGGGACAACGATGAAAGTTGAAGTCAAAAAGTTGTAAACGGAGTCACGTGGTCGCATCAGACTAGTTGAGATCCACAGAATGTTCCAAGGCCGATCATCGGTGGCTTTCCTTCCCACGGTTGAATTTTCAAGGGCCATCGCAAGGCCGAACAAAACAATGGGTCTTTCTCTCGAACAACGTTCACTAGCAACTGCAATCCCTGGAAAAGCCATCTACTCCATGGCTGATATGTCTTTGACAAACCCGGGTAGGAGAATGTCTAATCATCCAGGCAACCATTGTCACTAATTCTTTTGGAGCAGAAATTGTAATGAAAGACTTGGAGCGTAGGGAGGTGCAGGAAGGTATCTAGTTTGGGCTTTTACTTGCCGACACCGTTACAACCCTGCCTTCTCAGAAATGGCCCAGACTGACCAACCTTCAATCATTATTGGTCGAACAGACCTACCGAACGACGACGGAATGCAGCCCACCGAACAAGCAATGGATGTCGACGTTCATAGCCTTACCCAACGTAAGTCGATAGGCCGAGCTTTAGAGATTGATATTAATGTGGCCTTCATTAGACCGTCAAGACAGTCAATCGATGTCCATTGATGTGACTGCGTCTCACCCGGCCCCGACATTCGACAAATCTATTTTCAATTTTCAAACGCCTGCCAAGTCTTCCATTTCTGCAAAGGCCAGAGACATTAATTTCGATCGGTCCATATTCGATTTTACAACGCCCACGGTGTCTTCCTCCCCCCCGTCCATCTTCAACTTTCAGAAACCCATCATCACTGCCGAGGCCAAAGACCTTGCTTTCGATCGTTCCCTATTTGATTTTACGAAGCCCACACTGTCTTCCCCTTCCCCCCCGAGCTCGGGCATAATGCCCACTGGTCACGAACCCTTCGATCGGGCCATATTCAATTTTGACGAACCCAAAGGGTCTTCCCCGGCTAAAGATGTCGGTTTGGACCGGGCGATGTTTGATTTTAAGAAGGCCACGCAGTCGATCTTTGATTTTCAGAAGCCTGGAATGCCCTCGGCCTCAGGCTCTCATTTTTCCTTTGAATTCCAAAAGCCTGACGTGATCTCGGGTTTGTACATCTCGTCTTCACATTCAAAAAAAGCATTTAGCTTACCCAACGTCACAGATGTGGACAAGTCGGTCTTCTCATTTCAACCATCTTCCGCCGCCTCAAGCAGCCAGAAGCCAGCCAGAGGAAACCCTGGGTCACGTACAAAGCACAATCGCCATCTTGCCAACCCAGGTTTATGGCCCCCAAACGAGCCCGAGGAAAGCCTGGGTCCGATTGAAAGCACGAGGGCCATCGTACCAACTGCCTTTGGTCAGGCCATGGCATATGTTCCATACCCGATCTTCATCCACACACATCGTCGGTTAGGACCCCGCCCACCACATTCAACCAAATTGGTACAGTTAGATTCCAATTCCCGACGTGCGAGGGGGTTGTATCGAAACTTCGATCTCCGTGCCCGGTGGGAAAATTCCTCTATCGACAAGAGCTTTGGCGACATGATAGAGGGATTCACCAAAGTCTGGGAAAGGGTCACTGACCCAGATCCTTCACCCGATCCCGTACTCCGAGACATGCAGGCCAAACTGGATGAGCAAGACTCTCAAGAACTCACCCACGATGATGACCACGACGATGTTATGTATTCTCTTTCTGGCCGTATTCACCAGGAGGCGGTCAGATCTCTGCCTGAAAACATCACGACGACCAGCCATTATAGGTATATTCTAACTCGAATGAGGAGGGATAAAGAAAGGTTGCTTGAACAGATTGAAACCGATCGTGATATTTTAGCAGCATTGGATGCAACGTTACTTTCACTAAAACCTTTTGTAACGAACAAGGGGAAGGCGCGGGACCGGGGTGAATAAGTACAATTATGTACATTTTGCAATTATGAACTCGGTCTTAAACCCCAACACGAAATGAATTGACATTGTTCTAATTGAAGAAGGCAAAAATATCTAAACTACCGTTTCATGGATCGGGTGGTTCGGACACTCTCTCCAGCAATTCTCTTTGACCGATCTCGGGTCACAATGCCAAGCTCGGTGGACACCTTGCCTTTGATGGGCCGAGGTTTAGGTTTTGCCTTGAAAGGGATGGCCGACTTGATTACATTAACGTTCATTGATGGGCCGCGACTGGCATGTGGACCGACCTCGGTAGATGGTTTGTCGATGGAAACGTCTTGCATGACACTGGAACCACCAACCTTCTTGATTTTACCAGGTCGGCCGTTTTTGGGGCCAAGTTTGTAACCGGCCTCCAACCGAGAAGTCTTGTTCGGGAGGGCATCCTCTTCATTGTCACTGTATTTTCTTTTCATCCTACGTCCACCCAACGGCTCCGCCAAGTCCATTTCCCAAAAGCTTTCACTGGGTCCTGGCTTTCCTTTAGGTTGAGGGTTATCAGTAGCCTTCTTTATTGGCCGAGCTTCGAAGTCCGACTCAGGCTTGGTGACTGCTTTCTCCTTGATCGGCCGAACTTCCTGCTTCACATCTGAGTCGGAGTCCCATTGATCTTTCTGAGCTGCTGCTTCTGACCCTTCGAACTTCACTGCTTTTGTCTTATTGGGCCGAGGTTGCTCCTCTTCCACATCGGAGTCCCATTGATCCCATTTTCTTGTGGTTAAGTTGATCTTTTTGGCTGCTTTCTCCTTCGTCGGCCGAGCTTCCTCATTCTCAACATCACAGTCCGAGTCCCATTGATCTTTGTGTTTTGGCCGAGCTTCCTCGACTGACCCGGCTTTGGTTCCTTTTAAGTTGGCTGCCTTCTTCGTCGGCTGAACTCCCTGCTTTTCCACTTCCACTGTGTCCTTGTGATTTGGCCTTCCTTTTACAATGCTCAGCCGAGCTTCTTCATCAGAGTCCCAATGATCTTGGGGTTTTTCCCCATTCGTTCTTGTAGACCGAGGTTCCCCGTCTGACCCGGACTCGGTATGGGAGTCCTCCCAACC
This sequence comes from Laccaria trichodermophora, assembly GCA_018417955.1. Classification (NCBI taxonomy): domain Eukaryota; kingdom Fungi; phylum Basidiomycota; class Agaricomycetes; order Agaricales; family Hydnangiaceae; genus Laccaria; species Laccaria trichodermophora. The sequence continues at coordinate 166,304 of JACTVC010000039.1, forward strand.
ACTCGTGGATGCTATGTTCTTTCGAGTCGGCCGAGCTTCATCATCTGACCCGCACTCGATCCTTCCCTTCCTTCCCTGCCCAACTAAAGCTTCCTCATCTGACAAGGACTCGGTTGCCGCCCGGCCTTTCCTTTGACCCTTGCTTTTGCCAAACTTCTTCCCCTTCCCAACACTATGAACTTGTCGTTTTGAAACTAGAACTTTGATTTTCTGCCGGGGAGGTGCTTCCCGAACCGCTTTGCCCTCCAAAAAGGCTTTGAATCGAAACGCGACTTTGCCTTTTTCTTGACGTTCATACCAAAATTGTAGAGCTTGACTGACCATCTCCATCGGAAATTTGGAGGGATCGAGAAACTTGTAAAGGTTATCCCCCTCCGAGGTTACTGCTCTCCAAGCCTCGGGTATGTGTTCCTTATCCACAAAGTTGGACAACTTTGCTCCGATAGCTGTCCAGGGAGCTGATCCCTTTTTCTGCCCAGCTGCAATATCTGAATAGATAGAAAAGTTGGATAATAATAAAGGGTTACTTGGACGTACTTACTATAATGCTGGTTCACAAAAGAACGAAGAAGATTTAGTCGCCAAATTCGGACATCACGGGAAGTTTTAACTGGTGGCTTCGAGGGATCGGGCAAAATGGGCTCCCCATAGTTATTCATCTCCAGAGTCATGGCTGCCCGGCCACCTCGGTGTCCTCCTTCGGCCGAAGTCAACTCATCAGACCCATAGTGGTCTTCGTTGTGTCCTCTCCAAGAAGCTACCGTTATTCCATCTTCTTGGAAACTGCGGCCGTGGCTATTGATGTAGTCCTTTCCATTGCCCAGTTCTTGATTGAAGTCGTAGGTTGAGACGTCCAAAGTGCCATCGGGTTTCAGGTAACAGCCAAATATAAAGACTCGGACACCCATTGTGTCATAAATCTCCTTGGAAAAGGCATGCATCCGAGCGGTGCAGTTCTTCACGGCCAACCTACGACAGATTCAGAGAAACCAACATTGACAATCAAATTACTCACTTTGACTTGAGTTCGGGGTCCACCCCCTTCTTGTTGAACTCCTCGGCCGTCCTCTCTAACCTTTTCACCTCTTTCTTTGTAAGTTTCTCCATCATTGTAGTGACCACCCGCTCCCGAAAATCAAAGTGAGTCCTTTCTCCCCCTTTAGGCCGGGTTTCACCAGCTTGATTGGCTTCTATACAGAGCTTGGTAGCCTCGGTATCAATGGCTTCCTTATTCTCATGTCGGAACACACGTCGGGCGTGCCATTGCTGACCCAACTTCGGCATTTTTTGGCTTCTTTTGCGACTGTGCCGCCCAAACCAAGCCTTGATATCCTAAAAATCAATCAGAAGGGGATTCAATATCTAGACCATGAAAATTAGTTACCTTCTTCACAGCCGTTCTCTCCTCCTTGTTGAACATCTTTCCATTGGCGAGTATGTCCAGCATTTCTTGCAAAACATCAGACAATATGTTGGCACGAGCTGAGTCACCGGCCTCTCTATACTCATCCCGATGTTTCTCCAACAACTCGCTTTCTTCCTTTGTCCAACACCTCCCTGACCCATGGTGCTTGGTTTGACTGTCGGATGGTTTAGGGGATTCGGAACGAGTGCTCATAACGGGATGTATGATGATGGTTTGATGACAAGAGGTAAATGACCAAACAGGTCTAAACAAGGAGTGTTACTTCGATTTGCTAAAAATATCTGTGATGAGCGCCGATCACAGATTAGCATCATCACGGAACGGAAACGTTAAGGTTGTTGCATCACGGAACAGTAATGATCGGGAGAAACCATCACGGAACGGAAACATCAAAAAGGTTGTGACCCTGACGATCATCATCGGAACCACTTCTGTATGACTTGAGGAATACTGAGATAAGAAATATTAAACTACACCTTGAAACTACCTTGAAACCAGTACAGTTGGGATAGCTGGCACATCTAGGTTAATTGGCAACCATTTTTGCAGAAGATAAAGAAAATTGACCGGACTTAACATTCTGTTTGAAAAGTGAACATTTTCCAAGAAAAAGAACTGGAGAAAGTGAAGATGGTTCATTCATTGTCTCAAAGAAGCAAGATGCACATGGTGCTTCCGATTTACAGGAAAATATTGTTTATTGCGACTTATTTTAGTGTTACGGCTATGTGTGGTTTGACCGGAAATCAATTGCGAGAACATGGGGAAATCAATTGCGCACACATACATGCATGGCTTTACTGGTTCTTGTACCTGGATGTAGTATGAACATGGGTCCACTGCTTGCTTGTATACCATGTCAATCAGAAAATACCTGGTGGCGGTCTAATGAGGTCAATTAAGTATGCTAGCATTGCGGCCAGGTTGATAGCCATGTGGGTAGTCTGACCGGAATCAAATTCATGCACATACATCTACTGGTTCTAGTATTAGTAGAAAACCAAACCTACTGGTTGTATATATCCTAATGAACCATTCTCAAGCACAAATTATGTCCTAGTTCTTTTATAAACTCCACAGAAGCTGAACAAGCAGGAAATGAGATTCACTTGTTTATATTTGCAGTTGCTATTCAACGGCTACACTTTCCTTTTCCTTTCCCCCTCATTTGAATAATCACCCATGGGAAGAAGGTCCCACAGCACCACTGGTATTACCCACTATAACAGGCTTGTTATAAAAAAAAATGGAAGGAGGCATTTTCCCTCCTCCACTGTTCCCTCCCTGCCCTCTTCTCCTGTAAAAAAGCGGAACTGCAGCCACCTGGAAAGAGACAACGAAACTGGAACTGAAGATTTGCCATACATTGAATACGCCCCTCCTCTTGACAATCCACCTCACAAAAACGTAAAATTTCACATCCAATATATCCATATACTAAGCGCTAAATTAACTTTGTTCAGTCATCCAATGATTATATGAGGGTCTGGAAACAGACGAAACGCAATCTATACCTCCATGAGCTTTTGGAGAGGAAGGCTTCAATCTGCGTTTGTACCATTTGCAAGAAGGAGGCGGCTTGGCGATGTCTGGATTGCTTTGCCGGCCCCGCATATTGTACAGACTGCTGCCGGACATCCCACTGCCGAGACCCATTCCACCGGATTGAACGATGGACCGGCATCTTTTACGAACAGAGCTGGCTCTGGAAAGTAGGATTGGTTGTCAACCTAGGTCACCAAGGTGAACGGTGCCCTCAATCAGCCAGAAACTTGGATACCGATTTTGACATCGAAGAGGACGGATGGTTTGATCTTGAAGACCTTCCTAGCACTTTGGCCGATCCAAAGCCACCAGATAGGGTTTACAATGGTGGCAGGGTCATGACCATCGTCCATACTTCGGGTGTGCATCACCTGCCGGTCGTCTTCTGTGGATGTTCGGGGGCAGCTGCCGAGGACATACAGTTGTTCCGGGTTGGGTTGTACCCATCCACCTACAAGTCTTGCCAAACTGTCTTTACCTTTCAACTCCTCGATGACTACCTGCTGGAAAATCTCGAGTGCAAAACCTCGGCCACCCACTACTACTCCAAATTGAGAAGAATCACCAACTTTGCATTTCCAAATTCCATTCCGGTATGTTGTTCAAGATGCTATAACCCTAAACTCAAATGTTTGACAGAACCGGTATCACGAGTTGATCAGGGCTGGTAGGCAATATCGTAATCTTACCGAACTGGCTACTTTTGGATTTGGACACAAAGATAAGGCTCCAAGACCAGGGGAGATGGTCTTTTTTTGCCCAACCTGCCCACAGCCTGGAGTCAATCTGCCTGATGATTGGAATGAAAATCCTGAAGATCCAGAGAATTGGAAGTATACCCGAGGATTTGTAGCCGATGGCAATTTCACAGCAGCACACCAGAAACAGGCACGACCCGAGGACGATGTTTGGCTGAAAGATGGCCATGGTTTCATGACCCGAAGAGGGCCCTACTTGAGCCACCTTCGGGACGCCATTGAAGATAATGATGTCAGTTTTATCCTTCGAGCAAGTCGGCCGATGTCTGATTCTTTCAGCCGAGGACATGTCATGAGCACGATGCCATCAACAATAAAAATGTATTCCACCGAGGTTTCGATGCTACAGGAATTGGGGCCATCGCTTGCCTTCGCCACGGCACATTTTGTCCGGGCTCGGTGGTAGATTTTCAAAAGGGAGAACGGTATGGCAGTTATCTTCAGGTTGAACCATTCATTTACGAAACAGGCAAATGAACATGGACTATGCCTTGTGCCAGGCTCTAAAGAATACCATGACCGGTGAAGAAAAAAGGGTTATTTTTGTCTATGACATCAACTGCCAGTATATGGTGAATTTGATGGCTCGGATAAAACGTGGTGCCAAACACCTCTGGATCAGACCGGACTTGTTATTGGTATTCGGGATCGGCTTATTCCATGTCCATGGCCATCAAGAAATATGCTTTCCAAGATTTGCCCCAACATTCATCCCCGGGGCCGGTCAAACAGATGGAGAGATCTTGGAGACGTTGTGGGCTGTTCTCAACGAGGTCGGTCGCACCACCCGGACCATGACTTTGGCCCATAGATCCGAGGTATTGGACGCTCACATGCTAGATAACAACTGGAAAAAAATGATCAATATGGGTATCTATGTTCAACTGCTTTTACATCGCTGTTAAGCTAATAAAAGTCAAGTGAGTAGCCTTTGCAAGAAGTGGAAACGAGCAAAACTCGGGCTCTCTGAGAGCTTCCAGGCTCTTGAAGAATTAAGTGCCTCGGCAAGTAAGGAACAGATTCAAGAATGGGAGCAACAGATCAAAACGGCAAATTTGAACCGGGCAAAGGACCTTTCCGCCATGGACATCTATTACGTCAAGGTCAAGGAAGGTAAGGACCGTTTTCCATCACAAATGCCAGCTGTAAAATCCTTGAATCAGCCGAGACCGAAAAGGGCATTCGGCTAAAACTTATGACTAAAGAACAGGAAGGCAAGGCCAAGCCGGGGTTAACTGGATGGGTAAACAGCGGTATCAAAATTCAGGAAGCCCAGTGAGTGAAGTCAGATATTGCTAGATTCAAACATTGAACAATCCAGAGCCGAATTGGCCGCCTTTGTGAAGGCTCAAGGCAGTCGTCCAAGTGCCGATCAGAAGCTGGAGATCATGAAACGTCGAGAGAAGCTGTCGAAGCACCTTGAAGAGTTTTCCGAGGCCGGTCAAGGCCATTTTCCCAGCTTGGATATCAATGAAGCAACTATTCATGATCCACCGCTCTCGGAGGAGATCGTGGATGACGATGACTGGAGCGATTGTGATGGAGAGGAGATTCCTGTACCCAGTATGCCTGATCGGGGGTATGGATCGGCCGAACATCAACAAATTCTCTTACCATCCTCATTCCAATCGGCCCTTCTGCCTACATCACTGGGAGAAGCCAGGTGCATAGAGATAGAATTGAGAGTGGCCCAGGCAAATAACGCTCTGAGACGTTTACGTGAAGCCATCGGTTACAAGTCATTCCTTTATCGCAGGAGAATTCGAGCCGAGAAATCGAAAAAACGTGTAACTCGGGCTTACGATGCTGTACAAGGATCGGATCGCGATATGAAAAGTGCTCTCTGGGCATACAACCAAGCTCGATGGGCTCTCAATCAGCTCAATGCTCCTAGGGGCACTCGTGACCGATACAAGCCGATAGGGAAAAAAGATACAAGGGCACTAACTACGGTATACGATGGCAACGCCCGGGGTCAAAGAAATATTGCTTTGCCATGGTTCTGGAATATGGCCGTGGCGGATGATTCATTGGGTTCAACTTACATGGAACAAGGTCAGATCCAACCACTTTCATACCCTCTAGAAGAATTGAAACCAAAGCAACCCAATAGTATATCGGGTGAATTGGCTTAGAGCAAAAGCTCGGTATGACTGTTGGTTGGAAGAGCATACCTTGATCCCAAACGAAATGAACTGGACCCGGCTCTTTTTCATCAACAAAGCCAAGGAGTGGACCGGGCTGAGACAAATCAGTATGTGGAAACAGCTTGCCTTCCAGGCCACGAAAGAATTTATAAATGCCGGTGTCATGTGCCAGTCCATTGCATTACCTAATCTTGGTTGAATTAGATTATCATCCATCTTTATCCATCACCACCATGTCTTCTACACCAGTACTCTCAACACCAGTACCCCCTGTGCTGCAGGTTGAAATTGACTGGATGAAGGATATGATTGAAGGAAAAAAGTTTGAAGCACATTTTGGTAAACGTCTACTGTGGGAGAACCAGCAGGAGTTCCAGGAAGTGCTCGACTACTGGTCATCTCGATTTAGGGCCATTCACGCGGCTAAGCTTGCAAAGCCTATCGAGCCCGAGTTCCAAATCTCATGGAATGAGTATTATGCGGCCGAAGTGGTGAGCCACCTTGATTTCTCTGGATCTGGTCGCGACTAACCTTGTTGCTTTGGAAAGGGCTTCATGATTGATAGTATTGGAATGGCCTTCGTTCATGGGCATGAGGTAAGCCATCCCGAACGCTTTTTTACTTGCTGACGTCGGCCCCAGTTTGAGGTCCCCGCGTTCCTTAGAAGCTGTATTCAACGTGACCCTCTTCACCCCGACATCGCAATTCGAAGAGATGCTGTTCGGCCTTCATATCAGTTTCCATGGTGGACGACTCCTAAAAGCTATCCGAAGGAGGGAATCTACTATATGCTTAGCCAGTCAGCCAAGTGGTATAAGTGGGCTGCCGATGGCGCTTTGCCACTTGCACGAACAAACCTTCAAACATCAACCCTATCACCCGAGGACGTCAGCCGGCTTAAAGCACAATTGGAGCAAGCGCGGGAACTCATCGTGGAGAAGATTGAACATGCCGAGGCCGAGGTAGATCTCATGACGCGGCAGATTAGGGAGTGGGAAGATCTTGTATATTTGTCTTCCAAACTTGATGCTGAGAAGCTCAGGGTATGCCAGCGGCCGGAGTGATTCCACATACATTACATAGCCAGTATTGTACGAGTCAGCTCTTCTATTGTTTGCCATTGAGGTGGTTTGACGTCAAGCCTCTCCCCAACCTTTTTATGCCAGAAGTGAGCCAAACAGGCCCAGTCACCGACAACGGGACAAACGCCATGTGGCAACACATTGCCAGCCAGGCCCACAAGAGTTCCTGGGTCATAAAGGAGGCTGAATCCGAGCCCGGGCATGTAAAACCGACCTCAGTCGTACTGGCCGATCGTCAACAACATGTCGAAAGACTCCCTATAGCCCTTTACATCTCGGTGGGTAATTGTCTCTCTGTTTATGATGACTGAAAGGCCGGTGAAAGGTGTACCCCACACTCCCAGAGCCGATCTGGTAGCTTGATCTTGCAGGCCGTCCTCGGCGAGCTTGTCAAAGACCGCAAATCCTGACTCACATAGGTCGGGTTGAATGATGGAGTATATGGCAGAGATAACAGCATTGATGAAGGAGAGTGATTTAAGATAGATTAGGTTACTGGCCTGTTGGATATCGGAGGAAGGATGAAGTGGATCGGCAGGACCTTCATGTCCTTGGGAGAACCAGCCGGGTGATAAATTTACTATGCCGGTCGTTTTGCTACCGTGGTCGGGGTGGATTTGATCCCGCCAACTCCCATTATTTTTCCTTTTGGGTTTTAGATTCTCCGTCTGGGTCCAAATCAGTTCCTGGACAGGTCCGAGTTAAAAACATCTCAGTTATTGGGGGAAATAATTACCTGAAGGTCTTCTGAGAATAACTTTGGGAAGTACCACAGAAGAATATGGCCGGCCTTGTCGGTTATGTGGCAAGGTTTATCAAGGTAAGGGATGTCGACCGTCGATGTTGGCTGGTAGATCGGTGGGAATCTTGTTAAGAGTCTCTTTTCTAAATCCTCATTGCTTCCACTCTGCCTCGGTGATAACTCGGCCACGTAATCTCGGACATCCCAGTCAGTTTGATCTGGAGAGGCTTTATTAGCCTGTCTGATACAGCCAGTTGAACATCGGACTTACATGATTGATTCCAGGCTTCTTCGAGCATCCTAATGACTTTTTCAACTTGAACTTGAGGTCCGGATGGAAGAAGCCATGTTGGTCTAGCAGGCTGAGGATGAATCAATGGCATTCTGGAACTTAGAAGCCGGCCTTTAATGTAGTGAGCTAAATCTTGTGAACATTGAGAGGGAGTCATGGTTAAAAATAAAAATAAAAATCCCATTGACTTTTTATCTCCCAAAACATGAGGCCAGGGCATTGTCGTTCATTACGTCGAAATATATTAATTACGTTGAATTTAGGGTGAGAGGGTATTGATGGCCTTGTACTCGGCTCCATCTTGGCATTGGTGCAGCCCGATGCTTATGGCCGGCTGATTAAGGCGGCCCATCAAAAGCGCAGATAATTTTTTTTTGGACAAATTCAACGTTACAGGTATGGAATGATATGTATTAAGAGACCCGTGTTACGCCGCATGCTCTTTCATAATAGGTGAAATGGTGTTTGGATAGAAAAAAACAGGACGTACGGAAGGGTGGCCTTCTCCCCATCATCGTCAATGATAGTTAAGAGCATGGTCCCCTGATCACCATGTTAGTGGACAAAATGAAGAACCAAGGGGATTGCTCACGTCAGGCAACCGGCCCGTGGAGTCCACCGTCGCAAACTTGAGACCGCCGCTGCACAAGTTGTACCATACACGGGTTCCTTTCTGATGAATCATCAGCTGGTTAGACCAATCAATGGAGAAATACAGAACTTACGGGGAAGGGGTTGGGTGGAGGGATGCCCAATAGAGTCCAGATCATCATGGGGGTGAAGTGATTCATGTCGCAGTGAGGGGTGTGGGGGAAGATGGGTCCTTGAAATGTGAGGGTTTTTAAACGAGGAAACACACATGTTTCAGGTTAAATTACAACCCTCGATCCAACCCTATATCAGAAGCATAAGAATATCTGGCAGATACCTCGAGGACTCCCCACAAAAAGTTGAAAATGTCATCAGGATAAGCATGGCTGGGGATTGAACCCGGAACGCAACTACCATTAGACCATGCCAGATTCCAAAGATTTTGGGCAAATTTGAAAGGACATTGATGGGGATCTGCCCGGGCACAAGTTGAAGCCCCATGCTCGGGCCTACTTTCTAATCGTGTCCTGGGCCGGAAGCATCTGGTTGAGGCTCACTGAAATCTCCTGACCAAATTTATCTTGCAACACTGACTTGGCCTAGTGGTTATGGCGGAAGGTGCTTCATGCTCTATGTATATATGCCCTGGGTTCAAATCCCAAACAAGTCATTCTCATGACATTTAATACTTGATTTTTGCACCGGTTGTCTTATGGCCCGGTTCACCCCCCGAACAAGTAAGTCAGTGCCGACCTTGCAGGCCCTGATTCAGTATGCCCCAGCTTCAAATGCCGAACACGTTTACTTCTATTAGAATGATTGTTGACCAGCATTTTGTTGTAAGATTGACTTGGCTTAGTGGTTAAGGTGGCATGTGTACGTAGTGCATCTGCTCGGGTTCAAATCCCAAACAAGTCAGTGCTTGTACATCTTCGAATATTTTTTACATACATTGCTATACGGTCGCCAGCTAAGAGATACTGACCAAGAGTTTGTTGTGACATTGACTTGGCTTATTGGTTAAGATGGCAGGTGTACTTAGTGTATCTCTGTATGCCCCGGGTTCAAATCCTGAAAAAGTCATTCATTCTTCTCCACTATTTTTTACTTACTGCTATTATTAGAAGTGACATGGTTGGCATCCATTCCCTCATACAAACTACCGAGCTTGCAGAGTTAGGCCGAGAACGGGTAGTTGTCTTAGGCCGAGAACCTGTTGTCTTACACCGAGAACGGGTAAGTTACAAAGTGCCGAGCGGTTTAAATCATTGTCTTCCAAGATCTGGTCCCTAGAAGGGGTTGTTGTCTTTTGCCGAGAGTGGGTAAGTTACAAAGTACCGAGCAGATTGTCTTGGTAGTCATCTTCGGCCGAGAACGCGTAAAGTTACCAAGTGCCGAGCTTGCAGGCCCAGGTTCAATTCATCGTCCGCTGAATTGACTGGAGATAGTGACCAACATTTCTAGAACGGGTAGTTGTCTTCTTAGGCCGAGAACTAGTTGTCTTTGGCCGAGAACAGGTAAGTTACAAAGTGCTGAGCGGTTCAAATCATCATCTGGTCCCTAGAAGGGGTTGTTGTCTTGTGCCGAGAGCGGGTAGTAAGTTACAAAGTACCGAGCAGATTGTCTTGGTAGTCATCTTAGGCCGAGAACGTGTAAAGTTACCAAGTGCCGAGCTTGCAGACCCAGGTTCAATTCATCGTCTTCCAAATTGACTGGAGATACTGACCAACATTTCGCAACATTGGCTTGGCTTAGTGGTTAAGGTGGCAGGTGTATGTAGTATGCCCAGGTTCAAATCCCAAACAAGTCATTGCTTGGACATCTTCAAAAACTTATTGCTATTAGAGTCACATGGTCGGCAGGTAAAAGATACAGACTGACATCCTCTTCCCCTTTGGCTTGGCTTATTGGTTAAGCTGGGAGGTGTGTGTAGTATATGTATGTATGCCCTGGGTTCAAATCCCGAACAAATTTTTTACTTACTGCTATTATGGTCGGCAGCCAAAAGATACTGACCGACGTCGTCTTCCAACGTTGGCTTAGCTTAGTGATTAAGCTGGGAGGTGTACAGAGTGTCTGAATGCCCTGGGTTCGAATCCCAGAAGTCAGTTACACCTATCAAAACTCTTTTGTTAAAATTTACTAATCAATGCTAGTTTGACTGATATCTTATGGATCATGTTGAAAATTAACCATGACTACAATAGGTCTCACCAGCTGACCCTGGTAACCAGAGTTCAGGGCTCTCGGCTGACCGCCAACCCAGGCGAATTCAAAATGTCCACCGACCTTGCATAGCCTAGCTGCTAATCAGAAGTGAAGGCCCTCAGCCGATCATCAACCCAGCAACGTTCAAAACATGGTCGCAACTTTTTCATTTTTGTAACACTGGCTAGAATTTACTAATCAATTCTTACCGAGCTTGCAGACCCGGATTAGGTGTCTTAGACCGAGAACGGGAAGTTGCTTTAGGCCAGGTAAGTGACCGAATCCATGTAACTTCTCAGTATCAAGTTACAAAGTACCGAGCTTTCAGGCAGGGTCGAACATTGACTTCAGATACTGACAAAGAGTTTGTTGTAACATTGACTTGGCTTAGTAGTTAAGATGGCAGGTGTATGTAGTGTATCTATGTATGCCCTGGGTTCAAAACCCAAACAAGTCACTGCGCAGAATTTATTTCAGTCCTTTTTACTGCTACTACAGTTACATGGTCAACAGCTAAAAGATACTGACTGACATCGTCTTCAACGTTGGCTTGGCTTAGTGGTTAAGCTGGCAGGTTATGTAGTTTGGGTTCAATTCCCAAACAAGTTCATTCTTCCCCATGATTTCTTGCGTTTTAAATTTTACTAATCAATGCTCCCTTATTGCAGAGCCGAGTTAGTCAGCTTAGGCCGAGAACGGGTAATTTTTTTGATAGTTATCTTAGGCCGAGAACCAAGTTACAAAGTGCCGAGCTTGCAGGCCGACATTGACTTGAGATCCTGACCAATTTGGCTTGGCTCAGTGGTTAAGATGGGAGGTGTACGCATTGTATCTATGTATGCCCTGGGTTCAAATCCCTAACAAGTCATGTTGGCTATCCTGAACAGTCTTTTACTTACTACTAACTATATTAGAGTGACATGGTCGTCAGCTAAAAGATACTCCCCAACTTCCTCTTGCAGCGCTGACTTGGCTTAGTGGTTGAGCTGGGAGGTGTACATAGTGTATGTATGTATACCCTGGGTTCGAATCCCAGAAGTCACTTGAGTACCGATGGAGCAAACTCTTTTTTTTTTTTGTAACCACTCAAGGTGACGTTAGAAGACAATCATTATTGTAGCGTTGACCACTAAGCCAAGTCATTATGGCAAGGGAATGACACATCCGACCTGGGACATTATCCAGCCGAAAGAAGGTTTGGGAAATAATGGCAAAGGGGAGTTGGGATAAAACGAGGAAAATGGTTTTGGGCTGGCCTCGGGCTGACAATGAGATTCATGACCTCGGTATGTCAACTGATTGGACCAGGCCAAGTTTTGGCTGGTGGGCTGATCCACCTTGTGAGGGATCAGAAGCTGTTCAGCTGACTCATAATCCATGTTGGAACAGAGCGGCTGACCCACAATCCAAGGCAATTTCAGTGGGGTCAACTCATCATTAGGCTCCTCGGCCGGCACATAGAACCACTCCTTAAGAATATATAGGTGGCTGGGCCAGGTTTGATGGGGTCAACATATGTATCGGCTCATCAGCAGGCACCATCAACTATGGCCTGTTTGTATAGTCAGGGGTCTCAGTGTTGTTGGGGTAAGGTCACTAATACTTGTGCAGCAACATTAATGTACACCTTTTGACCCACTCCCGAACACGTGTGTGATTTGCGATGACAGCTGTACAGTTGTAGCCACAACAATAAGGTTTGGCGGGCATGGCACAGAAGCGACGCCCCTCTCTCACTATTCACGTATACCTCGATGCCGAAGGTCTCTCTCAAACGAAAAACCCCTCCTGTTGTTATTGAACACCCAGATTGTTTCCTGACGCTCGGTGAACGCCGCCGGAAAATGGAGACGGAAAGGAAGAGGCTGGTGAGATCTCAGAGATACGTTTCTGCCATGCGCGCTAGACCCTGACCTTGTGATCGGTCCCTAGATTGTCGAGCCAATGCCAAGGGCTCCATCTGCCAGCGACCTCAGGCGTGTCTTAAAAAAAAAACAAGATCGCGTCTTGCGCCTGCTACAGCCCAGCTTTGCCTCTGCCGTAAACGAGGGTCAGGCAGAGGAGTATCTTAAAAAAGCTTACCTCGTCTGGTTTCTTCGCTTTCCTGAGGTAGAGCCGGAGATCCAGGTCGAAGAGTCTTTCAAGAATGACCCTGGTTACGAAGCGCACATCATCAAGGCACGCGAAAAGGTTCGTCTTTCCTGCTGCTAATCATTTCCTATTCTATTGCTAAAATTTGTTCAGTTGATTAGGACAAAGTTGGGATGGTCGACTTTCCTCTTCCCTTTGCGTCCCGCCAAACAGGAATTGGAAGAGGGGGCAACTGTGCAGTGGGAGAAGGACTTAAATGCCGCCATCCAGGAAATTTTGGACGAGCTGCCGACCACTTGGAACCCCGACAAGGATATCACGTTCATTAAACTGGAGCATGCCGTCGCGTTGTCAAGGGCTCGTGAGGAGGGGAGGTTAGAGGGCAGAAGAGCGGCCATGGATGATGACTATTAGTTGACTAGTATATTAGGGTAATCTATTATCTATTTGTACTTAGTCTTACATACCTATTCACTAAGTCAAGGGCGAAGTGCTCGCCCTTGACTTGTTGGAAAAAAAAAGCAAGGTTATCAAAAGGTTATGCGAATATCTTGCTTATGAAGCGAGCTCGCTTCCATAAGCAGAAATCACCAACCATGCCAAGACGACGCCGAGGTGGAAAGAGTGGTTATGTGGTGCTCCGTGACACAGATCCAGGCGAAGACGACATCGCCATTCCACAAGCACGCACCGTCACTCTTTCAGCAAACCACCGCCGTATCCAGCAAACTCCACGCTCACCTCAGAAGTCATGCCGTTTCGCACAGCCAGCTCCCTGTTACCATTGGAACCCAAGTCCTCAGTACGACCTTCAAGAGTTGGACGATAGTTCTCAGCACGCCCACATCTCCGAGTTTACACCAGCACAAGCTTCAGATGTGGCTGCCAAGGTTGCTTCGAAGTGATATCCAACCGCGGTGAGTTATTGTCGTCATCTTTCATGCTATTGTCCTCAATCGTGCAGGATGCACCTCTTCAAGAGTGGTCTGGGAGGACCAAGGAAGATCCAGGCTTCCGGGAGGAGTTTTTATTGGAGATGTTGAGGTCAGAGGGCCGTGGTGACTCAAGGGGGGGAACGTGTATGTCGTGCAGAGGCCCGTGTGGTGTGTTCCAATGCGATGATTGCTTGGGGGGTAGACTGGAATGTTCAGGATGTTGCTTAGCAAGGCACAAGGACCTTCCGCTTCACATTATACGGGTATGTCAGCTATCCTTCCATCCTTATAGAGTTGCTTTGACCGATTTAATTCAATAGAAGTGGAACAACGTGTATTTCCAAAAGATTTCACTGAAAGCTATGGGCTTACGCGTGCAGTTGGGCCACGTCAACTCATCTTGTGTTTTGCCGGTTCCTGGGCATAAAGACTTCATTGTCTTGCACACGAATGGCCTTCATTATGTTGCCGTGGACTTCTGTGGTTGCAATGAGCGAATCCCCCATCGTCAACAGCTCTTGCGGTGCGAATGGTTTCCTGCAACGGTCTACCAGCCCCAAACCTGCGCGACGTTCCAACTTCTAGACCTCTTCCACATCGTTACATTGACGGGAAAACTTTCCGCGCATGAATTCTACAAGTCGCTCGAACACTTAACAGACAATCTCGATATCAATGTTCCCAAGGTGGGTGTTCCCTCGGACTAACCTCGTGATTTCGAGTCCTGATAGCCTTCATCTAGACGCGGTATAGGGCACTGATGAGGATGATCCGAATGTGGCGTCATCTGAAGCTCATGAAGCGTGCAGGTCGGGGAAACTTCGCTAACGGCCTCATCAACACACAGTCTGGTCACCTGGCGGTTGCGTGCCCTGCGTGTCCGATGCCTGACGTCAATATACCTGAGGACTGGAAGGATGCCCCATGGGAATTAAAGTTAGTATCACCATGTCTATTCAAGATGTCTTTCTCAGCGAATATTAGGTTTCTTTACCTCCTGATCGTCGCATTGGACGCCAACTTCCACCTCAAGAACTTGATGCGATCAAGTGTCGCAAGGGATCCGGGTTTACATACGGGCCTGGCCTACTCCCCTGATGATGAGCCGTATCATAAGCATATTTTGAAATACGCATCACAAAAAGACGTATGTAATTATTCCAATGCTTTCTGATTCCCAGAAGTTCTGATATCCATATTGATGTGCAGATAAGCACATGCAGCAGCTTCAAAACCCTAGCTCATGCGGAAACGAAATTCTCAGGAGGAATGCGCTCGACCGGCGTGGGTATGTGCATTTGTGCTCGACACGAGTTTGTTCGAGCGAATGGGGTCGGGGACCTCCAGAAAGGTGAAAGGTAGATTTTCGGGCTCTGAATGTCGTGCCATGCTAATCCGTTCTTTCAGATATTGCAATATGGACTACATATTGCTGGGTGCGCTCGCACCAATCGCCTTACTCAGCATTTTCATCTTGTACGACATCGCCTGTCAATTCAAGCTCAAGTTTCACGAGCGAATGGCCCAGTTACCGAAGGACGTCCATGTCCCCGACAATGTCTCCGTGGACTGGGGCATCCCGAAGTGCCATTGCCCAATGCATAAAGTCCCTTGTCAGGCACCACATTCCCTGAATTTAAAACCGGGAGTTGGTCGAACAGACGGGGAAGGCATTGAGCGGAGTTGGGCGGAAATGAACTTGGTAGCAAATAGTACCAAAGAGATGGGACCCGGTTCGCGACACGACACCCTCGACAACCACTTCGGGCATCACAACTGGTGGAAGAAAGTTCGCTTGGGTACTTTTCCTCACGGTCTCAGTTTGTTGATAGCTTGACGAACTCTCTCATAGGCGTAAGTTTGCACACGCGGTTACTGTTGGCAATACCGGAGCAGAGGCGACAACAGAAAATTTTTGAAGATTTCTCTGCGTCGCTGCAAGATCAGGCGTTTGTGCCGAAATGGACGAAAATGGTGGAGGAGTGGGAAAAGGACCCGTCGAAGTCAAATCCTTACATGTCAGTCGTTGCAAGTAAGTTTGTTCTCGCTACCCTTGCGCAAAATGGTTAAACCTTCAGTAGATGCCTCTCAAGACGATGTGAAGCGGCAGTTGCTATTGGAAGAGAAGGAGTCCTTGAAGGCGGGCATCCCACAAATCCATGACACAGGTCCCACATCATTCATCTCGATGGGCCTTTTAGTCGAAGATGCTCAGTAAGTGGATTTTCCCTATAGCGAAGACCCTGCTAACTTTGTTATTGTGCTTAGACGACACATCGCCTGGGACGCTCTGGCTGAAGAAGAACTTACATTGAGCCAGAGCAACGACATCCAACGTCGGCGGCTACTCCTGCACCGACAGCTGAAACAATTCCGCAACCTACAGGCAGTCTACATGCCTGCGGCATCATTGATGATGGCCCAGCATGATGAAGCACAGAAAGCTCTGCCAATCGAGGAATGCGCTCAAGACGAGGTCGAATATCATTTACTCTGGCTCCCCTCCGCTCTACCCGACGACCACAGGCTTCACAACTGCCGTGCCAATCTCGTGACCATCGAAACCAAACTACGCCAAGCCCAGTGCTACGATATGCTAGAGAAGATTCGAAGCCTGCAATGCGGCCGCCTCTCCTTCATTGGCTTTCGCAACCGTAATATTCGTGGCCAAAACCCCAACACCCGAGCATCGGAAACCATCGCGCGAGTCGAGACGAAGTGCATGGCCCTCGCCATCAAGTACCGTGAAGCGCGAGCAGCATTATTCAAGCTAATAGGACCGGGGGCATGGGAGAACGAGCTGAGGATGCTGTCGCACAAGGATCTGACAACTCCAGATGGGACTGAGATCAACATTGAGGATCCAAACGACGAAATCGGGCCCGATGGCCGGCACGTAAGCAAGAAGAAAAGATTGATAATTCAGCGCAATTTGGGTGAAGGTTACCGCTCTGTATCGTGGATCTGGATGCATGCCCCGGCCACGGGAGATGCATCAGATGCGGTGTTGCATGAAGGTTAGTTTTTGACACAATGATACTCGTTCCGCGAGGCTGATTTAATTTTTTAAAGCCATGAGGATAGAGTGGGCGAAGGCACGAGCATGCTATCTTCGTTGGTCTGAAGAGGTGCAGCTATTGAAAGAGGAGATGAGGAGAGTCAGAAAAACACTAGAGTGGGAGGCTCAGTGGGAGGGTCGTACGGAGATCGGGACAGTCGATGCTGCTGCAAGGGAAGGTATCAAGGCGTACGCTATGCGCCAGGCGCAGGTACGGAGAGATCTGCTTGCCCATTTTACAAGGATGTGGGACAAACCTCTGGTTCCCGTGGTGAATGACGAAGACAGCGGCGAGGCCCCTCTCACGTCCCTTGACCCTGTTCTTGAGATGTTGGTGGAGGAGGAGGATTGAGGATTCAGAACGCAAGTTTGTGCGCGATCGGGCTTTCCAGGTAAGAAAATATTCTTTTTTGCTTATTTGTTTCTATTTACCAGTTGCTTCCAGCTGATCTGGATCTCGTCATCCAAACATGGTATGTCCCATCCAGCTGTTCCTGGCGGAAAGAAGTGGGGGAATATGTTGCGGCCCATTCAATTATATCCATAGATTTAATTTCCAATGTTTTGTGCACTTTTGAACAGAGAAATGTTGCGGAACACCCAATTTTGCATATTTGAAGGCAAAACAAGAGACTGTTTATATATGTTTACCAAAAGCCCTCCTCAGTCACATTACAAACCCTAGGCCAAGCCCAGGATGCAGATGCATGCTGCAGACCCCTAGCTAGAATGCAGGGATAATGGCATGGGATTAGGTACAAGAATGTGGGTGATTAGGGCAATGACTACAGCTAAGGGTGGGTAAGTGGGAACAACCACCCCACCCACTCTCCTTTTTAACACAAACCACAGGTGCCACATCGCGACGTGGCAACCAGACGGCGAACGACGACATCGGTCGTCATTCGCCGTATCTGCTCGGCCATGACGACCCACCACCACAAACAGCCCACCAACACACCACACCAACGTCAACGAGCGCCCACCACCACAAGCGCCCACCAACGAAAACAAGCGCCCACCAACGTCAACGACCCCACACCAACGATGACCAGCGCCCACGAAAACGACCGCCCACAGACATCCAGTGACCGCAAGCGACGTCCCCGCCCACGAAAACAATGTCCACCGCCCATGAACGACGCCCACCGCCAACGATGTCAACCGCCCATGAACAACGGCCACCACCAATGACATCCAACGCCCACGAAGACGACGTCCACCGCCCACCGCCCACGAACAATGTCCGCCACCCACGAAACAATGTCCGCCACCCACCGAAAACGTCCACCGCCCATGAAACAACGTCCCCCGCCCACCAAAAATGTCTGCTGCCCATCCATGAACACAGTGACAAGCCCAGGTGAGCCCCCCCCTCCCTCCATCATTCTTCCACATCACACCCTCCCCCATTGCTCCCCCTCCTCCAATTGCTCCCCCACTCTCCACCTTTCCTTCCCCCTCCATAACTCCCCACCTCCATCACTCTCCACCCCTCCCCTCCCTCCTCATTCTCCACAACTCCCTCTCTCCACAACTCCCACTCCCCTCCATCACTTCCCCCTCCCTTGATCACTCTATATCTATACCTCTCCCTCCCCCTCCCTTTAATATTATATGTAGTAAAATAAAATAATGTAGTCTTATTCAATGCACCTTAATTTTCTTCATTTATTAGTGTTTAAGTTGGAACTTTACAGATTAAGTCTGGACTTGTGATTCTATGATAATAATTGTGGAATTGGGACTTATTCCATCTAAATTCTGTATGGAAAAAGTATGGATTCCATCTAAAAAAGTATGGAGTCCATCAGCTATTCCATGGAATCCATCTCCAGAAAGTATGGAGTCCATCAGCCATTCCATGGAATCCATCCCCAGAAAGTATGGAGTCCATCAACCATTCCATGGAATCCATCTCCAGAAAGTATGGAGTCCATCAGCCATTCCATGGAATCCATCCCCAGAAAGTATGGAGTCCATCAGCCATTCCATGGAATCCATCCCCAGAAAGTATGGAGTCCATCAGCCACTCCATGGAATCCATCTGGAATTCCTGGAATCCACCCCCCTTCCATGGATTCCATATGGATTAAGCCGGGGAGGGTAAAGTACAGACATGTCGTACGAATCCAATTCCTCTTTCTTCGTTATTGACTTCGAGGGATGGGGTCGACGTTCAGTCATCTCAGATAGGGAGTGCAGATACCTCTCATCGTGCTTTCACTTTACCATCATAGGAGACGTCAATGGCTCGCCCCACGTCATTTTCTGGTGCTTCGGGCCAAAACTTTCTCAGAAGCTACAAAAGGAGCACTTCTTATGGAATCGTTGGGTTGACGACCCCGTATTCATCAGGGAATTATACAAAGGAGTCTACGCCCCCACCCCTACTTGTCGCTTTCACCTTGAACTTGGCTATTTACTCCAATCCACTCCAGGGGGGTTAGGGACCGTTTCTGCTCACCAGACCTCAGACGGGCAAGGAGTGCCATCCTTGGCTGACTGCATCTCTTCTACCATTTTGTCAATGGAATCTCCAATTGACATCGTTCACACCGATGACACTCCGAGTCTACTGGCCCGTATGTCCTATCAGAACCCATCCTTTAGGAAGCTTCCCGTCCGACAAGCATTTCACGTGGAATCTTCGGAGTCAGACTCTAGAGGAACATCCAGGAGCTGCAGTTCCCAGAGCAGACAACGTTCGAGGTCGCCTAAGCTGCGCCACGAACGTCTTCTGGCTAAACCCTCTGAGTCCTTCAGACTAGCTCTCTCCAACACTGTTGCTAGGTTCACGTGGAAGGAGAGGCCGGAGAAATTGGCGCTACTGGCCAACTCAGATCGCAGATGTGACCTTGTTCATCAACACGCTTTCCTATGCATTCCGGATTGGAAGTCACAAGTCCGCATGCGATACTACGCGAGCTGCCGCCCGGAGGTTTCCAGCATTCGACAAGTCATAGACATTGCCGTGGTTCACCGACTGGAGTTCGCACTCACCATTCGCGTGTCAGACGTGCACCTGTTTGCACTGATAGTGGTCTCGGGACTTGACAGGATGGGCATCAAGGCCCTCTATCAACCTGGTTTTACGGAACCATCATTCTTGTACACGAAGGGCACACCAGCCGCGTTCGCTAACGTCTACCTGGCAAAGATCAATGATATCCTTCGTCAACCTCACACGCGAGCCTTCATAGGCATGGGCAGACCGTACAGCTGGATTGCAGAGCACTTCGGAGGGCTGTCAATTGTTCAAGCTTTCCTTTCCAGCCCTTCTATTCAAGTTACCAGACATTTACTTGGGAAATCGGATTCTCATGAGGAGAACCCCATAGGATTGCAATGGGACCAGGTCTCCACTCAAGAAGGCTCCTTCCTCTTTGGTTTCGTGCCTAGCCAGGAGTCGACATCGCCGGAACGCTACCTCTTTCCCCCACCACACTACTTACGAGAGTTATGTGATCATTGGAACAGTGACTGGAACGAGGTTATGGACAAAATCTTCTCACACATAGCCGATGACATCGAGCAAGGAAAAGCCGAACCTCATGAGCGAGGCTGGTGGAGCAGCCACTTGCGCAATTACAACCGTCTACCAAAGCCCATCAACCCTAAATTCGCCGACTCGGATGTGGAAGACGCAAGGCAGGTCATATGGCATGCAAATTTGCCCAGGACCTGGGATCGTATGCTTTTGAAGTCCATCAGAGTGCCAGAACATCATGCCCTCTAAGGTGCAACTGCAAAGTGGGGGGGCTATGTGACATACTACAAATACTCATTTGCCCGGCTCCTTCATATCTTCATAGTGCACGATACTTTCCACTTACACCTATTCTCGAAACCTTATTCCTTTAGTTCTTTAGTCATTAGTTCTCACGCCGTACATAGTTGACACATCACAACGGAAAATACAATACTTCTTCTTCACCACATCTACCTTTCCATCAGGATATACGAGTTACTGTACTACCAGTCCTCATAAACCTGCGTTAGGTGATTAGTGTTATACGGAGCATACGGTTTCCTCAAAAAGGTTGACTTGACGAGGACGAACAGGTATCGAGTCCATGGTAGACGTCGACTTCGATACGTGTTCTCGACCACTGCTCCCAGACAAAGTCCGACTCATCAGTGGGTCTTCACACCTCAGCTTGTTAGACTTTCGGGTGTCACGACGTTAGACACAGTTGAACCCTCACATGTTGTACCCTTGTTCTCAACCAAAACCGGAGATTACCCTCTCTCTCCTTCCTTACCTGACATACACAACCTCATCCAGGCTCCGCCCCATCATCAACTCAGCCCAAAGCTGGGGCTGAAGCACATCCTAGGGATCCAAAAATGGGCAACCCGATTGGGGATGTGTTGACAGGCCACACAAAATGGACAATGTCACTCTCTTGGCTATCTATTTACCTGTGAGTGTGAGCGCTACTTGACGTAGGATTCACTCAGGTAGCGGGACAGTCGTTGGAGCACCCAGCGGACGAGACATACAGAGGTGTAAAGACTCACCTAGTTGATCCAAACGGAATCGTTGTGTGCTCGGAGTCGTGGAACGTGACCGTTCAGCGTACCTGTGTTCCGATCTCCACGGACGGTCCCAGTGGAGATTGCAACAACGATTCCTCTCTAAGTCTACTTGCTATTTCTCGTGGCTCGAAGTAAAGCCGTTGGTAGGGCCTTAGTATCCGAGTGATACAAGATTTACAAGTGGTGGTAAAAGAGATACTATTGCCTCATGTACTACATGAGGTATAACTACAATGCTTATGTAAGGCATGATGTAATACAAAGTAAAAAGGCATAAAGGCAGACTTCGGGGAGTGGAAAGGATATAGAAGTAGGATCTTACTTGCATGCTACAAAGCCCCCCACTTTCTGGTTCCCGATTAATCCGTTCGTCGTTCAGGGAATACGATGTCGTCAATTTGCTTCTTGTGCCAAGTGGGCTCCAGACCCGCGCGCGTGATACCCTCCATAACGTCGTTGAAGTCTGATCGAGAAGGGAGATAACTGGGGCGACGTTGGCCTCTCACATTGTTCCTGATCCAGCACTTCCACTTCTCCCTTGTTCGCAGTTTCGCGCGGCCTCGAGCTATGTCTTCGGCTAGCCTTCCATAGATGTGATCGAGGGCTGAGTTCCATTCTCCAGTCCATAGTTCGAAGTTGTTGTCAAAGATATCCGAAGGTGGGAAAAGCCATCGTCCTAGACAGCCGTTAGAGCCTGGGCAGTAGCCTAGTAGGAGGTCTTTCTCTTGCTCCGATACGATATCATGCGCTAGATAAGATGCATTTTCGGAGGCGGAGTCGTAGAAACCCCTGTTGTGAATGGTGACTTGGATCGACGGACCGGACATAAATTCCTCCACCAGTCTAGTACCAGCCCAGTGTCGAGCGATCCAGCTGATTTGCCCTCCTTCAGCTATAAACGCGCGGGCGTGAGGACGTCTCAGAATGTCGTTGATCTTTGCTAGGTAGGAAGAGCAGAAGGTGGCGCCGTTGTCCGTGGGCGATAATGTCTGCTCCTGGAAACCAGTGCTGTACAGGAACGACGCGGAACTCCTATCGAGATTGTTGACGACCAGTGGCCGGAATTGCCTGACGCGGTCCGGTGGTAAGGCGAGGTAAAATCGTAGGCCGTGCTCCACGGCTGTTGTGAGAAGCCTCTGGATGGTCGCTATCGTGTCCCAACAGTTTGCCCAGTACCGCATACGGGCCTCGCTTTCTACATCTGGGACGAAGATGAATGCGGCTTCGATAAAGTCTGCATTCCAGGCGTAGTGCGGTGCGCACCAGGTGCTTGCCATGTAGGTGATTTTCGCGGACTCGTCCTTCAGCAGACGCCTGAACATAACTTCAGGACTCTCGTGAGGCGAGAAGTAGGGGTCGGATAGGTGGGCTGGGGACTGGGAACGACGGAGTGAAGTGATGTCGTCTCCACGGGCTGTTCGGAGTTCCGCCGTGTTGCGGCGTGCCTTTGTCAGGAGCTCTTCGTTGCGTCGAATCCAGGCCGCGGGGCTGTTGACTGCTCGTGGATGGTAGAGAATGTCGGGTACCGTAGGGAATCTGGTGATTTCTTCCTCCGTGGAGTCACTGCTTTCGTCGACGGACCTTTCGGATTGTGTATTGTCGGATAGGCGTTCCTGTAATGACTTGTTGGTTTCGGTTTCGTCCATGTCCATCCGTTGCAGCAGAGAGGTAGTGGTCTTTGCTGGCTTCGTCTTCCCTGTGATAAGGCCTGTCTCGATATCATACGACATGCCTGGTTTGGGACCGTAACTGAACTTGTGGATTTCACGAATCGTTATTGCTCGCTCCTCCCTGGGTAGGCCAACTTTATACTGACGTTTGAGGTAATCGTCCTTCGGTTCACGTTTACGCCATCTCCAGAATATCACGGTCTTATAATTGTCGTTGCCGTCTTCGTCCAGGACGTCGTAGTAGTAGAATTTAAGGAGAGATGTTATAAAGGCTTCGTCGTATGGAATAGGCCTGAGCTTCCATCCCTCGAAATCGATGATGAAGAATGCGTAGGTGGAAAGAATCCTGGGGTCGTCGAACGAGCGGTAAGTGAAGGCTTCCTGGAAAAAGTGGTCGAGTCTGAAGGCTTGCTGCGCGATCTTATTGATATCTTCTTCTTCGAGGTCCTTGGCGAGCGTTAGCGCTGTCCCTTGCTTGACTGCCCAATAAGTCAGATTGAGGGCGGGGTTCAGGCGGCTAAAGCGCTTGTCGATTTTAGCCTCAAAGTTCCACAGATAGAAAAAGGGGATGTGATTCTGGATGTACAGCGGGATGTCGATGGTCGACCAATCCCTTTCTAGGTCGCATATGACGCCTCTCTTCCCTTTGACGGTGGAGAGAAGGGAGGTAACGATGCTTACTACGCTGTCCGCTAGGTTCTCTTCCCAACTGACGACGACGGTGGTCCACCATGAAAGGAACGCTAGTGCGTGCAGGACTGAGCGTTTTGCTTTCGCTGCGCTGATCTGAACCATCTTTCGAGTTGAATAGACTTTGGCGAGGCGATCCAGTGGGAAGAAGGGCGGGATTTTTGCTCAAGGTGGGAAGCGGTCATCGAACTCAACGATGTAGCGTATGCAGCTCTGAGTTCGTGTCAAGTCCGTCATACAGACCTGTCGTTGGTGCTCTGCCATTGACCATCCGCCTAACCTCTCTTCTACAGGGACCGCCGTCTCCAGTTGATCGTACCACGGCCTCTGTTTAAGCAGAAAGGAGGTGGGAGTCCACGCGGCCCATTGCTCGTCTTCTCGGTACCAATCTGGATCCCTAGCGTTGTCGATGGGTAGAATACGGCCAGCGTCCGAGAAGTCCTCGACGCTCCAGCAAGGATCCGGAATGTCCTTGAAGGCTATGGCGGCCTCTGGGATGAGGGAGGTGTCCGAATCCAATCCCATCCAAATGGCATCGGGATCGATCCTGACGGTTGCTGTCGCGAGAGGGTTTAGGTGGTGGATTGCGTGATCCATGAGGGCGGTATCAAGCAGGACAGTCCACTGCAAGGTACGCCTTCCTCCAGTCTTTCACTCGTGGACAGTCCCAACGGATGACAGAAGGAGTAGGAAAGTATCGAGGAAAGAAAGAAAAAGGGGGGGCAGCTCGACTGCCATTGTTTTCTATGTACATGAGGCCGATTGATGGAAGTGATTCGAATCCGATAGTGGCGAGTGGTGCCTTGCATGTGCCTTGTTCTTCTGAAAAAAATTCTTAGCGAGGGAAATTGTTTACAAACATACTTTATAGATATGAACAGAAAGAAAAGAAGGAATGCATAGTAGGTTCGGACTTGACGCATCTCAGAGATTGTTCTTGGCGCGATAGTTATTGAGTATGATTGGGGAATTCTTCAGATCAGTGGCTGTGCCCCAGGTATCAAACTGCGGCCCATAGTTCGCCCACCTTATCAAGTACTGAAGTGTTGCCCTCTTCCCAACTCTTCTATGCCCCACGATTTTTTCGACTTCGAATTCTTCGGATTCCGTTTTGCATACAAAGGAATCCGGTAGCGAAGTACGATCTTGGTGAGTTACGTCTGTCTCGTATTTTTTTAGATGTTGTATGTTGATTACTGGAGAACCGGGATAGTTGTCTCCCATTCGTAGTCGATATACGTTAGGGTTAATCTTTTGCAAGACTTCGAAGGGCCCAATCCAACGTGGCGTGAGTTTCGCGCCCTCTCCTTTAGATTCTACCCATTCTAACAAATGGGGATTTACCAGCACTTTGTCGCCCTCTTTGAATTGTAGCACCTTACGTCCTTTGTTGTGTTCCCGTGCTTGATGATGTTGAGTGTGTGCTATAGCGCGCCTAGCACTCTCTCTGTGCATTTGGAGGCGGGTGAGCCACTCTTCAGAATTCGTACTTCTCACTCCCTTCGTATTAGCGACCTCGGGAAGCAAAAAGTCTATCGGCGACCTGGGCTCAAACCCGAACATCAGGAAATTCGGTGAAGTACCCGTGGAATTGTGGACGCTAGCGTTATATGCCCACTCCAGGAGCGGTAACCACAATGCCCAAGACTCCTTATTCCTGGCGACGAACACTCTCAACATGATCTCGAGGAATCTGTTGACAATTTCGGTCTGACCGTCGTGTTGTGGATGGTGTGAAGAGGATAGTGACATCTTGGTGCGTAGGTGCTTTGCTACTCCTTTCCAAAAATCAGAAGTCCAACGGGGATCTCTATCGCAGATGATACTCTCTGGAAGCCCAAAGCGACATACGATCTTTCGTACGAAAAGAGCGCCGAATTCTTCAGCGTTCAGACCGGTCGTAGTAGGTGTAAAAGTGCCATGCTTAGTGAGTCTATCGACAGTGACATGTATGGCGTTGAATCCTTCTGACCAGGGCAAATTCACGATGAAATCCATTGCAATCGATTGATAAGGGCAGCTGGGAATGGGATTCGGGATGAGATAGCCGTATCTATTGAAGTTGGAGGGCTTGATTTTTTGGCACACGTCGCAAGTTTGTACGAATCTCATAAGGTCAGCTTTCATCCTCTTCCAATAAAATTTGCTGCTTAATTTCTGCCATAGCTTTTCTAACCCTTGGTGTGCTCCGTCATAGGCTTGCTCATGGGCCTCCTCCATTATCAATCTCCTCTGGTCGAGCGGAACGCAAAGCCTTGGTTGGTAATCTGCATCCCTGAAGAATAGCAAGCCGTTCTCGTCCTTAAAGAAGCGATGCCCCGGGATCCATGTCTCCACGTTGGACTTAGGGTCGTCCCACAGTTTGGACAGGTGAGGATCTTCGCTATAACCTTTGATCCAGTCCTGCGTTACCCCTTCATCGAGGTGGACTAAAACGTTAGGCGGGGGATTCGTTGCACCCCAGTATTCATCAACCTCAATGGTTGGGGCAGTTGCGTTCGCATCCCTGGGACCATCGACCTGAGGGGTCGGTTTCTCCGGTGGGGCGTTGTTTTTGCGTCTTGAACTCCTCGTATTGATATCGACTTCCTTCAACTCTTCTAGGCAATCGTTAATGTTAAACGCCATGAACGCTGCTTTACCCAACGAGGGGTTCGAGGAGAAATCGATATGCGTGGGACTCATCTCTAGAGCTGCTGTGTCGTCCCTCGCTGGGGAGTCTTGCGGAGGCGGGGCTCGGTATAGCCTGGATAAAGGATCAACATTCGAATGCTTTCTACCTGGCCGGTGAACTATAGAGAGATTTGGAGCGTATGCCGAGAAAATCGTTCCCCAAGCTGCGAGGCAACGGTTGGAGTTTTCATAAGTCTTCGCCCATTGTAGGGCAGCATGGTCAGTAACAAGTGTGATTCTCTCTCCCTCAATAAAGGGCTGAAATTTCACGAGGCCTTCCTTAGCGGCTAAGGCCTCGCGTTCGGTGGTCGAATAGCGTGTCTCGGCTGACTTAAAGGTTCTTGACCAGTACGCAATCACGCGTTCTACGTACACTAACGTTTCGTCAGATGTTTCTCCCCAAGTTTCGGCTGCAAGGCTATCGTTCAAGGTCGAAGGTAATTGTACTACCAATCTGGGCGGGCTTTTTCCTGCTTCAAATGCTTTTTTCAACTGATCGTACAATCTTGTGTTCGCCAGATCCTTGATGGCTATTGGCTGTACCTGTTGTAGCGCACAGCCTAATGCCTCGTCCGACGCGTCGGTATACAGCCGATATGGCAATCCCTCCAACAGATGGCCTAGCACAGGAGCTTCCTGAAGAGCGCTTTTGATGGAATTAAAGGCCGTCTCACATTCTGCGGACCAAATCCACTTCGCTCCTTTACGAAGTAGCTGAAACAAGGGATAGCATCGGTCGGAGACTGGTGGCTACCACTTTTATCATATAACTAAGGCACTTGCCATAAGAGCTCTGTGTATAAGTCCACGCTCTTTATGAGATATCGCTCTGGATATTTCATTGAGTGTCTTGGTGGCTTTCATTAACTATTTCATTCCTGTTTCAGTGTGGTTTCAATAGATATTTCATTAGTATTTCAGGCTATTTCATTGCGCTTTTCATAACTAATGCTCTGATCTTTCAATAGATATTTCATTAAGAATGTTAGGCCCTCTCATTGTGATTTTCATTAATTACTCTGTGCGCTTTCAATGGATTTTTCATTGACATTTCATGATATTTCATTGCGCTTTTCATAACTGATGCTCTGTGTTTTCAATAGATATTTCATTAAGAATGTTAGGCCCTCTCATTGAGATTTTCATTAATATTTCAGGATATTTCATTGCACTTTTCATAACTAATGGTCTGATCTTTCAATAGATATTTCATTAGGAATGTTAGGCTCTCTCATTGAGATTTTCATTAATTACTCAGTGCGCTTTCAATGGATTTTTCATTAATATTTCAGGCTATTTCATTGCGCTTTTCATAACTAATGCTTTGTGTTTTCAATAGGTATTTCATTAAGAATGTTAGGCCCTCTCATTGAGATTTTCATTAATATTTCAGGATATTTCATTGCACTTTTCATAACTAATGCTCTGTGCTTTCAATAGATATTTCATTAGGAATGTTAGGCTCTCTCATTGAGATTTTCATTAATTACTCAGTGCGCTTTCAATGGATTTTTCATTAATATTTCAGGATTTTTCATTACACTTTTCATAACTAATGCTCTGTGCTTTCAATAGATATTTCATTAGGAATGTTAGGCCCTCTCATTGAGATTTTCATTAATTATTCAGTGCGCTTTCAATGGATTTTTCATTAATATTTCAGGATATTTTATTGCGCTTTTCATAACTAATGCTCTGCACTTTCAATGGATATTTCATTGGGAATGTTAGGCTCTCTCATTGATATTTTCATTAATTACTCTGTGCACTTTCAATGGATTTTTCATTAATATTTCAGGATATTTCATTGCGCTTTTCATAACTAATGCTCTGCACTTTCAATGGATATTTCATTGGGAATGTTAGGCCCTCTCATTGAGATTTTCATTAATTATTCAGTGCGCTTTCAATGGATTTTTCATTAATATTTCAGGATATTTCATTGCGCTTTTCATAACTAATGCTCAGAATGATTTCACCTATCAGGGTCCATGTAATGGGATGTTGGGATGATGGTCACATGACCAATTACCAAAATGGTCAAAAAACGAAAGTTGTAGCCCTACACTGTAGCTTCTGAAATCGTTTTGAATTATGTTTTGAAGTGCTCCCATTGTGGAGATATGAGGTAAAGGGATTTCAAAAGTGTTGTGTTTTTTTTTGTATTTTGCGATTTTCTCCATGAAAACAAAACCAAATAACATGATTTCAGTACATTTAGAAAGCTAAAAGAAAGGGCTACAATTATTGTATCGTGGGAAAATTGACCAAAAAAGGAAGGTGCATGCCAATGAGATATAGACTACTGAGTTTACTGATAGACTACAAAAAAGTTGGACTTAGACTACACAGTTTACTGATACATTATAAAGACTACAAAAGTCAAACTTAGACTACAAAGCTTGCTGATAGACTACAAAAAAGTCAGACTTAAACTACAAAAGCTAGGGTTAGGATATCTTCACTACAAAGTTTGTAGTGTCCGCTTTTTGTCATTACAAAAGATTGTAGTGTGTGCTTTTATATTAGAAAAGTTTGTAGTGTGTGCTTTTTTAAAAAGTTTGTAGTGTCCACTTTTTGAGACTACAAAATGTTGTAGTGTGCACTTTTTCATTAGAAAAGTTTGTAGTGTCCGCTTTTTGAGACTACAAAAGGTTGTAGTGTGCGCTTTTTTATCAGAAAAGTTTGTAGTGTCCACTTTTTGAGACTACAAAAGTTTGTAGTCAAGTCCTTGGTGCTATCTATGTTATAGGGATGAGGTTGAAGGATTGCCATCATATTGCCAGTGCTGCCACATTAGTTTTTCCATCATACACAATTTTATCCTCAAATATAGTTATCAGTTCATGTGGGGATTTCGCTGAAGGATTGACTTGACATCACCAGTTTTTGACATCATGACCAAGTTAGCTTTCATCCTGTCATCTTTCAAATTGATAGCTACTTGCCTGTCTGAAATATAGTCAACTTTGATAAATTCATGTGGGGATATCACTGAAAGATTGACATAACATCACCAGTTTTTGACATCATGACTAAGTTAGCTTTCAATGATGGGCTGATTCATCCTTGGAGGTGTCTTTAAGTCAGATCATGTTGTGTGTTGACCATGTATTCAGTAGATATCAACATGATTATCATCCGTAGCTTGACAGACAACTTGGGCATGATGTGAGAGACTGATATGAAAGGCTTAGAATGACCTTTCCTAATGTGAAAGACAACTTGTGTATGATGGCAAAACTAATGTTGCAGCACTGGCAATATGATGGCAATCCTTCAACCTCATCCCTATAACATAGATAGCACCAAGGACTTGACTACAAACTTTTGTAGTCTCAAAAAGTGGACACTACAAACTTTTCTGATAAAAAAGCGCACACTACAACCTTTTGTAGTCTCAAAAAGCGGACACTACAAACTTTTCTAATGAAAAAGTGCACACTACAACATTTTGTAGTCTCAAAAAGTGGACACTACAAACTTTTTAAAAAAGCACACACTACAAACTTTTCTAATATAAAAGCACACACTACAATCTTTTGTAATGACAAAAAGCGGACACTACAAACTTTGTAGTGAAGATATCCTAACCCTAGCTTTTGTAGTTTAAGTCTGACTTTTTTGTAGTCTATCAGCAAGCTTTGTAGTCTAAGTTTGACTTTTGTAGTCTTTATAATGTATCAGTAAACTGTGTAGTCTAAGTCCAACTTTTTTGTAGTCTATCAGTAAACTCAGTAGTCTATATCTCATTGGCATGCACCTTCCTTTTTTGGTCAATTTTCCCACGATACAATAATTGTAGCCCTTTCTTTTAGCTTTCTAAATGTACTGAAATCATGTTATTTGGTTTTGTTTTCATGGAGAAAATCGCAAAATACAAAAAAAACACAACACTTTTGAAATCCCTTTACCTCATATCTCCACAATGGGAGCACTTCAAAACATAATTCAAAACGATTTCAGAAGCTACAGTGTAGGGCTACAACTTTCGTTTTTTGACCATTTTGGTAATTGGTCATGTGACCATCATCCCAACATCCCATTACATGGACCCTGATAGGTGAAATCATTCTGAGCATTAGTTATGAAAAGTGCAATGAAATAGCCTGAAATATTAATGAAAAATCCATTGAAAGCGCACTGAGTAATTAATGAAAATCTCAATGAGAGAGCCTAACATTCCCAATGAAATATCCATTGAAAGTGTAGAGCATTAGTTATGAAAAGCGCAATGAAAAATCCATTGAAAGCGCACTGAATAATTAATGAAAATCTCAATGAGAGGGCCTAACATTCCTAATGAAATATCTATTGAAAGCACAGAGCATTAGTTATGAAAAGTGTAATGAAAAATCCATTGAAAGCGCACTGAGTAATTAATGAAAATCTCAATGAGAGAGCCTAACATTCCTAATGAAATATCTATTGAAAGCACAGAGCATTAGTTATGAAAAGTGCAATGAAATATCCTGAAATATTAATGAAAATCTAAATGAGAGGGCCTAACATTCTTAATGAAATACCTATTGAAAACACAAAGCATTAGTTATGAAAAGCGCAATGAAATAGCCTGAAATATTAATGAAAAATCCATTGAAAGCGCACTGAGTAATTAATGAAAATCTCAATGAGAGAGCCTAACATTCCTAATGAAATATCTATTGAAAGATCAGACCATTAGTTATGAAAAGTGCAATGAAATATCCTGAAATATTAATGAAAATCTCAATGAGAGGGCCTAACATTCTTAATGAAATATCTATTGAAAACACAGAGCATCAGTTATGAAAAGCGCAATGAAATATCATGAAATGTCAATGAAAAATCCATTGAAAGCGCACAGAGTAATTAATGAAAATCACAATGAGAGGGCCTAACATTCTTAATGAAATATCTATTGAAAGATCAGAGCATTAGTTATGAAAAGCGCAATGAAATAGCCTGAAATACTAATGAAATATCTATTGAAACCACACTGAAACAGGAATGAAATAGTTAATGAAAGCCACCAAGACACTCAATGAAATATCCAGAGCGATATCTCATAAAGAGCGTGGACTTATACACAGAGCTCTTATGGCAAGTGCCTTAGTTATATGATAAAAGTGGTAGCCACTTGTGGGTCGGAGTAATAAGGGATGAAGGCCGAAAAGTACACGGCCATACCTAGGAATGTCTGTAACTGGGACAACTTCGAGGGACTCTGTAGTTCTAAAATGGCTCGCACTTTCTCAGTATGTGTGGAGAGCCCTAAGCGCGAGACTTTGTGACCTAGAAGTAAAATGGACGAATAGAACAAATGACATTTGACGGGGGAGAGCGTTATGCCCACTTGCTCGATGGCTTCAAGAACTTTATCCAGATGGTCTATATGTTCTTCGTAAGTTTTGGAGTAGATCACGATATCGTCTATGTAAACTAGACAGAAAATCCAAAGGTACGGGGCCAGAATCCCTTGCATCACGCGTTGGAAGATAGATGGCCCATTTCTCAGCCCAAATGGCATCCGTTTGAACTGAAACAGCCCTCTATGAGTTCTAAAGGCTGTCTTCTCGACGTCTCCCTCATCCATTTCCAGCTGCGTAAAGCCCAACAGCGCATCTAATGAAGATAGAACCTGGGCTCCCGATAACGATGATAAGATTTCCGACTGCCTTGGGATGGGGAACTCGTCAGGGATAGTCGCTGCGTTAAGTTTACGGTAGTCAACACAGAATCGCGGTTTGCCATTACGGTATGCGATCACGACGGGCGCACTCCAGGGGCTCTTAGAGGGTTCAATTACGTTGAGCTCAAACCACTTGTCAAGCTGTTCGTCCATGACCGCTCTTTTCGCAGGCGAAGCCCCATACATGGGCACGGCTATTGGGACTTGTCCATCGACGGTCCTGATGTGCACTTTACTCGGGTGGTGTCCTAGACGCCCATCGAATCCAAAAGCCCTCTGGCGCTTCTTCAGCATCTGCCACACTCTTTCTCTCAGATTTTCTGGTAAAGACCCCACGTCCAGATATTCTTCCATATTGCGAGAAGGGTAATCCGTTAGGTCGGGGAGCTCTGCTGTTTTAGGTCCGAAAAGTTCAGGTTCCTCTGGTTGTGTTGACTTGGCCTCGCCCTCTTTTGCGTTCTCGTCGGTGGCGTTTTCCGGAGGAGTCGGTTGGTGAAGATTCTCACTCGATATAGCTATGATTGTGGCTACCGCTTGGGCAGATCTGGCTAATTTTTCAAATTCTTCGTGGGTATGAGGTACATCGAAAAATTCTTCTGGATCGGACAGATAACCAATAATGTCTCCCTTCCTGATGATCTTTGGGTGGGGTGAAGGATTAGAGACTGGAACCCAAGGGTCCGAAGCAGAAATGAGTACGTTGGGGACTACGAACGGTGAGTCGTTGGCGGAAGCTAACACGTTCTTCTCGACTAGCCACGTTCTGTCCTCTTTGAAATGCCCCTCTACTCTGACCCGTCGACATTCGTCCGGCCTTATACGATAATCCTCGGCAGCTCTCACTGTTCTTTGTTCTAGACCGAGTCTTTTCTTCTGCCTGGATTTCTTAGCTTTATTCCGCTTATGGAGCTTCGACTTAACGAAACTGGCCGTTGCACAGGCGCTCTGGCGCATTCTGTCGAAGTCCTTAGAGCGGCTTACTCCTCTGGCAGGGACCAAGTACGGAACTCCTGAGAAGTTCACTACCGAGCGAAAATCGACCTTGTGAGCTACTAAAAGTTCATAGTTTATATGGTAATCCTCCCCGAGCAGTATAGGTACCGTCATATTTGGGACCACGTAGGCTTCAGCCTCGGTTTCCAAAAGGATTCCTTCCGAAGATTCCATGATAATTGGTATGCGAACGTAACCTTGGATTGTCGAGTCTTTGTCAGTAAGCTGCCACAGGTTCATTTTCATTCCTTTTTGACATGGGGGTCGATCCTTTAACGATTCTAGGTATTCCTGGGAAATGAGCGTTACGTCCGCACACGAGTCCAGCCTGAGGTCGATGCGGGCGTTCCTGGTAGATCCCACCCAACCTTGTACGGCCACTACGGAAACTCCAGCCGCGGAAGCTCCTGCGGGAGCGAACCTTCTCTTCTTCAGTTTTATCCTAGTCTCAAGAGCAGGTGGCTCTCTGGACTCTGCGGCGAAGGAGGAGAACTTCTCGTCCGTATCAGAGGCAGGCAAGCTGGATCCCAAGGCCAGGAAAGGTTCGTCTCCCTCATCCTCTGGCGGGGGCGACCTAAAGTTCGGTTCCACGCTTTCAGACCTTTCATTGGGTTGTTGGATTTCCTGGTCTGACTCTACTTCCTCCAACAAACCTTTGAACGCTTTAGGCTTGGATTTTTGGGCGAGGCATTCCTCGTCTTCTATTTCCTCCATCGTAGTACGCAGTGGAGCCTGAAGAGGCTCGCTCGTCCCGGACTTACTCGCTCCTAATGCAGTTACCTGCGCTAGGAGGGATGCCGCTCTAAAACCCTGCTGCTGTGGCGAGGTCTCTTCTAACGACGGTACGGTCTCCACCCCTCCTTCAGCTAACCTCTCATTCAATAGAATCGAATAGGCTGTGGCATACGTCTTCTCTGAGTCGTCCCCGGGCCAAACTTCCGTAACGTTTGCTGAACGTTTAGCTTTTTCAAAATATACATTCCAATCCGGGCACTCCTTGTCCCAGTGGTTAGCACTTCCGCATACTTTGCAAGGAGAAGGCGGCATCTTTCCCATTCTTGTCGTAACATGGTCGTTTTTAGGGAATGGGTACCCCCCCTTTGGTGGTGGACGTTGGCGTTGCCGGAGAACTTGGTATGCTTCGTGTAGCAGGTGGTGGGAAGCGTTGAAGTCACGAAGGGAAGCAGTTATGTCTTCGTTAACTGCTGGATTTACTTCAGAAGTGTTATGAGTCAGGTTTGCACGGCGTGGAAAGGATCGTTGATTTTCTTGCACGAAACCCATCTGTTTTAGTTGTACTGCTATTTGTTCTATAGATGACGTTTGACTTGGACCGTTCCTGGAGATACGATAGGCTTCGAGTAGAGCCTCCTCGTGTTCCGTGACTCGCGAATATAACTCGCTCGAGTCTTTGATGCTACTTACCAATAAAATCGGTCCCCAGCTGATAGGGGCTTTCCTCATGATATAAAAGACTTCCAATGGCCCTCCCGAATTGACTGTTAAGAGCATTCTCGTATATATGATACGTCTTAGGATGAAGTCCGAAGGTGATTCGCGTTCGTGATTTCTTTCGCGGAATGTTTGGGAGTTATAATAATTGTTCATTTTAATTTGCCATCGGTGGCCTAGGTAACCATCCTTGACGCCTTTCAGAAATTTAAGGTAATGTGAACGCATGTAGCTCTGATGAGCCCCTGGTAAGGTAACGAACCACTTCTTCACTGGCGAACCATCTTTTAAACGAAACCACAGCCAATAACCGAGCGCTTCGGGAATCCATCCGCCTAGATGTGCTAGCTGCTGAACCTGCCAAAAGTATTCGATCGCAGTCCAGTGATTGCCGTCCCATTCCGGCAGTTGTTCCACCTTGAGTTCGGTCTTCATTGTGGCGGGCATATTACCATAAGGTGCTGGAGGCCCGAATTGGTTTCCATTCCCAGAGTAGGGAGGTTCTCCACCCCCTCCTCCTCCTCCTCCTCCAGGGTTGCCTCCTCCTCCCCCTCCTGGGGACGGTTGGCCACCCGGGGAAGGGTAGTTAGCGTTGCTGGGGTAAGGGAGATTCGAAAAAGGGGCTCCTCCCCCCACTAGTGGCTACCACTGTTTATCATAATACCAAGGCATATGCCTAGAGCTAAATATCTATATCTCAAGCATAATTATGAAAGGCCTTTCATTTGACTTGCTTATGTCTCTCATTCATTTAAATGCTGGGCTTCACTCATAAGTTGTAGGAGAATTACCCTTGTGAATTTCATAAAGGTGGCTGGCAATTTCATTGCAGATTTTCATACTTATCTCTCAGTATTTCATTCTGAATTTCATATTTATCCCCACTGATTTCATTGTGACTTTTCATTATTCAGCTCTCAAGATTTCATTCTGAATTTCATACTTATCCCCACTGCTTTCATTGCGACTTTTCATTATTCAGCTGACAGAATTTCATTCTGATTTTCATATTTATCCCCACTCCTTTCATTGCAACTTTTCATTATTTACCTATCAATATTTCATTCTGAATTTCATATTTATTCCCACTGCTTTCATTGTGACTTTTCATTATTCAGCTGACAGAATTTCATTCTGATTTTCATATTTATCCCCACTCCTTTCATTGCGACTTTTCATTATTCAGCTCTCAGTATTTCATTCTGAATTTCATATTTATCCCCACTGTTTTCATTGTGACTTTTCATATTTACCCCCAATATTTTCATTGGGATTTTTCAGATGTATCCCACATGTCAGGGTCCATGCAATGGGCTTCCATGGAAGTGGTCACATGACCAGTTACCAAAAATGGTCAAAACAAAAGTTGTAGCCCTACAGTGTAGCTTCCCAAATCTGTTTGAATTGTATTCTGAAGTGCTCCCATTGTGGAGATATGAGGTAAAGGAATGTCAAAAGTGTCGTGTTTTTTTTTGTATTTTGTGTTTTTCTCTATGAAAACAAAACCAAATAACATGATTTCAGTATATGTAGAAAGCTAAAAGAAAGGGCTACAATTATTGTATCATGGGAAAATGACCAAAAAAGGAAGGTGCATGCCCTACTATAACAGTCAGATATATGACTACAAAAAAGTCGGATTTATACTACACAGTTTACTGATGCACTATAAAAGACTACAAAAGTTGCACTTAGACTACAAAGTTAGGGTTAGGGCCAAAAGGTTATCTTGACTACAAAGTTTGTAGTGTCCACTTTTTGAGACTACAAAAGTTTGTAGTATGCGCTTTTTCATTAGAAAAGTTTGTAGTGTCTGCTTTTTGAGACTACAAAAGTTTGTAGTGTGCGCTTTTTCATTAGAAAAGTTTGTAGTGTCCGCTTTTTGAGACTACAAAAGTTTGTAGTGTGCACTTTTTCATGAGAAGAGTTTGTAGTGTCTGCCCTTTCATTTAAAAAAGTTTGTAGTTGACATATGGTTTAGGGTGTCTTTGGCTCTATCTATGTTATGGGATGAGGTTGAAGGATCATCATGCACTGTGGCTGAAGGATTGACATGATATCATGAGTTTTTGACATCATGACCAAGTGGGCTTTTACACTGTCTGCTTTCACATTGATACTACTGGCCTGTCCCAAACATAGTCAACTTTGATACAGTTCTTTGAAGGCTGTAGGTTGATGGCTGATTCATCCTTTGAGGTGTTCTAGGTCATGTTCTAAGTTGACTATGTATTAAGTAGACATCAACATAAATAGCCTTCTCTAACTTCAAAGCCAACTTGGGCAAGATGTGATATATAATGGGCTGATTCATCCTTTGAGGTGTCTTTAAGTCAGGTCATGTTGCAAGCTGACCATGTCTTGGGTAGATATCAACATGTATAGCCTTCTCTAGCTTGAAAGACACCTTGGGCATGATGTGAGAAACTGATGATATATACAGTGATGTCAATCCTTCAGCCATATTTCCATATGAACTCACAATCATTTTTTCAGATAGCACAGCAGGTATCAATGGCTTTTCCTACTGTGAAAGACAACTTGTGCATGATGTCAAATACCAATGTTGCAGCACTGGCAATCCTTCAACCTCATCCCATAACATAGATAGAGCCAAAGACACCCTAAACTACATGTCAACTACAAACTTTTTTAAATGAAAGGGCAGACACAAACTCTTCTAATGAAAAAGTGCACACTACAAACTTTTGTAGTCTCAAAAAGCGGACACTACAAACTTTTCTAATGAAAAAGCGCACACTACAAACTTTTGTAGTCTCAAAAAGCGGACACTACAAACTTTTCTAATGAAAAAGCGCATACTACAAACTTTTGTAGTCTCAAAAAGTGGACACTACAAACTTTGTAGTCAAGATAACCTTTTGGCCCTAACCCTAACTTTGTAGTCTAAGTGCAACTTTTGTAGTCTTTTATAGTGCATCAGTAAACTGTGTAGTATAAATCCGACTTTTTTGTAGTCATATATCTGACTGTTATAGTAGGGCATGCACCTTCCTTTTTTGGTCATTTTCCCACGATACAATAATTGTAGCCCTTTCTTTTAGCTTTCTACATATACTGAAATCATGTTATTTGGTTTTGTTTTCATAGAGAAAAACACAAAATACAAAAAAACGTGACACTTTTGACATTCCTTTACCTCATATCTCCACAATGGGAGCACTTCAGAATACAATTCAAACAGATTTGGGAAGCTACACTGTAGGGCTACAACTTTTGTTTTTGACCATTTTTGGTAACTGGTCATGTGACCACTTCCATGGAAGCCCATTGCATGGACCCTGACATGTGGGATACATCTGAAAAATCCCAATGAAAATATTGGGGGTAAATATGAAAAGTCACAATGAAAACAGTGGGGATAAATATGAAATTCAGAATGAAATACTGAGAGCTGAATAATGAAAAGTCGCAATGAAAGCAGTGGGAATAAATATGAAATTCAGAATGAAATATTGATAGGTAAATAATGAAAAGTTGCAATGAAAGGAGTGGGGATAAATATGAAAATCAGAATGAAATTCTGTCAGCTGAATAATGAAAAGTCGCAATGAAAGCAGTGGGAATAAATATGAAATTCAGAATGAAATATTGATAGGTAAATAATGAAAAGTCGCAATGAAAGCAGTGGGGATAAGTATGAAATTCAGAATGAAATCTTGAGAGCTGAATAATGAAAAGTCACAATGAAAACAGTGGGGATAAATATGAAATTCAGAATGAAATATTGAGAGCTGAATAATGAAAAGTCGCAATGAAAGCAGTGGGGATAAATATGAAATTCAGAATGAAATACTGAGAGATAAGTATGAAAATCTGCAATGAAATTGCCAGCCACCTTTATGAAATTCACAAGGGTAATTCTCCTACAACTTATGAGTGAAGCCCAGCATTTAAATGAATGAGAGACATAAGCAAGTCAAATGAAAGGCCTTTCATAATTATGCTTGAGATATAGATATTTAGCTCTAGGCATATGCCTTGGTATTATGATAAAAGTGGTAGCCACCAGTCCTCCCCCTCCGTGACCGCCACCGCCTCCTCCGCCGCCGCTACTGCCTCCTGCTGGGGGACCTCCATTATTGCTGGGGGGATGGCCTCCTGGAGCGTTCGAGAAATCGTCCCTTCGAGAAGGCCCTCCTTTGGTCGAGGACAGGTTGTTGTTTGGCGGTGTATTATGGGAGTTGGACGTGGGGGCGTTCAGCTGCTGATTCGTCATTGCGGAATGGTCCCTGACGTTGTCCGTGAAGATGGTTCGGGATGGGGTAGCCAACCCGACGGTAACGTCTTGTATTGAAACAGGGTCTGCGGTAGTCATATCGCTAGGAGTAGAGAAAAAGGGGGCGGAAGGAGTGCTAGAGGTGTCGAAGAACTTGGCATTGGTGCGAAAGGGAGTTTGAAATCCGAAGGAAAGTTCGGTACTTCCTTCTAGTTCCCTTCCTTGTTCAATGCCCGACGATTTCTCCTCCCACGGGGATGAGTCATCCCAATCCACTTTCTTCTTCCCAGCTGAAATGTCCGATTTAGAGGGTTGTAGCTGTTGTGGTTCTCCTCCTGTGGGGAGGGGTTGGGTAGGATGAACGACACTCCATGATCGGCCTTGGGCAACAGCTGCTAAAGCTCCCGCGGTCAGTTGGTCTTGATGGTGAGGGAACTTTTGGAGCATTAGCCTCATGCGTCCATCTATGCTACTGGTCCTATCCAGCTCTTCGTGAAGCTCTGGGACTGTCGAGATAGGGGATAAGGGGGTTTCAAGCTGCTGATACTGTGCTTCGTACTTGGCAACAGTCTGTTGAGCGGTGAGCAGTCGTTTAAGAAGAATCCCGTAGGCTACTTCCAGCTGTGACCTGCTTTCGCAACCTTGCAGGACAACGGTCATCGTTTCTTCGGGGTCAATTCGAAAGACGCCAGAGCGTTCCGGAATCAATTCCGCCATCCGGTCGAGGAACATCTGTAATTCGGTGACTGCTCTTAGTATGCTTCCCAAGCGAGAGTCCGATAGACGAATCATGGTATCGGGATCCTGATCGTCTTGTTTGACGACGATGTCTTTCACTTTAAGGTTGGGTTGCTGAAGAATCCACGAGACTTCGGCAGCGGTTGAGAGGCTCGATCCTTGTTCACGGTTATATTCCAAGATAAGACTGTACATAGGGGACAAAGCGTATCCCCTTTCCATGCCGAGGCGATGATTCCCTGAGCTCTCGAGCGCGACGTTGGCTGACGTCGAAGGATCTATCGGGATGAGAGCTCCTGAATTGGAAGGATGAGTCGGAGCAGATGGTGGGGGATCGCCCGTCATCGTTTTCTGTGAAGAGGAACTTTGACTAGGCGAAGGTTTAAGTCTAGGGATTAGGGATGAAGATTGATGGGGTGGCGGATCGCGCGGAGCGATTGCTTTCGAGGTAGTGAGAGGGGCTTCTCCAATAGGACTCCTCCTCCAAGGGGAGTCCGTCGAGAGGGATGAGGAGGCGGCTGTAGAAGATTTCGGAATTCTTGAAGATCCGAAAGGACCTGAGAAGGCAGGTCTACCCCCCCTAGATACGACGGGGGGAGTCGAGTTCTTCGGTGCTCGGTAGTCGGACAGGGTGGTCGACGGAGCGAAATATGTAGTGTAAAAGACCGGATGTATGAATCTAGTTTAGACAAGAGAGTCGGCTAGGTGTATCGACTGATCCCACAGTGTCCACCTTTGTGAGCGCTACTTGACGTAGGATTCACTCAGGTAGCGGGACAGTCGTTGGAGCACCCAGCGGACGAGACGTACAGAGGTGTAAAGACTCACCTAGTTGATCCAAACGGAATCGTTGTGTGCTCGGAGTCGTGGAACGTGACCGTTCAGCGTACCCGTGTTCCGATCTCCACGGACGGTCCCAGTGGAGATTGCAACAACGATTCCTCTCTAAGTCTACTTGCTATTTCTCGTGGCTCGAAGTAAAGCCGTTGGTAGGGCCTTAGTATCCGAGTGATACAAGATTTACAAGTGGTGGTAAAAGAGATACTATTGCCTCATGTACTACATGAGGTATAACTACAATGCTTATGTAAGGCATGATGTAATACAAAGTAAAAAGGCATAAAGGCAGACTTCGGGGAGTGGAAAGGATATAGAAGTAGGATCTTACTTGCATGCTACAGTGAGTCACCTTACCTTCCTAGCTGAGTTGGACAAAGTAATGCCACATCCCCCCACCTCGCATCACCCTCAAAAGATGGCACCGTTTGCGTGCTAACTCGGTGTGTAAAGTTCACTCTGGGCAGACACACCACCAGCGTGAACATCGTTAAATGGGGGAGAGGGGGATGACATACTCTATACAGCCGGCGGTGATCAGGCAGTCAGAGGATGAGATATGAACCAAGGGAGACCTCTACACACACTCAAAGACCATGCAAGGAAGAGAACCCACTTCCGATGAAGACAGTCAGTCTCGCCCTCTCTTACCACATCAAGCAAGCAAATTCACTAACCCCACCCTTCCCATACAGCCCAAAAACTCACACAAATGCAGTACACCACCCTCCATACCTCTCCCACAGAACTGCTCACCCCTGGCACAAAAGACCATGCCCTCTTCCTCTGGTCCCCTTAACCCATCACCCAACTAACAGGCTAGAGCCAAATTTCAGTGGGCAGTGTAAGCTGCTTGGGATAACAGTGGTACATGTATGGGAGGGCCAGATGGGCAAGCTCATTGCTGTGCTGCAAGGCCATATAGGCACCATGTATCAGCTTGCGTGGCGACTGTTGATTAGCATACAAGGGCCTCTCCAGCAATCCTTGTAGTTCCACCTCCACGATCGTCTCTTCTCACCTGAAGAAGCAGAACCCCTCCAATTCAACCCCAAC
The DNA here is from genome assembly GCA_018417955.1 of Laccaria trichodermophora. Classification (NCBI taxonomy): domain Eukaryota; kingdom Fungi; phylum Basidiomycota; class Agaricomycetes; order Agaricales; family Hydnangiaceae; genus Laccaria; species Laccaria trichodermophora. Next base: position 207,741 of record JACTVC010000039.1, read on the forward strand.
CCAGAACACAGTTCGTACCCTTTCCCTAGTCTGCATTCAATCGCGCCCATCAAACCGTAGTAAAAAATTGATGCCCTTTATTCCCACGTTTGAGTCATGTGAGAACGCTAATCAACGAGACGCGACGCGTCGGGTTTGGATAGTGAAAGGCATCCGCAGCCATGCTCGGCGATGAACACCCTCAATATACACCCAGTACTCCTCTCACTCATTTTCAATGCCTCCTCGCCCATTTTACTCTTTGTGAACTACTTACAATGCAAATGCCGGTACACCCATCATCAAAGATACTGTATTTTAAACCTACCCAGCCTATCTCGCCACCTCCGGTTCTCAGAATATCCAAACATCGTTCAAACACAGTTACCAAAGAAAAAGTAATGAAATTTCGGGCCAGAGTGTGTTGAAGACAGGAAAGGCCGAAGTTTGGGCCTGTCAACAACAGAGTTTGGGCTTGCCGACAACGAAGTTTGCCTCTGTTGTCAGACTCGACCACGTCAAACCCTCTACCTGATGTGGGTACACCCACATCAAGTCCTGGGAGGACGAGGTCAGCGACCCAGATGCTGCAAACTTGATGCTTTTTGCTTTTCTGCAAGAGACATTTGAGTGGACCAATGATTTCGGAGCATATCCTCCATTCAGAAGTACTGTTGAATTTTAAGGGTTCCTTTGAGGTTTTTGAGACATAGAACGCGTCTGCTCTCCCCGATATCGCGTTGAAAGCATCATTAATTAGTGGACAAGACGCGGTCGTGGGAACAACATGTGATCAGTTTATTTTACTACGGTTTGATGGGCGCGACTAAAAGCAGACTCCATATGAGGGAGATCGACTGTCATCACCATCATCATAGGAGTTGCCTACGGGAGACTACCCTTTCCCCCCACCATCCCTCTTTTTCTTACTCCTATCTAATGAATGCATCTGATAGTGTGGTGATGCTCAAAGTCATCAGTTTAAGAGGGAAATTGGCACTGCCCTCATGATGTGTGGGTAGGGAGTACTTAAAATATGTGTTTGACTTTAATAAGTATATGCATTCCCTATTAATCTACCAGTTGCACACACATATCATATAACAAACTATATACCTCTAAAAGTAACAATGGCAGAAACAAAACAACAAAAAAGATAAAAGAACATTGCGAATCAACTGTGAATTGGCTGCAGATGAGTTGACATCTGTTTGGTACTGTTTGTCTATAGCTCTCAAAGAATAGTGTGACAAAAAAATGGGTCTGTATAAGAACGATTCCTTACGTAAACTCCAGGACTCATAATAAGTAATAAAACATATTTTTATGTACTAAACACATACCTGGTGGATGATATTTTGGGGGAAATTTATGTACCATCAAAGTACTCTCAAAATATTCTTATGTCAGTATCTTGTGATGTTTGCAGTGATAACAATGTTGTTTCGGGGATCTATCACGGCAGAGCCAAAGGCTCCAATCGGGAGCTGTCAAGAACAGTTCTCTTAAGAGTGTATCTTCCCCACCACGAGCTGGTCAGCTGCCTGCAAGAGTGGGTCAACCCCCAAGCAGAGGCAAAACCTGCTGTCGATCTGTACAAATTTCAACACTGGAGCAGTTCCACAGCAAAAACCACATACGGTGATGTTTCTCTGCAAACCCACCACAAGGCTTTCAACATGCAAACTAAGTACAATGCACACCATAACTCACAGCTGAGCGCTGAGCTCTCAAGATCTCAAGCTTCAATTTTGGCCAACCATCTGGGGGATGCAAAGATGGCAGGTTTCATTGAGCATACCACCAGTGGGCCACAGAAAGGTTGAGTTTTGAGTTGGTTTTGAGTTGAGTAGAGTCTCTGTGATTGGTAAGCGACACAAAATTCTAACTCCGACAAGCTCCCTTATTCTCACCAGCCATTGATGGATGAACCACCTTCACCATTCTTTCTGTATTCTGACTGGTCATCAATGCCTTCTTCCACAGATGGATTGCCTTCGCCACCCCATGAACCACCTTCACCATTGCTAAAGTCAAGGATTCCCAGAGAGACCATCATTATTGACCCCAGTGACTTGTGAGAGTCTTTTGTAGATATATACTATATCAAAGTTTGAACACCATCGTCCACCTAGCACCTCTGTTTACGACCTTGATTGCCCTCTTCGACAGGGAATCTTTTATTATCTCCACAAGGATGTGATATGCGAGTGCAACATCTATTCCTCTGGAAAACATGAGGTTTGATTCCCATGCCGCTCATTGAGAAAGTCATATACAACTCACTATGCCTTCAAGCCATGAATTATTGGCCTGCAACATCCGTCGTGGGATTTCATACACTTTTCGTTTGTCCCCATCAATGGCAATCAGATGCTACTACTCGGAAAGTACAGTAAAGTCGCACAGCAAATGAAGCCTTATCACTTTCTATACCTATCAATCCATGACATCCGCTCCGATAATTGTGTTGGTCCTGCTCTGTGGTCTTTTGAGAGTCGTGTTGATGGTGTCTTCGGTATTTCTGACTTGGAGCTGATAAAAACCACTAAAAATTCCTTGGCAATCATTTTTAGGGTGTGGTTTAGCGACCATTGGAAGCTGTTTGATACTACTCAAACTGATGCCTCAGATAATTTTATCCCAATTGAGTCTGGGAGAATAGATTTTGATTCAAAGATCAAGGGGTGGGACCATGAATATAGTCTCGGTTTGTCCAAAATCTTTATGTAGTGTTGAACCTGCTCTAATGTGTTCTCCAAGTCGAGCTATCCCCTGACAGGCGCATCCTTCTAAACATGGATGTGATGGAATACTGATCAAATGAAACGATTGACATTCACTATTCAGATTCTGGTGGCACAAACTTTTCCTTTGTTACCTGCATCTCCGTTCTGATTCCCAAAATCCCAGATTTTGGCCTCCAGGAGCCAAGAGTTGTGTTTTCTGTCAATGGGTCCAAGTTTGCTATTGCTATGAATGGTGGAAGAGTATCTGTTTGGGATATCCGAAGCAAGGTTCCTTTGAAGACATTCATGGCCCCTCAGAACGACTATGATATAGACGATCTTCAATTCAGCAGTGGAAAACTAGGAAAAGAAGTTCTGGTATTTGTAGAGGTATGTCTGATGTTCACATTCTGGCATCCCAACCTCTCAAATAGATGGTCTGAATCCTTAGCGCAAATCTTACTCTGATCCTGACATCATACGAGTGGTTGATGCGACTTCGTTTGAAATGGAAGAAACTATCATCTTACAAAGATCTAAATCGTACATAAAAGTGGGTGTGCTTTTCTTCGATCCAAGCGGGGGAACTCTATACGCTGAACATAACGGGACACTCTATGAGTGGGACCTGCAGAACAATAAGTGTGGGCCTGAATGGTGGATCGGGGAGGAGTATGATGTCCGCCTCTATAAAAATACTTTTTATTATGCCGTTCAAACAAAAAGAAGCCTGAAGGAGAAGAGACCGAAATTGGATTACATAACCTCGGCTTACAGTCATTTGCATGTATAATTGCCGCTCCATTTTTTGTTGAACGTGCTGACAGTTGATGGTGCCTTATGGCAGATCCCGACCCCCAGGATCCCGCACCTGTATGGACATTCTGGTGAGTATTTTAAAGCATAAAAACTCCTGCAATGGGACCCTTGGTTGATTCAAGCTCAAATTTGATGCTCATTGGGGGACAGAAGGTGGGCTGGAGGAGAAGTTGGTCGTCGGCATCGTGTTGCCGTTGATGGGCACCACAAGGTTTTCGCGAAACCAACCGGCAATTAATCATGCAAACGACTGTAGGTATTGGCAAAGAAACTACGAACATCAAACTCTGTGAGCTAAACATAAACCAGCGCCATTGGCACCAAGCAAACCGCCCCCTCTCTGTCCCCTCCCCACTGTCCCCAATTCCCCGATCTCAGCGTCTTCTTCATCAGAGAACTCTCCGGCAGCGCCTTTCTCCCACTGCTTCAGTCAATCTCACCCATCACTCAGCTCCATATCGGAAGACAAACGATGGACTGCAGCAGCAGCGTCCATGACCATCGTCGACCAAGGGAGCGAGAGCGGGAGGGAGATTACGTGCAAACGAGACCTGGCAAGGAATGGACGTTACGCCTTGGCGTACCTTCTTCTCCTTCTCCTTCCCCTTCTTCGTGTTCTGGTTATGAGCAGCGAGTTCCGACTGTGCGTGTTACCTATCCGACACCGATACCGACGCGGATTTGGATAAAGATAAAGAAGGTACACGGGAAAGAAGAAGACGAGTGAAGAGTCTTCCGATGGGTGGTGATCGCTCGGTGTTGAGTCAGTTTCAAACTAAATCTCAAAGTAATTTGAGGAGGAGGGAGGAAGAGGAGGGAGAGAAGGATCGGACGCTTTCGTTGCCGCTGAGTGTTAGTTTGACGAGGACGCTTTCGTTTTCGCGTGCGGAACAACAACAACTACAGCTGTTGCGCGAGAAGGAGCAAAAGCTGGGAAGGTCTCCTCCTCGATCTCGATCGAGAGTGAATTCGTTTCTCCCTCAGCAAGTGACCAAGAATGCGAATGAGAGGGGATGGGTGGCGTCGTTCCTTGGTCCTCAGCAGCATTTTAGGTCGTGAACGAGGAACGCCTCGTCTTCGCATTTACCGAGGACTGACAAGCACTTAGGGGCACCTTCATCTTCGAGGACTGCTCAGTCGAGGAGCGTGAGCCCTTCTCCCTCTCCATGGAGTGCTTCTCCTTCAGCACTAGCAGTGGGATATGTGTCCAGGGACCCTTCGCCTGCGCCTCGTGGCTCATCTCCGTTGATTATACCACCTTCTGCGTTGGCGGCTAGGGCGAAGATGGGTAAAGGATTGCCTCCATTGTCGTTTGCTGCGCATATAGGAACAGGAAGGGTGTGGGGTTAATCAGTAAGAGTTCGAGCTCTTCCCGAGTTTCCTTGGGCTCTTCCCATGTTTCACCAACGAGCTCGTCTCGTGTTCCCCCAACCAGCCCGTCTCCGTCTCGTGTACCCCCGACAGCTTACGTCTACCGCCCTCCTTCCACTGCTACTTCCACCTCGTCCACCATGTCAGCAGGATCAAAAATGTCGGTCACATCCGCAACGTCTACAGCCTCCTCAGATACCATCGTCCCCGCCGCTCACTATTACGCGTGTGGGTGAGGATTTGGAGTTTCCTATGCCGCCTACTACGTATGCCGGTGGAGTTGGAGTTGTTGATCGGAGCCCTCGAAACTCTTTGTCGAGCGTTCGCAGCTCCTTGTCGAGTACTCGTGACTCTCTCACCCCTCCTCCTCCTCTCAACGGCCGACTCACGCCCCCACCCACACGTGGAGCTACCCTTACACCTCCACCTCATCGTACTCGTCCCACCCCTTCTCCATCGGATTCTATGTGGACTGACGATGATGATACCGAGACGGAGACGGAGACGGAAACGGAAACGGTGTATGAGGACGCTGTGTCGACGGTTTCCGGGGTTTATTATAGTGCGAGGTCGAGTTTTGATTTTTTGAGTTGAGTTGGGTGAGGAAACCCTTTAACATCCAACATTCATGGCCACCTACCTGCATGCATGATCAGACGATGAGATTCATGACGGTTGTATGCATGCCCCTTTCTTTCTTTGCCTCATGCGCGGTTCATAGATTCTTGGACGCTCATCACCTTCCTTTTGACTACACCGCGCTGCCTCCCTCCCCCTCTTTTTTCAAATCTCGTTCTTTTCCAGCTATCTCAATACCACGCTTTTGTCTTCTCACTCGTAACGTTTCTTGGTGCATAGAATCCCCGTCTTCCACTCTCGTTTATATATATATCGAACCTTGTCCGTTTTATAATTATTGTATGCCCTCATTCTTAAAGTGCAACCCCCCCTTAGCGTATCGTACTCCTGGGCACTCTTAAATTTCGATTGTAGAATGATTGAACTTTCTTTTTACTTATACATAATATATTATCTATTGTCGATTGTCGTTTTTTGTGGTACGATATACTTTGTCAATATAATTAAACTACATTGACGTCCAGTGGGCGAATTGGGAGTTCGGCCTTTGATGGAAAGAAAGGTTTGCGGTATTGATCATTCCTAGACGTTGTTCCTCGTTGGCCATTGAGGTAAATTCGAGAGTCCGCTGGACAACGGTTTACAATCCCAAGACTTGTGCCTCGCAATCCCGGACCTCCTTCGTTCTGGATGATCATCTAGTTGATCACATGGGCTCAACATAGCCTGTGTACGCCGTCGTAAGCTTTCTGTCATGTCAAAGGAAGTCCCCGACAACCTTTTTGCAGCGGCTGTTCGATACGCATCCAATACACCTTGGAAGAGATGGGAGAGCATCAGGTAGGGCGGACACCCCTTGAATGGGTGCCAGATGAGATAGAGATTGTTGATTGGAAAAGGAAGGCAGATGAATGAGTAGCCGATGAAGAAGAGGATAACGATATTGTTTGGGGGATAGTGAATGTCGGACTCATCTATCACCATGTCAATGCGGCAGGGACGAAGGCGGGAAACGGGCGCGGTCAAAAGCAGCTCTCCTTACGAGTGTATCTTTCCCACCACCTGTAAGAGCGGGTCAAACCCGGTCCCCCAAGCGGAGGGAAAACCTGCTGTCGATCTGCACATACTTCAACACTGGAGAAGTTCCACAGCAAAAACCGCGTACGATGATGTCCCTCTGCCAGTAGCGGGGCAAAACCGCGCACCTTCACCGTAACTCGAAGGAGCTCTCAAGCTTCGAAGGGGCTGCGAGGATGGCAGATTTCATTGAGCATACCACCAGCGGGCCGCAGAAAGGTCGAGCTGTTGAGGAGTTTTAAGTTTACTTGGTTCCGCGTGATGGGCGACACCTACCTCCACTCCGACAAGCGCTCAGCCCAGCGCGCGCTTATAATGGCAAAGCATTGTTCTCTCCGTATTCTCGCCAGATATCAATGGATGAACTGCCTTCACCTTTGCTAAAGTCAAGGATACCCAGAAAGACCATCATTGTTGACCGCGATGACAGGTGAGAGTCTTTTGTATATGTATCAAAGTTTGAATACCATTGTCCACCTTGCAGATCTGGAATTTATAACCTTCATTGCCCTCTTCGAAAGGGAATCATTTATTATTGCCGGAACGGTGCGATATTCGAGCACAACATCTATTCCTCTGGAAAACATGAGGTTTGATTCACATGCCGCTCAATGAGAAAGTCGTATACAACTCACTAGTATGCCTTTAAGCCACGATTTATTGTCCCGAAACACCCGTCGCGGGATTTAGTAGCATTTTCGTTTGTCCCCATCAAAGGCAATCAGATTCTACTATCCGCAAAGTACATCAAATCCGGAGAGCCAACTCAAATGGACGACTTTCTACACCTGTCAATCCACGAAATCCGCTCCGGTAACCGTGTTGGACCCGCTCTGTGGTCCTTCAACAGTAGTGTTAATGGGAACAATTTTGATTTGGAGTTGATAGAATGCACCGAAAATCCCTTGGCAATCACTTTTTGGGCGCGGTTTGGCAACCATTGGAAGCTGTTTAGCCTGTTTGACATCTCTACTACTCTAATTGAGTCCGGGAGAATAGATTTCGATCTAAAGATCAAAGAGTTGAAATGGGTGCTCAAGAATAGTCTTGGTTTGTTCGAAATTTTCATGCGGTGTTGAACCTGCTCTAATGTGTTCTCTAAGTCAAGCTATCCCCTGACAGGCGCATCCTTCTAAATGCGTATCTGGAGGAAGAACGACACAATGAAACGATTGACATACACTATTCAGATTCTGGTTGCACAAACTTTTCCTTTGTTACCCGCATGCCTATTCCCAATCCCAGGGTCCCAGAAGATGACCTCTGGCAGGATCCAATACTTGTGTTTTCTGCCGATGGGTCCAAGTTTGCTATCGCTATGAATGTCGGAAGAGTGTCTGTTTGGGATGTCCAAAGCAAAGTTCCTCTAAAGACATTCATACTCCCGAGTCAGAACAACTATTCTATACTATATCTTCAATTCAGCAGTGGAAAACTAGGAAAAGAAGTTCTAGTATTTGTAGCGGTACGTCTGACGTTCACATTCTGACATCCATACCTCTCAAATAGGTGGTCCAAATCCTTAGCGCAATCATTTCTCCCTTCTCGACATCATTCATGTGATCGATGCGACGTCGTTTGAGACGGAAGAAACTTTTCCCTTAGAATCGCGCAAAGATTCTGAAATATATGGAAGAGTGGATGCACTTTTCTTCGATCCAAGCGGGGGAACTCTATACGCTGAATGTAAGGGAACACTCTATGAGTGGGACCTGCAGAAACGTAAGCGTGGCCCTGAATGGTGGATGGGGGAGGAGTAGTAGCCTAGTAGGATGGCCGCCTGTACAAAAATACTTTTTATTATGCCGTTTGTTGAAGGAGAAGAGGAAATTTATTAACCTCGGCTTAGGTATTGGCAAAGAAACCCATCACTGAGGATAAGGGGCCACTGAAGGTGCACACGTAGTCATGCAGTGGGTGTACCGACAGAGCCCTGATACATAATAGGCCCTGATGCATGATGCTCCTAGTCAGTGGGGATCTTGGAACCGGAATTCAAATATTCACATTGCATCCCCGAAGGAAGGCTTGCGTTGGTGAAGCAAGGTATGTTGAGTTGATCGTAGGAAAAGCTAGTGCAGGTGTAAGAATAAAACACGCTCGCGATCAAACAACATCTTAGCCACTCATCCTCACATGTCCCGAATATTTTCCTTGAAGCTCTCTCAATCATCTCGATGCATCGTTGGTATTCCAGAAACGCTGCCGCGCATTCCATCTTCGCCGTTGTCTCCTTCCGCCTCGACAATATGCCGCATATTGGATGAAGAGGTGGCGTGTACCACTACTTGAGGAACGCAGGACGTTAGAAAATTAGGTGAAGTTATGGATAGAATTCACCTCTTCTACAAAGCTCTCTTCGGGTTTTGAGGTTGCCATAATTGCAAAGAACTATCTGTATAGGACGCCTTTATAGTATTGAAACTATTTGGGGGTGTTCCTTATCCCAAACGAGAAACAGAAAGAGCCGTACCTCTTGGACTCATCTTGCCACAAGGCGACCCGCAAGTTCTTCGAAGATCCCACGTAAAAGCCAATTTGCTGTCAAGATGAAGCACAGTGGTGAGACGAAGAAACGAGGCTTGGTGTATAGGCGGACATATGACAGAGACGGTCCTTGCCCTCAACCTGGAGTCCGCGACGAAACTGAAATGCCCGACGTCGGGTTTCCCATCAACCTCAACACGGAGTTGCCCAGATATCTACACCTCCAATATAGCGAAGCGCGTTTTCCAATCAAATATGAACACCTATGGTCCAGCTTCCAGCAGGCACGACGATTTCATGCTCTGAAAACTTATCAAAGTCAACTCCCTCGGCAAAATCACTGTAAACTCACATTTGCCTCGAACACGTCGCCATTATTGTGCTTTAGAATCACGCAAAAAGCCAGGAGGCCGACCGTTGACTTGGCTATGAGCCCGCACGCCCTCTAGTCTTGCACCCTTGAGATACCTGGACCTGCAGATTAAACGTCCAACTTGAACGGGCCCAAATGCGTTCTGATCGATGCATAGCGCGTGGGTGTTGATTCACGTCATATCCCTGTGAGTCCGGGGAGGAGCGATGAGGTTTCCGATCGTCGTGGTGGTAGAGGTGGACTTACATCATCATGGCATCAGCGGCCCAGCTACTTTCCTTTAACCATGGGCCAATCATAATTGATCCAACGTGAACACGATGAAAACGCGCCTCAGCGAAATCACTGTTTTTGAACGGCCTGGTAGTCTGAATCTGGGCAGCACAACAGTAAAGTCTTTGCCCCTGTTCCCGTAGTCAACACCGTCATAAGCTTTCTGAAGTGTCAAAGGAAGGGTCTCCGACAGCCTTTTTGCAACGGCTGTTCGATAGGCATCCAACACACAACTTGAAGGAAGGATCCGTGTCTAGTAGCTGAGGTATTGAGGCTTTGGTCGTCCTTGACAGGCCGTTAGAGCACATCTGAGAGGATTCGCTTATCGAGAGAAGGAGTGGTATGATACACATGTGCGTCGAAAGGAAAGAAGAAAGCGATAACTTTAAGATTTTGACAAAACGCCGTCACGTGCGGTATATGCATCTGTGTTCGAAGTGGGGAGGGGCATGGTCCGCAAATGGAAGCGGCCGATGACTAAGCGCATAGCCACTCAAAAAGTGTCTCAACACTCGCTCAACCTCGTTACAAGCCTGAACACGAAAAGAGGATCTGTTCAAATCGTTAATTAGGTGGCTAAGTACAGTAAGCATGTTAATATATAAAATTTGTTGCATCCTTCGGGTGTTGTGCATGTTACATCGCGCCAACATCGTGCAGAGAGTGAGAGACGCGTCTGATCTGTGTTATGTAATCTAATTAATTAGCATCTGGCGCGTCACATTTATTTACACGATTTCTCGATCACAACACAAGATTAGCCTGATATTTCTTTTCAGGTGCCCTCTTTTGAGACCTCTCCAGGAGGTCTTGGTCGCAATTTTTCTGATTTCTTACATTATGTCTCATTTCTGTACAAGATTCATACATTATATGCCCTTTCCGGAAATTCAAAAACCAAGACCTCCTGCGCAATTGTACTTTAACCCGATTTGTGAAGAGATCCGGGGGAAATCTCAAATATTGCGGGTAAAATGTTGTAAAACCATGATTTATGCTCAAATACAGTGTGTCAAAACAAAGACAAACAGCCGGCCAAATTAGAGACTGTGCCCGTCCCCAATCGAAGTCATCAAGCAGAGTACATTCAAAGTACATTGGAACCCCACGTTGTCTCAAGGTCAATTACAAAATATTCACTTAGTGCTATAACCATGATCTATAGGATTAGTGGCACTGCCAAAAACAAGTTGAAATTGGATAGACGATCAGCCGTAGTGGTATTGTTCAGGTTGAACAGGTGTCCCGAATGGAAATCCGGCATTGGGAAAGAGGGCGATTGTTGGCGCGCGTATCCGCCTGTTTAGTGGTCTTGTTGGCAAGGAAGAGAAGGACTGGAGCAGTCGACCTAAGCCTTTGGGAACGAGAGTCCAGATGGACAGGAGGTGTGGCGGGTTGGCGGGATGATTCCACGAGATCAGGAAGGAAAGTTGTTTTCCTGGCCCGTGGTGGACGTTTTGCGGTCATATCCGTTAATGACGGAGGAAACTGGGCAGACTCTTCCTCGCCTTCGTCATCTTCCGGAATAACGCTTATTGCGGGGAGTTTCGGTGTCGCAATGGAACGAGGAGATTCCTTGGGCAAGGGGGACGGCGATTTGACCAACTCTAACTTCTTGCATTCTAGAGCATCGCGGGATTCCCGCAGCTGTGACTCTGTCTCCTCACACCTCGTATGAGCCGCACTCAACTCTGATATCACTTTCTCCAAAAACACACGCTCTCTGAGTTCTGAAGCCGTATTGTCTTGTGTGTTTTGGGACGCGATGGGGTTTATCTCCGCGTCGGCAAGGGCGGCACGAACCGTGTTGAGCTCTATTTCCGCCCCATTTTTGACACTCGCCAGAGTCGACTTGACTTTGCCGACCTCAGTGGCAGTCCTTTCTTGTGCTGCCTGGGATGCCTGCAACTGTGAGTTCAACTGGGCTATCTTCGATCTAGCTTCTGCAAGGTCGTCCAACGTCTTCTTACGTGTCGCCGTGTTCACCCGGAGTTGTTTACTACGTTTCGCCGCCTCCCTCTCATTCGTATCCCGTAGCTTGGTCAAGGACAGAGATAGATCAGCCACGGTAGCTTTAAGATCCTCGCAGGTTTTTTCGAGCTGCGTGTTTCTGAAGGCATCAGTAGAGTTGCCGTCGAGCAAAGATTGGATCTGAGAGCGGCATTCTAAGATTTCCGCTGCATGTAGAGTCTTAAAGAGTTCGATTTCGCTTCTCAGCCTAGTTCGACGGCTGTTCTCCAACTCAAGATCCCTTTGCTGAGTAACTTTAATAAACGCCCCCCGCGATCATAGACTGTGAGCACACCTTTGCTGAAGTTTCCCTCTCCCGTTTCAATTGAGCGATAGCGATGACCCACTCTGACCGTAGTTCAAGCTGTCTAGTCTCCCATTCCTTCATTTGGCCTTTCAGGGCCTTACATTCGTCCTCCAATGCCTTCCTTGCTAATCTGTCATCAATGTTTTCGGCTTTTATCCCTGCGATCTTCTGATTCAGATCGATGACATCCCTCTGTTGCTGAAGCTTAAGCTGTTGCAGCTCCTTGTACAGCTCCACACCAGCAGACGTCTCCTCGACAGTCTTTCCCTCAGCAAGCTCCTTCTGCATCTCGACAAATACGGGGTCAAGCGCAACAAGCTCGCCGACGATAGAGACCGGCGGCAAGAAGTCTGGGCCCTTCGGAATCTCGCCCGGAGGGAATTTGCCAGATCGGACAAATTTTGATTTCCCTTCAACGAGCCCTTTGAAAAATCTATCCTTGGTCTTCAATTCTGTTTCGAGTTCAATACCATGGTCCAGTTCAATCTCATCCCAAAAGGTTGTGACGACGACGACATTCTTCAGAGGGTCAGGTCCGCATAACTTCTTGAACATCGTCATGTTGCGTTGCAAAGAGCCGCCAACTCTGGGATCACAGATGTTGTGCAGGTATAAGATGCCAGAGAACTTGCGGTCCTCGTCGTACCTAGGCACTTGAGGGTCAGGGTCACAGATAATAACAATGGACTGCTTTTTTTTGCTTTGAGAAATGCACCGATTTCTTTCAGAATGACGAGGTCGGATTTACCACCAGCGTCAGCGGTGTAGTCGTTGAAACCCGGCGTGTCGACGAGTGTCACATGAAGGCCATTCTTCATCAAGAAGTCATACTCCTTGATGTCGCTGGTTTGTGACTCCAAGCCATGTCCAACGTCCGTGGCGTCCTTTCCGAGTATGGCGTTGATGAACTTGCATAACGCAAGATGGTAAGCTGATGTGCCGAGAGTTTAGAGACTACCATACCGATGATTTCCCGGTCCCCGTTCCTCCCATGACGCTATGACATCACTTCAATTGGGCGCTCAATGCAAAGATGTCCGACATACGCTATTAAACCGGCTGGCTTTGGGTCGTTGATAGCCATTGTCGCACTAGAATTTTGGAGGAAAAAGTCTCAAGAGGAAGTGGATGAAGTGGCACGTCCGGGGGGATGTCGTTATTTAAAGGAAGCGAAGACGTGCGTGTTTCCTAAACTCGTGCAAGCGCCTGGTGTTGGTCCTTCGCCCCTTCGGATTGTTGCAGCGCTGTTTGAAGCCACGCTGCAAGCTAACCCGGGCCGATGTTACTGAGCTCGCTGCCAATTGAATAATATGGTGGTTCCAACGTTTGGTCAAAACATTCAAGGATCAGGAGAGTGGATGACAAACAGTCGAAAAGTAGCATCCAACAGCGTTATTGGTGTTATCTGGCCAGGAAAGTGCGTGTTTTACTAAACCCGTATGGGCGCTTAATCAAAGGGGTGTTCGTCCTTCGTACCCCTTCCTGACTGCTGAGGCAGTGTTCAAAGCCTCGCCTGCAAGCCGCTTGAGCTAACCCGGGCCGATGAAGTTACTGAACCCAGTGACAATTGAATAATATTGTGGTTCCAACGTTCCGTCAAAGAATGAGGAGTGAGTTTGGATGGCAAACATTCGAAAGGCAACATTGAACGGCGTTATTGGTGTTATCTGGCCATTCACATTAGAAAACGATCAATGTTATTCGCTCTGGGTTACCTTTCACTGGTAGAAAGTCCAAAACTCGTGGCATGAGCGTGGTCTACCAACGCCTTAAGGCAAACAATGACGTTGAGCATAGATCAAAGTCTGGGTCGTGAAAGCAACGTGTAACCCCAAAGCTCGACCTCATTCCCATGGAGTTTCTGAGGGTGAGAGATTGGTGAGATGACAGTCTGCGCCGGTACAGACCAGTACGGGGTTGAAGCGGAGTTGATCGTGAATAGTTCCGATTCCCCGCAACACGATGATTCAGAGGTCTGACGCTTTTGATATAGAAACCAGATACATCATCCCACAACTAGCAGTGGCCATCGAGAGTTGGGGACGTTTGTTGTTATAGAATAAGGAGTTGACCGGCGAGACCTTTGATGGAAAGGTTTGCCGCATTGATCTTTTCTGGACATTGTTTCACAAACTGTTTGTCGTCTCTATGAAACGAGACGAAAAGCAATGCAAGAAAGTCCGTCGTGCTTTTTGAACCCATTGGGACCTGGCTTGCTGGCGAAGATGGTTTCCATAACGGGCCACGAAAGTCGTCCTATGCAGCAAACGCCATCGATTTGCTCCCAGAAATGATGCACTCATAGGACAAGGATGAACGGATGAATTCCAAAAAATCAGGCAGGGCGGATGCTCAAGTCTTAGCAACACATCCAACACGACGGGTACCTGAGATTCCGAGAGATGACGATGCGGATGAGACGGGGGTGGGTCACTCACATGATAAAAGAGGGTTATGGTTAATTAGCGGAGTTTATTGAAGAGTTTGGGCGCTGCGTAGTCCTGTGGGTTGATGTGAGTTCGTATGGGTGGGCTAAGGGGGAAGGTTTGGAGACGTACGTCTACACAGTGCATTATGCTATGACAAAAAAGAGGTCAGGCGGTTTTCGAAGGCGAAGAAGGGAAGTGACGTACTGGACTAGGTGAACTTGAAAGTGAGGGACAAAATTGGGTAAGTCACAACACTCGTATCTAAATGGACGTTAGATTTTTTCATGGCAAAAAGTTGAAAAAGCGAACGGAAAACACGCACAGCTCTTCTTCGCAATCTTCGCATTTGGACGTTTGAACCCCTGCCAGGCGTAAACCTCCTCCAAACCTGCTGTTAATTTGATCTGCAATAACTTCAACACTGGAGCAGTTCCACAGCAAAAACCACGCACAGTGATGTCCCTCTGCCAGTAGCACGGCAAGCCTACCACAGTGAAGGTGCGCGGTGTAGTTTGGTTGTTGGAAGTGTAACTCGCTGAGCTCTCAAGCTTCAAATTCGGCTAATCATCCGGGGGCTGCGAGGATGGCAGGCTTCATTGAGGATACCACCAGTGGGCCTCAGAAAGGTCGAGTTTTGACTTGGAGTTGAGTAAAGAAAGGTTTTGGAAAGGTTGAGAACATGAGTTCAGGCTCCTCGTGACCGGTAAGTGACACGACGTCACCCTCCCCAGTCAGTCCGACGCTCGCCCAGCAGCGCGCGCTTATCAGAGCATTGTTCTGTCCGTATTCTCGCCAGCTACCAATGGATGAACATCCTTCACCATTCTTTCCATATTCCGACCTGCCTTCAACAGGTGAAACACCTTTACCAACGGATGTGCCGTCTGATTCGTCTCCACCATTCTTTTCGTTCAATTATTTCCTGGATGAAACACCTTCACCCACCTATGGATTGCCGTCACCAACGGATGGAACACCTACGGATGAACCGCCTTCGCCATTCTTTTCGTGTTCTTTCCTATCAACGGATGAACCGCCTTCACCAACGGATGAGCTACCTTCGCCTACGAATGAACCGCCTTCAATATTGCTAAAATCGATGATTCCCAGAAAGACCATCATTGTTGACCCCAGTGGCGGGTGAGGGTGTTTTATATATGTATCAAAGTTTGAACACCATCGTCCACCTTGCAGATTTAAAATTGACAACTTTCAATGTCCTCTTCGAAAGGGAATCCTTTATTATCTCCGGAACGGCGCGATATTCGAGCACAGCATCTATTCCTCCGGAAAACATGAGGTTTGATTCACATGCCGCGCATTGAGAAAGTCATCTACAACTCACTATGCCTTCAAGCCACGAATTATTGTCCCGGAACACCCGTCGCGGGAATTAAGAAAATTTTCGTTTGTCCCTACCAGAGGCGATCAGATCCTACTATTCGCGAAGTACATTAAAGACAAAAGGAGAATTAGTGAGGACCACTTTCTACACGTATCAATCCACAAAATCCGCTCGGATAGCCGTGTTGGTCCCGCTCTGTGGTCTTTGAACACCAGTGTTGATACTGACGATTGGGGTGATTTTGGTTTGGAGCTGATAAATTTCAGCAAACATCCCTTGGCGATTACTTTTTGGTTGCAGTTTGCCGACCACTGGAAGCTATTTGACATCTCTACTACTGAACCTGACCCCTCGCATAAATTTCCTCTGATTAAGTCCGGGAGAATAGATTTTGATTTGGAGGTCAAGAAGATCAAGTGGGTGCGCAAAAATTGTCTCGGTTTGTCCGAAATTTTCAAGCACTGCTGAATTTGCTCTGATGTGTTCGCCAAGTCAAGCTATCCCCCGACAGGCGCATTCTTCTAGACGTGGATTTGAACGCATTCCGAGACAACGAAACGATTCACATTCACTATTCAGATGCTGGTGGCGCAAACTTTTTCTTTGTTAACCGCATAGTGTCTATTCCCATCGGGGTACGGGAGTTTTTTCTCCAGAGGCCAATGCTTGTGTTTTCTGCTGATGGGTTCAAGTTTGCTTTTGCTACGAAGTCTGGAACAGTGGTTGTTTGGGATATTCGAAGCAAAGTTCCTATCAAGACATTCTTCCCCCAGACAGAAATAGAACATCTTCAATTCAGCAGTGGAAAACTAGGAAAAGAAGTTCTGGTATTTGTAACGGTACGCTTTGATCTTAACATTCTGATATCCCTACCTCTCAAATACGTGGTCTGAGTCCTTAGCGAGAATATCCCGCCAGTCTTCACATAATTCATGTGATCGATGTGACGTCGTTTGAGACGGAAGAAACAGTTCCCTTGCATTTCAGAGGGGGTGAGAGGGTGCATGAGCTTTTCTTCGATCCAAGCGGGGAAACTCTATATGCTGAATATAACGGAATACTCTATGAGTGGGACCTGAAGAAAGATAAGCCTGGTACTGAATGGTGGATCGGGGAGGAGTAGGATGATCACCTCTGCAAAAATACTTTTTATTATGCCGTTTGTAGTTCATCAGATAACCAACAAGCGTTCAAGCAAAAAAAAGAAGTCTGTAGGAGAAGAGACTGAAATTGGATTAACCTCAGCTTAGGTATCAGCAGAGAAACCACGAACACTCAAGTGATCAAACTCTGTGATCGCTAGGGCGTAGTGCATTGAAGTTTGCTCCAGAAGAAGGGGAGAAGGCCCACTCCAATGAAGACGTAGAAACCCATCACTATCGCGGACGCGGGTACGATGCGTGGATGAGAAGAGGCCAGCGAAGTCTATGCGAGGAAAGGGGTGCAGGCCTCACGTAGCCATACGCTGCGTGTACTGACAGGATGCACACCTCACGTAGTCATATAGAGCTGATGCTCCTAGTCACTGGGGACACAGATTCAACACTTACATCTAGAGGCATGAGATTAGAAAAGTTGAAAAAGTAAACAAAGAACACGTACACCTCTTCGACGCAATCCTCGCCCTTAAAGCCCTGCCCAGCCTGAACCTTCTCCTGACAATGCTCGAAGTGCTTAGCCAAGGCGGCGCATTTCAAAATTCAAAGACACCTTGCATTCTTCTCTAATAACAGGATGGAGCTGAGTTGGGGAAAGCGTTGGTAGTTTGTTCTCCGAAAAGGACAAATAGGCGGATACGAACATCCTCTGGCTCTTCCTCTTCCTGTTCAGTTACGGGCTTCTCTAGAGCTTCTACCTCCGCTTCGGGCTGCTCAGCGTCGGCGCGGACGGTTGAGATGAAGGGGGAGAAGAAAGCGTCGATGGAGCTCATCTCTTTTTGGGGACGGTGAATGAGAAATTTTGTTGTCGGGAGTAGGCAGGAAAGCGATAACGTGACCGCGCGCAGCGCTGCTCAAGCTCGCCGATCATATTCTGATCTTTTCTCCAACCACCCTCCATCCTCTGGTCGTCTCCGCACGATCAATTCATCTATTCCCATCCCCCCACTTTTAAACCAACCCTTTCGCTCCAAACATCCCAGCCTTTCTTCCTTCTGAGGGCTCGGATGCACACAAGGGTATGCACCTGGGTCGATGATATAGCTGTCTCCTCACACGGCGAACACTTGAAGGGATGGCTGGGGGAGTACGTCGCGCTCTCCATCCTCTGAAAACCGGAATCAGACGACCCGTGCTATCCGGCTAAGAAACACAAGTTGGAGATGTACATGCTGTACCCGAATTTGGCTTTTGATTCTTCTTCCCTCGATGAAGTCGTCAACTCTTCTTCATATCTCAGCACTACTTTCATACCCCACCGCCGAAAGCCCAAGCCCAACAACTCCCATACACATTCCCACCCGTCCTCACCTACGCCATCCCAACCCGGCACGAAGTCCTACATTGCACGTCCCTCGCATTGGGGAAGTATGGGACCGGTGTGTGGATTGAGCCGAGGCCGCCGAGGACGATGGTGGGGCGTTTGCGGGGTGCTGCGAAAGGGAATGGGTGGGCTGTTTTTCCGGGGCCGCTTTACTTGTCTGGTGGTATGGATTTGGAGGGGTGTGAGAATGAGAGATGCGGGAGTGAAGAATTGGAAACGGGGTCAGTGCCGATAAAGAAGGAATGAAGTTGGACCTTTCGGGTGTTGTCGATGATGATGAGGATGGTATGGGGGACTGGGAGGCTTTTGATTATGATGAGATTCGACGGAGGGTGGTTCTTGCTTCGAGTTATGGGAGGGTGTTGATTTTGGATTTTCAAAGATTGGTTTGGTTTTTTCAATGCTTTGCGTGAGCTGATATGGAATGGTAGCCACCAAATGCTCAACAGAGTTTCGATCAGATGTTCTCCGAGAGAAAAAGAAACTGGAGCCCAGTCTTGCGACCGCACCCTCTGCGCACTTTTCCGCGATGGTCTGAGCTGTTGCAGACTTCCCCGCTCCAGCAGGTCCGTATGGCCAGAGAATAGGTGGCGAACTACCCTTGGACGTATATATCGTGGGCAATCCATGACATCATATTTCTTAAGATTGGCTCCCGGGTATTGGGGTGGCATTTGGGAGGAGGAAAGCGCTCCTCCGAATCGTGAAACACACTTGCAGCAATGGCTTTGGCAAGCAGCTCAAATCCTGTGTGGGTGTTGGTGGAAATACGGGTGCTCAAGTGCTTGTGACGCACCTGATTGTCCACCTTGATAGATATATGAGCATCGCCTTGCACGCTGTAAAGTTGACCGCCATGAATCGCCACATAGTGTGAATTATTCAAAGTGAAAAGGGGACTGATTCTTGTTTTTGGACCGAGGAGAGTCAACGTTCAACTCGCATGTCTGAAGGAGATGTTGAGGAGATGTTTCGAAAAGTTGCAAAGGCCCTGATTTTCCTTGGGTTTTCCATCCTCGACCCTAATTTGACAGAGACGTCCGATGATGCACTGAGGGGCTGAGATGGCGACGGTACTTACCTGGGAAAAAGAAAAAGAGAGGTGCGACAACAACAGTTTCGCCGACCTGCAGTGCATCTTGAGGAAATGGTGTCGTGCGTCAAAAGCGAAGTTCAACGTGCAAGAAACTGAAATCATACCAGTTGGCTATCGTGCGGAAACGGTAGCAGAAACGACATTGGACACAATGACCCTTCGATCTTTTCGCGCGCTGTCAACACACAGTTTTCAAAGCTTACTTATCGCCTATTGCAGGTTTCAAAGGGATCCGATCCTAGAAAAGTACCACCTCATGCATGGCAGTCAGACTATTTCGAGCACAAGGCGATGCCCTGCTCCTCAGGATAGGCGCTTGCACCCTTTCTCCTCAAAATTCATCGTTATCCGACTTATAACCCGCTTTTCACTCTGCCATGTTGGTTAATGCATGCAATGTGGCGATTCATGGCGGTCAACGTACGCGTCAACTTTACAGCGTGCAAGGAGATACATTTGCCAGTGTGCGAGTTTCCAGGGGCCTGACACCGACCTCTACATAACTGACTCGCTCAGCCCAGCGCGCGCTTATAATGGCAGAGCATTCTTCTTTCCGTATTGTCACCAGCCATCTATGGATGAATTTTCTTCATCATTCTTTCAGTATTCTTACCTGCCTTCAACTGGTGAAACACCTTCACCAACGAAAATGCCGCCTTCACTGGCACCATTCTTTCTGAATTCTGACCTGCGATATGCAACGGATGAAACGCCTTCACCCACTGATGGGTCGCCTTCACCAACCGATGAACCGCCTTCACCGGATGAACCGCCTTCACCTACGGATGAACCACCTTCACTATTGCTCAAGTCAAGGATTCCCAGAAAGACCATAATTGGTGCTAACCGTGATAGGTGAGAGTCTTTCTTTGGTCTTTCTGAGTCTTTCGTATATGTATCAAAGTTGAACATCATCGTCCACCTTGCAGAGATCAAATTTACGGCTTTTGTTGTCCTCTTCGAAAGGGAATCATTTATTATACCCGGGACGGTGCAATATTCGAGCACAACATCTATTCCTCCGGAAAACATGAGGTTTGATTCACATATGTGCTACTCATTGAGAAAGTCGTATACAACTCACTATGCCATCAAGCCACGAATTATTGACCCGAAACCTTCGCCACATACTTTCACCAAATTTTGGCTTGTCCCCATCAAAGGCAATCAGATCGTATTATTCAAAAATTACATCAAATTCGGAACCGAGTCAATTATAGACAGCTTTCTACACCTATCAATCTACGAAATTCGCTCCGATAACCGCATTGGTCCCGCTTTGTGGTCTTTCAACAGTGACTTGAATCATTTTGAACGGTGGGAGCTGATAACATCCACCGAAAAGCCCTTGGCAATCACTTTTTGGGCGCAGTTTGGCAACCATTGGAAGTTGTTTGACATTTCCACTACTGAAACTGACACCTCGGATAATAAGTCTGGGAGAATAGATTTTGATCTAAAGATCGAGGAGTTGAAATTGCTGGGCCAGAAGAGAAATCTCGGTTTGTCCGAAAATTTCTTGCAGTGTTGAACCTGCTCTAATGTGTACCATGTTCTACAAGTCCTATCCCCTGACAGGCACATTCTTCTAAATGTGGCGGATTTTGAGGAAAAACGACAAAATGAAACAATTGACATTCACTATTCCGATTCTGGAGACACAAACTTTTCCTTTGTTACCCGCATGTCTATTTCCATTCCCAAAATCCCAGAAGATTCAATTTTTGTCCTCAAGAACCCAAGACTTGTGTTTTCTGCCGATGGGTCTAAGTTTGCTATCGCTATGAATGTCGGAAGAGTGTCTGTTTGGGATATCCAAAGCAGAGTTCCTTTAGAGACATTCATATTCACTCAGGACGACCATATACAATATCTTCAATTCTGCAGCGGAAAACTAGGAAAAGAAGTTCTGGTATTTGCAGCAGTACGTCTGATATTCACATTTTGATATCCCTACCCCTCAAATAGGTGGTCTGAATCCTTAGTGCAATGATTCCTCCCGTCATGACATCATTCATGTGATCGATGCGACGTCGTTTAAGACGAAAGAAACTTTCCCCTTCAAGCGGGAACGGCGCTCAAACCCTGGAAATTACACAGGAGTGGGTGGACTTTTCTTCGATCCAAGCGGGAGGACTCTATATGCTGAACATTACGGAACAATCTATGAGTGGGACTTGCAGAAAAATAAACGTGGTCCTGAATGGTGGATCGGGGAGGAGTAGGATGTCAGCCTCTACAAAGATACTTTTTATAATGCCATTCACATCTAAATGAGAGGAGACTGAAATTGGAATAAGTTAGGTATCGGCAAAGAAACGACGAACACCCAAGCGATCAGACTGTGAGCTTGGGCGTAGTGCATTGAACAAACTAAGCTTTGTTCCAGAAAAAGGGGAAGCCCGCTGCAATGAAGGCGTAGAAACCTGTCACTATCGCGGACGCGGGTACGATGCGACTTGGAGGATGAGAACAGGCCGCCGAAGTCTATGCGGGGAAAGGGGTGGGCATACAAGTGCGTGTACTGAGAGGACCAACACCTCACGTAGTCACATAGCGCACGTACAAACAGAGCCCTGACGCATGATGGTCCTAGTCAGTGTGATCTAGGAGCCGGGATTCCAATTTTATGTTGCATCCCCGACGTTGAAAGGATGCTTGCCTTGGCGAAGCAAGGCATGTGGAGCGTTGATCGTAGCACAGGTAGGTGAAGGTGTTGAAATGATGTAATTATCGCTTGTGATCAAAGAAGGTCGTTGATTCACCCCCCCCAGCAAGAATGAAAGAAAAAAAAAGCACTCATAGGATATAAGATGAATGGATGAATTCCAAAATGTCAGGCAACGCAGGTTGCTCAAGTCTAAGCAGTACATCCAATACTACGGGTACCTGGGGCTCTAAAAAGATGAGACGGGGAGATGTGTGAACAGTGGGGGGTCACACTCACATAATAATAAACGAGAGTAAGGTGATTAGCGGAGTTTACTGAAGAGTTTAGGTGCTGCACAGTCCTGTGAAGGTTGATGTGAGTTTGTATATGGGTGGGCTAAGGTGGAAGGGGTTGGGAACATACGTCTACACAGTGCATCATGCTAAAGAAAGAGGTCAGGCGGTTCTTAGAGGCAAAGTAGGGATGAAGCGACGTACTGGACTGGGGAAAGTTGAAGGTGACGGACAGGCTTGAGTAAGCCGTTTGGAGAACACGGATTCAACACTTACATCTAGAGGCACGTTAGAAAGGTTTGAAAAAGCGAACAAAAAACACGTACAGCTCTTCAACGCAATCCTCGCCCTTGAACCCCTGCCCAGCCTGAACCTTCTCTTGACAATGCTCAAAATGCTTAGCCAAGGCGGCGCATTTCGATGACTCCTTGCATTCTTCTCTAATAACAGGATGGAGCTAAAGTTGGGCAAAGCGTTGTCAGTTTTTTCAAAAGAAGACAAATGGCGTATACGAACATCTTCTGGCTCTTCCTCTTCCTGTTCGGCTACGGGCTGCTCTGGAGCTTCTACCTCCACTTCTGGCTGCTCAGCGTCGGCGTGGACGGTTGAGATGAAGGAGGAGAAGAAAGCTGCGATGGAGCTCATTTTTTTAGTGAACAGAAGATTTTTCTTGTCGGGAGCAGGCGGGAAAAGTGATAACGTGACCTCGGCGCAACGCACCTTATAACGGCGATGCTCAAGCTCACGGATGATATTCTGATCTACATCTTATCCTTTCTCCAACCACCATCCATCCTCTTCTTGAGAGAGACCTGTAAACGCTTCTACCAACTCTCCTACCAGCGCATCGTCTGGACCAACGCGTGCACAACCGACATCCTCTCAAACAACTATCCTTTCCCAATCGATTGCAATTTACCTCAGCTCAACCTCGACCTCCTCGAACAATATACCCTAAAAGCATGGTATCTCGCTTCCAAATGGCGTCAATCTGCGTTTACGCCACCAGAGCCTCGTGTAGTTGGATGTCTAGATGAAGATATAACGTCAATATCCGACGTCCGTTTTTTGCCTTGCTTGGTTCGTACGTTGGTGGCCACCATTTCGAAGAGCATATGGAGCGGGTTGACTGTATGGGCGTTGGAGGGTGATGTGCTTGTGAAACGATGCGAGTGGTTTCCCAGAGGTGCCATATTTACTGGCTTTGCTGTGAACAGCGAGGGGATAATGGCGGTTTCGGTGTGGAAGGAAGGGTTGCTTTTTTCTCCCTCCCAACAATAAACGCAGCTGATCAAAGTGATTAAGGGAACACATTGTGCACATCCTCTCTCTGGACATTGAGACGTGGACTCTAAACAGCATCGCGACTCTCAATACTATCTTCCGTCCAGTATGCCTGAACGGCCACATCTTAGCCCTCAGCAACGACGTTTCAAAGTCTCTCCTATGGGACTGGCAGAGCTCTACTTACGCCATCCTCCAATCATCCCCTTTGCCCAACGACGAAAATCAAGGTGGAACACGAAATCTATTCCAGGTTCATTTTTACTTTACCGATTACCTTTACGATAAGTAACTAACAAATCTCGACCCAGCACGACCGCTGTATACAAGTCATATTCGCATACCACTCAATCCTGGTCGTCTCCACACGATCAATCCATCTATTCCCATTCCCCATCTTTTCAACCATCCCATTCGCTCCAGACATCCCGGCCTTCCTTCCTTCCGAGGACTCCGATGCACACAAGGTGCATGCACCGCTGGCACAGCACTCTTTCGGGTGGGTCGATGGCGTCGCCGTCTCTGTATCATCTGCACATGGCAGACACTTGAAAAGACGGATGGAAGAGCACGTCGCGCTCTCCATCCTCTTAAGACCAGAATCAGACGACCCGTGGTATCCTGCTGAAGAGCACAAGTTGGAGATGTACACGCTGTACCCAAATTGGGCTTTTGATCCCTCTTCCCTCGATGAAGTCGTCGATTCTTCGAATCTCAGCACGAAATCCCAAGCCCAACAACTCCCATATACATTCCCACCCGTCCTCACCCACGCCATCCCAACCCGACACGGGGTCCTACGCTGCGCGTCCCTTGCATTAGGGAAGTGTGGGACGGGACTGTGGATTGAGCCGAGGCTGCCGAGGACGATGGAGGGGCTCGTCGACGGATTTTTACGGCATGCTGCGAAAGGGAATTGGAATGCGAGGAGGGAGAAGGAGAGGGTTATGTGTGCTGTTTTTCCGGGGCCGCTTTACGTGGATGTGGAGGGGTCTGAGAGTGGGTGTGAAGAATTGGAAAGGGGCCCGGTGCCTATACAGATACAAGGAATGGAGTTGGACATTTCGGGTGTCGCTGATGATCATGATGGTATGGGGGACTGGGCGGCTTTTGATTATGATGAGAGTCGAGGAAGGGTGGTTCTTGCTTCGAGTTATGGGAGGGTGTTGGTTTTGGAGGTTTGATTTCGGGGTTGGTTGTAAGGACTGCTGCTGTGTAGTATTCGGTGCATGCATCACCACGCCCAATGTTGTTTGATCAACAGTTCTAGATGATTTGCAGCGTATTTGGGATGATAAAGAGCGCGTTCAATGTGTCTGCTTGGAGCTTGATGAGGTCGAATGCCTAGTAGAACGGCCGTTCTACCAGTGGCTGGAAGCATACTTACAGTCAATATGATCCTCCTATATGGACCGGAGTCGGGCCTCCGTACTTATTCTTGAACACATTTCGACGGAGAATCTTCTCCTCGGAGGATTTACCGGATGAAGCGGCGAGTACCATGCAAGTGGATCACAGCTCCAATGGCTGCAAGGTTCCTTGTAATCTTTCTTAGTAGCGACGAGGGTGATTCTTTATCATCTTCAAGAGGAGTTGGGAGGCGCCGTTCCATATCGTCGCGCCAGAACAAAGCTGCAAAGAGCTGATTTCACGAGATCTAGAAAGTGGTTGATAGTTGGCTCGAATGAGGGCCACTTGTGAACACGACAAGGCCACCGCCAAAGAGGGGGAGGAGTATGTCCATTTCGCGCTCGAAGGGAAGCACGCAAGTCTTGTAATATGCATATCTGCGCAAAGGGCCTCAGTCAGCCTGGAAGATAGATACGCTTTTGGTGAAGCGTAGAGTAAGATAGAGTCTTGAAGATGATTTAAAACTCTGAAGCTTTCAAGTCGTGGAGACGATACTATCGCGATGGGCATCGACCTGCTCAGCAGAGCCATTGTCAATACTTCAGGAGAAGAATACCCGTTTAAACTCACAATCAATGAGCGTGTGCTGAATGTGATATTGCCAGAAGTCACCGGAGGACAGCGGAGCTAACCTAGGCTCATCCCCGGGCTCCAAAACTCTGCATTGAAGGTTGTTTAATGACATGATGAAAAGGACAAGAAGGCCTCCCTTAGTGTATGCTAGGCCTCGGTGTCATGAACAGGATGCAACAACTGCAACAAGCACGACGCCAGAAGATGAGCGCTACCTCCATCCTCCGCCATCACGGGTGTATCTTCTAAATCGCGTAGAAGCTGGTTAAAATGCTCAGCAGCGCCAGACATGTGTGCAACACGTGAACATGCGGCGCGTATGGCGAGGAGAGACGGCGAAGGGAGTGAAGGGGGCTCAATGCTTTTTGCTCTACAGGCTGCCACTACGTCAGGATCAACCTGGAACGTAACACGCCTATCCAAATGTCCTAGTTTCTTGAACAGCCTCTCCTTGAAAGCAACGATCTCGTAGGTATTTTCCTGATACAGGTATGTCAAAAGTCTGGTGTATAAATGCATAAGTTTGCTTGCCTCCCCGATCACTTCTTCAAACCAAATGTCTAGCCGGTCAAAAAGCTTGTGTAGATCGTACCGCATAGTGATGATGTTGAAATATTTGTGAACATTGCTGCCCACAAGGTTCTCGACCTTGCTGTTGAGACCAAAGACTTCAAGAATTGCCAGAGCGCTAGCAGCGTACGCGGCCTTGAAAAAACTCATCAGAACTGGCGCCACGCAGGGACTGAGCAGACAATCGCACCTTCTGCTCGCCCTCCTGCGCAGTCTCCGAAAATATATGGGCACATTCCGTAAAGCAAGCTTTATAATCAGCAGGGGCACGTTCTTCCAGCTCAGGGTGGAGATCGATCGAATCGTAATCGTAACCCCCAGTAAGCATACAACGATACCCATCGCGCATGAGTGCCTGGGAGAAGTTAGATATAACCTGACATTAGCGGCGTGGAGCTTACATTCGCACGAGCGCTGCCTTCTGTCGTTGGGGTCCTCATATCGCTAAGAATCCTGTCTCGAACAACGTCCAGAGACGGGTGAGAAGGAGGATCGGAGCATGTGGGGATCGGGTCACTATTGGACCGGACTGGAAGAAGGTCAAATTACAGCCAGGTAATCAATGAATGTATTACGAACAAACGCGGAATAAGTGGTTGCGATAGTACAATCCTATGTCCTGGAGCTTCTTAATCCGTGCTTGAGACTCTTCTTTGCTACCGACGGCATATCCGGAAATTGATAGAGCTAAGGTAATATGCTTGATGAGATTCTTGTACGGAATGAGGCCAAAGGAGTGCTTGTCATGTAGCCACAGATCTTGCAACAAGAATCCCAGAACGCGAATGCCAATGAGGTCGTTGTAGTTTGGGCCGAGTTTAGTTGGAGCCATATTCAAAGCTGCTCGTTCCGCTTCAAGTATATAAGGCCAGATGCTTCTGCCTTCATGGTCAACCTTGACGTCGACTACAGAGGGGAGGCTGGACATGAGTTTTGAGGTCGCCATTTCTTGTCCAAAACAGCGGGCCCAAAAATTAGTAGAATCACGTGAGACGTCGCTACCACGGTTCATCACCGTCAGCTACGAGGACTCGGAGGAGCGCACCGTGACGCAACACTCTTCTCTGAGACTCTGACCGTCTGGCGTGTACTTCGTGCAGCGTGCTACGTCCAAAATCAATCGAAGCTTGTCTAGATGCCTCCAGCCTTGCCGAACCTCTCAAGTTTTTTTTTTTTTTTTGGATTCTCTAGATTTACGTGCAACAAGTAGTCTAGTACTAAGACGCACGGAACCTCTCAAGTTTGAACGCTTGGATTCAAGCCATTACCATTTCCCCTCCAAGGATGTCTTATATGGGCGAGTACCTGCAAGTACTAGCGACTTTCTACGAGGATTTGGAACGAATTCGAATATGGATCTTAGCTTTCACATCCTCTCTTGCTCACACCGTGTCCACACGCTGCTCGATTACTTACAACCCATTCGCTCTCGCAGCGCAAACCAAGCCGGCATTCTTGTGGCTGCTATAGCGTTGACCTCGAGCCTGCAAATGTTGCTTGGATTGATTTACCAGAAGTAGACCTACAAGACCGAATTGCGTCGCGAAAGTTCAAGCAGAAGAAACATGTTGGAATATTGTTACAAGTTGAACTACATTATTCGCATACTACAATAGATCATTCGATCAGCATTGCGCGGGAGTGAAAAAACTCGGACCTGGATGCGATGTGCTCACCAATTAAGCCTTTGTGACTTGGTACAAGCCCTCAGAATTGCGGGTGAGGGCCCAGAAAGTGTGATCGTCATCGAGCTGATCCAGGTTTTGGGACCAAACCAACTGAGTATTAGTTGCTCGAACAATGGTGTTTTCCAGACTAGTGGTGATATAGAGCCTCAGAAATGGAGTGAACTGAGCCTCCACGTGCCGGTCCTCTCTAGCATAAGACGGTCAGTGATCTTACATGCTGTCAAATAGAATCAATGAAGCATACCTGACGCCTTTAAAGTACAACACTGGAGTTGGCCCTCTCCCTGGGTTGGCGTGGATGCCTGACAGCTCCATTGAAGCGGAAAATCACACGACAATCAGACTGCTCACCAAACCCAATGTCTTGTGACTTTCCGGATCCATTCACAGCTCGAACCAATCTATCTCCCAATTCTTCTGCCACAACGGGCGTCTGTGAGGGGGGTTTCAAGTTACCCACCGGTTCAAAGAGGAAGCAAGGAGTGCCTCTTGACGCACCGAAAATTGGTAGATTTGTGGATCAGGCTTGGTCAGGGTGGTACTTTGGCCGGGCTGCAAAGAGAAAATACAATCAAAATTTGAAGAACAAGAATCGGAAACAGCATTCTCACTTTGATGTCTACATAGGTACTGGCCGAAATGATCTCGTCTTCATCATTCTGGGGGAGAATGAACGCAAACCTGATCAAATTAGACATGACTGCGGCTAAGGTTTTGTTTGCCGGAAACTCACTGATTCTTGTAGGTTATGTTTCCTTCATAATGACCTGCACGAGAAATGCGTCAGAGACGAGGGAGAATAGCACTTAAGCCGCCACTTGCCTTTCGACCCAAAATTTATAACTCTTTCAGATACATTAGTTAGTGGAATGTGCGCTCTGGGCGTAAAGATGCCATGTACTTCCACCAGACAGGGTGCTGACCGTCTGCGAGATTCACGTCGGTAGAAAGCTGATCGAATGTGAACAAAAGCGTGGCCTCTTCTCCAAGATCATTGCTATAGGGGGGAATGGTGAGATGTAATTGCGGGTTCGAACATCGGGTGCGCTACCAAGTGAAAGTGAGTTTCTTGGTAAAACTGTGATCCATTGTAGAGCTTTGGGGGCGTAGAAAGAGGCAACTTTGGGTTAAGCTGAGAGTGCTGGGTCCGTTAGGGTTCCTTTTTTGTGTCCGTACAAATAACTGAAGCCTGAGAGCTTTTATGTTTCAATCATCAGGTACTAAGGTCGGCACCTTGTGTTTGCCGATAGGTATACTTACAAGGCCGAGTGTATCTGGACAATACGGGCGCCGCACATTCAGACGGCTCTTCTCGGTCGCCGTTGTGCGGCAATGCACAACTCTAACCTAATAAATATGTGCCTTGCTCGCTCAAAACCAAGGGGGTGGCGGAACGTGGAAAATGTACCAACACTCCCTATTTTTTTCTCGTGGATTTGGCTGACCTCCCCCCCTCCACCTTTTACTATATAAAGTATGTTTTCCAAGTTCCGATGTTTTATTAAATGTTATTTTATCCCACGGTCCGGCATTTCAAAAATCCTGCACGTCCCTACCTAAACCGAGAACTCACAAACCTGGGCCGTGACTTTCAAATAACAATAATTGGTTTTCATGGAGGAACATACCTGAGCAAACACAGTGATCGTGATCTTTATCTTGTACAATAAGAACGGCTAGGCCGACAGCGGAAATGATGGCTCCAGACCAACTCCAGACATCTACCACAGCACATCTGGTGAACAGCTGCAACAAAGCCTCAAACCTCCCGAGCTCTAGGTAACCATCTGGTCTGCCATGTGGACTCAACGTATCTATCAGCTCATTAACAAGGTAGCACATTGTTACAAACAAAACCTGTACAGGATGTACCTTTGTTGCAAGCCTTTCTTGCATTCGATGTTCAAGCGAGATTGCAGCGTACTTCGTTCTGTCCCCTTCGAGACTCCAGAATCGATCCATCAGTCCCGAAGAGGATTCACCCAAAATAGCATCCGCCGACATATTCAAATTGTCCTGGCTAATGCGTCGCCAAGATGGTGACCGTCTGTCAGCTTGCAGGTTTATAAAGGAAGAGCGAGCTTGAGAATAATTCTTCAATCTGATGCTCGTCCTGCAGATCCTCACAGGAGCGCTCACCATCTCCTTCGCAAAGGCGAATCCTCTTGTCGTCGATGTGCGCAACTGGGAGAACCCTACCGCGGATGGAGCGTTGAAACGCGGGGAATTGGACGTTGCTAGTCCCGCCAGCAATTATGTCGAATACATCCCAAGCCCCACGGAAACCAGTTTGACATATCATTACTACCAAGAACGTGCCACTTGCCTAGATCAATTTGTCTGGTACTGCCAGATTCCCATGGCGGCGTGCGTTGCTTCGCTGAAAACCATCGTAGGCATTTTCCCCCGGCAGATTTATTATGTTGCTGAAAGATGTCATTCAGCCATCGCCCGCCACCATGTGGTCTCTCGTACCTTGCGTCATCGCCGCTCTTTGTGGAACCGTATGCAATACACGCGCTTGGTGTGAATTATGCTTAATTTTCACTCTAGGTCACTCTTGTGCTTGGAGCTCTCTGTTGCAACGGCGTCATCCAGAACTGTGCCAGTATCCATACGATTGCTGCGAGTACCCAACCTCTCACCGGTAACGTTATGGCATCGCTAAACGGCGGCCAAGGGAGGAACCCATTCACCAGAGGTTCGTTTATTGACAGTATCCCCCTCCCTTCCCTAACTAACAGGCGATTTAGCAACGTTCCGGAGCGAGCTTGACAGCTATTTGAAGAGCAAAGGTTCTAAGACTCCTAGGTGAGCCATTTATCATTGGAAACCCGTTTTTTTTTTTTTTTTTTTTTTTCGAGTCAAATTTATAGTCCATCGGGGCAGAGCCCCATGTCAGACGTTACATTCTAGTAAACTACCTACGGCCCCAATGCCGTTTATGCCTAACCCCCTGTAGATCCCCTCATGTACTGGTGGAGGCACGCCCATGGCGATCATTCCCCCAAAACCAGCCCGGCACGGAAACGCCGTTTAGAGGGGCATCCGTTAATGTGGGCGGGGTAGTTACATCATTCCCCCATATGTTGTATTCCGTCTGTTAAGCGTTTGGTCTTCCAAGTACCCGATCGCGAGCGATAGGTACAGCTTTAGGGACGAGCGTGATTAGGCAGAGAGAAAATCCGGTTTTTGTGTTCTGTCGCGTGACGTGTTTCGTCCTCTTGAGCGGTGTGATGCTGGTGTTCTTGTCTTAATAGGTCTTGTGCTTGAGGTCCGTAAGCTGAGATGCGAGTAGTGAGGAAAAAAGAGTGTGGTTTTGTGGGCGAGCCCGCTGGCCGGAGTCAGCTCTGCTGTCGAGCCTTGATCTGGCATAGTACTTCCTACATGAAAAGAGACGGGGCTACCTGTCAACCTTCCTCAGGCTCTAAATGAGTTACATCACCTATTGCGTCGCCCAGAGTAGTCTTGAATCTGGTGGTTCTCCCAACATACTTGAGCAGTTCCTTTATGCCGTCCATATCCTCCAAAATTCCCTGCAAGTCCCTTGAGCGCCGGCCTAAGGCTTTGTCCATGTCGTAGCGTTCGGCTGCGTATGTCTGACACTCGAAAAGATAATGGATGACTGTTTCCACTACTGACCCGCGCCCTGCCTCCCAGCAGCTCGCGCAACGCCTGACATCTGACCTGTTGATGCGGTGTAAGTACCCGTTGAGCGGTATGTGTCCCGTTCGAAGCTGTATTAGCAGACTGGACTGTGATCGAGAGAGTGCGTTGCTGATCTTTCGAAATTTGTTGAAAGGGAAGGCCCGATCGATGTGTTGGAACCTCGCGAAGCGCGGCGAGGCTTTCCATAGCTCGAGCCATCTGACCTTCTGGCCTTCTGCGAACTCCTGTTTTGCTGCTGCCACGCTGATAGGCAGAAGCTTCCGGAGGATGGGTGGTAGCTCCTCTGGCGGACTCGACTCCCCCTGTGCTGCTTTCTTTGCCTCCTCGTCTACTCTCTCATTGCCTGCTACTCCTTTATGTGCCGCTATCCACTTCAGGGCGAACTTGGCAGTATCTGTGGTGTTAAGCCTGTTAGTACCGTCATCCATGACCTCCGTCAGCCTCATGTACTCCAGGACCAGATACTGTCCTGGCCCCGAGTTCCTCGCTCCTGTTGCCTTGATGAAGGCCTGACTATCGGAGTAAGTAGTCACCTTCGCCTTCCCTACCTCTGATCGACCTTGCAGCATCCACGCCGCCAGTATGGATCCTACTGCTTCGCCTTCAAACGTGGTGTGCTGTTTGATCGACCCTAAATGAAAACGTAAGATCTTTTCTGGTTCCTCTGTCCCTTTCCTGTACAACACCGCTGCCGCTCCAACCTTTCCCTCATAGCCCGATCCATCCGTGTAAATCTTGATGTCTGAGTTGTCGTTCTTCTCCGCCTTAATCGAATCTTCCTTTGTATCTGCAATTGTCGTCGTGAATTTGCTCTTGTATGTTGGCAGTCGAGGTTCTGGCATGATCGTTTCATATAGATGCGGCTTGATCTTGTAGCGTTCTATGAGTTTCTGGATAGGAGTGAGGTGTGTTTTTGCTGGCGTGTGGCTGTATCGTCGTATCATTTCTCGGGTGGGGTGTCCTGCTGGGAGGGATGCCGCTCGCACCATCGCCGCATAGCAGATGCGTTCTAGCATAAGGTTAGCTGGTAGCACCCCGGCATGGGCGTCCAGGAGATCATTGGGAGATGTCCGTAATCCCCCTGTTATAGCTAGCGTAGCTATGCGTTGTATCTTACCCATTGACTTCAGAGCCCTGACTGAACCGCTGTTGTTCCGTTTGCCTTCCTTCTTGTACGGAGGTACAAACCAAACGTCCAGGGCATACGTCATCTTGGGAACTGCTACCGAGATGTAGAGCTGTCTCATTAGTCTGGGCCGGATACCTAAGCTGGTACGAGTTAGCCTTCGAAACATCAACATGTAAGCTGTAGCCTTAGCCATAGCCTCGTTCTCTTGGATCTTCCACCTCAACTGATAGTCGATGTGGACCCCGAGGTACTTGTAACTGTCGACTTCCTTGATCACCTTCCCCTCCAGGCGGAGTTTTGGATTTGGGCGGTCGGTAGGTTGCCTCGGCCCCGGCTGACAGTGCATCACTGCCACCTTGCTGATCTCGAACTTTGAGTTGTGGTCTTGTGCCCACTCAAGGCCGCCGTCCCTTCTTTCCATAAAGTTTTTGAGCGCACGTGTCGAGCCCTTGAAGGTCTTTGCTGTTGCTATTACCAAAGCGTCATCCACATATCCTATTGCGTCCTCTTCCAGTCTTCTCAGAGCCTCTAGGAGATCAGCATTGTATAGGATGTATAATAGCATGGAGATGGGATCTCCCTGCCCTATGCCGTTCGTGATTGAGATGAGTTCAGAGACGAAGTCGTCGAATTTGAGCCTTGTCTTTCTGCCCTTCAGAAGCCGTTCTATGAACTTGACGTATGTTGTCGGCACCCGTCGTTTCCGTAAGTTGTGAATGAGCCTGTCAGTGACCGCATTTGGGAAGGCCCCTCAACATCCAGGAAGAGGATTGAGGCGACCTTCTTCTTACCCCATGCGGCCTTAATCTTGCCCACAAGGTAATGGATGGCGTCCGTCGTGGTGCGACCTGGGCGTCCTCCAAAGTGGGTGTCTGGTAGCAACGTGTTCTTTTCGACCAGGTGGGCTATGTCCTCCGCAACAATGGCTGTCAGTACTTTTGGGATTGTGCATAGGAGCGCTATTGGTCGGTACGCCTTTGGCACTTCGTAATTTGGCTTCCCTGGCTTCCTCAACACTGCTGTCGTGAATTCCTGCCATCCCTTGAAGTAGGTCTTCAATGTGAAGATGCCCCGAAACAGGTGTACCAAGTAGTCCAGCAACTGTCCCAGGCACTTCTGGAGTACCACGTTCGGTATTTCGTCCGGGCCGCAAGCCTTGAAGGGCGATAGTCTTCTGATCTGGCGTGTAATCTGTTCCTGTGTGATGGGCGGTGGTGGTGGGAGTGGTTCTGGGTATTCATAGTCGTCCGGCGTCCTGGATATGTCTGGTTTCTTGGGGAAAAAGACCTGTGCTAACACCTTGGCCTTGCGGAAACCCGTTTAGTGCGAAAATCTAAGTGCAATTTCTAGTGACAGTGAATTTAACGGGATGTACGACAGCTTCTTGACTCGTACTTTCGTGAGCTCTTCATCGCATATGATTTAGCCTTTTTCAACTGACATTTTGCTCCGATGTGTAGTGTGGCTTCGAGGGAGGAGGAGCCCCTAACTGCCAACCCTCGAGTGTTTCGTACGAAGCTGTAAGATCACGTCTTTCCTGCGTTGAATACGTAATTCTCACCGACGTTTTCGTTCTTCCAGTTCGAAGCCTATCTTCATCGTGAATAGATGGTCGGCGTACTTTCGAAGATTCCTCTATGACTTTCTTTGGTTTACTTATTTTTTACTAGCTATTTGTCGGATGTGTAGCAACCATATTTCCGTCGTCCAACTGGATTTACGCTCCTGTTCAATCTGCATAATCAATCTCTTCTAAACGTAGTATGTCTTTGAAGGAAATGAGAACAGGGAATAAGGAAAGCGTTTGGGTGTCTGTTTGGCAATGGAATATTGGAACAGTCGCAGCAAGCTCTGTAGAAGCGGTTGACAAGTGCCTCCTACAGTACAGGCATCAGAAGGTAGTCACGAAGCTGAGTGTTGAAACATTCTGGAGTGAGATTTACATTTGAATATCATTTTATCTTTTCAAGGTTTCGCTACCACGACAGCTAAGGGGATGGTGAAATCAACCCACCAAGTGAGTTCTGGATAAAGGAATACTCACCTCACATACTTTGCAGTCTTTGGCTGCGATTGAACTGTCAAGCGAGACTACAGTGTTTAGGGAGAGCACTGCAAAAGTCCTCAGGGCATCCGCCCACACCAATGACGTTCTGCACGTTGGGGAAAGCTGCCAACATGCAGCGGCCAATTGAAGGCGTGGTTGAGGTCCGACTATCTGAAGGAACGTTGGACCTTTGGTCACCTTCAAAAGAGTTGATTTCACGAAAAAGTGGTCGGATGAGGGCCACTTGTAAACACGAGGCCAAATAATTTTGGGAGTCTGTCCATGGGCTGGTGAAGAGCCCGGAGGGAAGCACGCAAGACTTGAAGTATGCCTATGGGCGCGAAGAGCCTCAGTCAGCCTATTTCACTGGCGAAGATATATACGCGGAGAGGTTGGAGAGGAGACGATACTATTACGATCGGAATATTGGCCTGCTCAACGGAGTCACTGCCAGCAACGCTTCGAGAGAAGAAGACCAGTTAAATTTTGACACAAACCACAAGAAATGGCCAGAGGTCAGCAGGATCATTCCTGGGCTTGCACCGGAAGTTGTTTAATAATGATTTTGGGTCATGGTATCATCGACAGGATGCGACAGCTGCAACAAGCGCGACTCCAGAAGATGAGCGCTACCTCCATCCTCTGCCATCACGGGTGTATCTTCTAAATCGCGTAAAATCTGGTCAATATGCTCAGCAGCGGACGTGCAACACGTGAACACGCAGCGCGTATGGCGAGGAGAGACGGCGAAGGGAGTGAAGGGGGATGTTTTTCGCCTCGCAGGCTGTCACTACGTCAGGATCAACCAGGAACGTAACACGCCCAAACTTGCGCTCAAGACCTCCTATTGTCCAGAACAACCGGTTGTCGATAGCAACGATCTTGTAGGTATTTTCCTAACACCGGTCTGTCAAACATCTGGATCAAAAATACACAAGTTTGCTTGCCTCCCCGATCACTTCTTCTAACCAAAATTGTAGCTGGTCAAAGAGCAAGTGTAGTTCGAACCGCATGGTGAGGATGTTGAAATACTTATGAACATTGCCGCCCACAAGGTTCTCGACTTTGTCCTTGAGGCCAAAGACTTCGAGAATTGCCATTGTGCTAGCTGCGTATGCGGCCTTTGAAAAAATCATCAGAACTGGTACCACACAGGGACTGAGCAGACAATCGCACCTTGTGCTCGCCGTCCTGCGCAGTCTCCGAAAAGATATGGGCACATTGCGTAACGCCAGCTGCAGGATGAGCAGTGAAACGATTTCGCAGCTTAGGGTGGAGAGTGATCGAACTGTAATCGTAAGCCCCAGTAAGCATACAACGATACCCATCGCGCATGAGTGCCTGGGAGAAGTTAGATATAACCTGACATCAGCGGCGTAGAGCTTACATTCGCATGAGCGCTGCCTTCTGTCGTTGGGGTCCTCGTATCGCTGAGAATTCTGTCTCGAACAACGTCCAGGGACGGGCGAGAAGGAGGATCGGAGCATGAGGGGATCGAACCTCTATTGGACTGAACTGAAAGAAGGTCGAATCACAGCCAGGTAATCAATAAATATATGACGAACGAACGCGAAATAAGTGGTTGCGATAGTACAATCCCGTGTCCTGAAGCTTCTTAATCCGTGCTTGAGACTCTTCTTTGCTACCGACGGCATATCCGGGAATTGATAGAGCTAAGGTAATGTGCTTGATGAGATTCTTGTACGGAATAAGGCCAAAGGAGTGCTTGTCATGTAGCCACAGATCTTGCAACATTGAAGAGTCCCAGAACGCGAATGCCAATGAGCGGGTCGTTGTACTTTGGGCCAGATTTAGTTGGAGCCACTTCCAGAACTGCTCGTTCCGCTTCAAGTATATAAGGCCAGATGCTTCTACCTTCATGGTCGACCTTCACGTCGGCTACAGAGGGGACATGAGTTTTGACCTCGTCCAAAAATAGCGGCAAAAGAATTTATATCACGTGTGACGTTGATACCAAGTTCGCCATGGGCCTGGGTAGCAACTGGCCAGCAATGTCCGACCACTTCTTCTCGACATGTACTTCGTGCCAACTTCGCTACGTTCAAAATGAATCAAAGCTTGTCTAGATCCCTGCAGCTTCGCGGAACCTTTCGACGCTTGCATTCGAGTTATCATCATCTCCTTGAACGTCTGATACTTATATGGGCGAGTACTAAACTCGAGCCAGTCCCTTTAAGTAAGTTATTGAAGACAGTCGTTCAATAGACCGAGACAAAACTGTCGGGGGACTGGTCCGAGTCTACTAAGGCAAGTACCTGCGAGTGCTAGTAGTGACTTTCTACGAGGTTTTGTAGCTTTCACATCCTCTTGGCGTTCTCCCGTCGTGGTCTTTATCTTTTCCAATAAGAATCGCTAGGCCGACGCGGAAATTATTCAATGATGGCTCCATACATTCACCACAGCACTAACACAGCACATCCGGTGAACAGCTGCAACGAAGTCTCAAACCTCCCGAGCTCTAAATAGCCATCTAGTCTGCGATGTGGTCTCAAGGTATCTGTCAGCTCATTTACAAGTTAGCACATTGTTACAAACCAATCTTGAACAGGATGTACCTTTGTTGAAAGCCTTTCTTGCATTCGATGTTCAGGCGAGAGTGTCGTCCTATCTCCTTCAAGCTAGAAACGATCCATCAGTCCCGCAAGGTCTTGGATGGCCAAGCGGATTCACGCAAAATACCATTCGCCGACATTCTCAATCTTTCTTGGCGAATGCGTCGCCAAGTTGGTGACCTTCTGTCAGTTATTTCTACGGGTTTATAAAGGAAGGGCGGGCTCGAGAATCAAATCTTCAATCTGATGCTCGTCCTGCAGATCCTTACAGCAGCGCTCACCATCTCCTTCGCAAAGGCGAATCCTCTTGTCGTTGATGTGCGCAACTGGGAGAACCCTACCGCGGATGGAGCGTTCAAACGCAGGGAATTGGACGTTGCTAGTCCCGCCAGCGATTATGCGGAATACATCCCAAGTCCCACGGAAACCAGCCTCACATACCGTGACCATTACTACCAAGAACGTGCCACTTGCCTAGGTCAATTTGTCTGATACTGCCAGATTCCCGCAGGAGCATGCATTGCTGCCGTGGCAAACCTCGTAGGTATCTTCCCCCGACAAATTTACTATGTTGCTGAAGGATGTTATTCAGGCATCGCTCGTTACCAGCTTCTGGTTTCTTGTACCTTGCGCCCTCGCCGCTCTTTGTGGGGCCGTATGCAATACACGCGCTTGGTGTGAATTATGCTCAATTTTCACTCTAGGTCGGCCTTGTGCTTGGAGCTCTCTGTTGCAACGGCACCTTCAAGAACTGTGCCACGACGGGGGTCTCATTGGTTGCTGAGAAAGCCCATCCCCTCAGTGGTAACGTTATGGCAGCGCTAAACGGTGGCCAAGGAAACAAGCCATTCACCAGAAGTTCGTCTATTAACAGCATCGCCCCCCGCCGCCCCGCAACTAACGGGCGATTTTAGCAACGGTCAGGAACGAGCTTAACAGCTAAATGAGATAGTGAGTCAAGTGGGATCCTGTTTGGGAGAGAAAAGCAAAGGTTCTAAGACTCCTAGGTGAGCCATTTATCATCGGAAACCCGTTTAGTGCGAGAACTTACGTGCAAATTCCAGCGAGAAAGAATTTAGCGGAATGTACGACAACTTCTTGGCTCGTGCTTTCGTGAGCTCTTCATCCCACATGATTCGGCCTTTTTCAACTGACATTTTACCCCGATGTATAGTGTGGCTTTGGGTCTGGAGAAGGAGGTAAAAGCTGCCTACCGGCGAGTGTTTCGTATAATGCTGTAAGATCACGTCTTTCCTGCGTTGAACAGTGAATTCTCACCACTTTCTCCATTCTTCCAGTTCAATGATTATCTTCATCGTGCATAGAAGGTCGGCATACATCACGAAGATATAGCTTCTCGGATATGTCTCTCTTGTTAGCTTGTCTTTTTGATCAATTACTCGTCGAATGCCATGTCCAACCATGTGTACTTGTTACCCTCAGAAGTCCTTATACGAACGGCGATGGACGGATCCGTTTGGTGTTCTGTATTTGCTGCCATTCACACCGGCCAACTCACCATTGAATCCGTTCTGGTCGGTGCTTTGTTTCAAGAAGCTTCATCATTCACAACGCCCACGAGCATTGCGGGCCTTGACAGCCGCAATCATAATGCGTCAAGTGCCCTGGCACATCCGCATTTTTACAACGTCTTTGCGACCGAGCAGAGCACCTCATGAGCATTAGTGACTTCCCTCAAACTCGGCAATTTGATCTGCAGGTGCTTTTTTCTATCGCACACCTGGAGGTTTCTCTGCGACAACTTAGATGATGAAATCAACCCACCAAGTGAGTTCTGGATAAAAGTACTATCTCACCTTCACTTACTTTGCAGTATATGGCTGTGAAACTGCCAAGCGAGACTACATCAGGTCAATGTTTGAAGAAAGCACTATAGAAGTCCTCAGGGCATCCACCGACACAAATCTGAGTCACGTTCGGCACGTTGGTTCAAGAATCAACTTGGGGAAAACTGCCAACATGTGTTGGCCAGTTGTAGGCACCATCGTAGTCCGGATCATTTGAGAAACGTTAGAACTTTGGACACCTTGTGCGTCATTCCCGCCGTCTCCTTCTTGATTCTGAAGACTTTGGAGTGTGAAGGTTGGATAAAAGCGCCAGACACCAGGCGAGTTCAGAAAAGATTGCAAGAAGGAGAAATTATTCAAGATTGTCCTACGGTTCATCGCGTAAATACGAACGGGGGCCACTGAATGAGGTTGATTACCGGTGAACGTACTGGGTCAATGATGGATCCCAAATTGTGACAATCTCTGCGTCTGGCAGTTGGCAAACCAATTGCGTAATGCCTTCTTTGCGAGGACCTCGCTGAGCTTGCGATTTCTAGCGGTCGTCTTGGTAGAGATCTGCTTGCACACGTAGGCTTCGAATCACTGGCATACAAGGGACAAGAGAATGCCGTGGGATCAGCAGGTATGGGAAAGAGAACGTGCACGCTATCGCTACGCCATTGACAGCCTCTTTGTGAGAGGGTACGGGATGTGAAATATTAGGTGGGAGACGTCCTTGAGGAGTTCGTCGGGGCAAATCCGTGAATGTTGACGGGCCCTGCGAGCATAAGGCGTTCATTTGCCAGCCTCTCGCTCCAGCCAGAGCACATTCTTCGTGGTATCCTTGTAAGAAATCGAATCTTCCTAAGTCTTGACATTGTCCGTTACCTGGTTTGATGAATTTAAAGCAATTCTGAACATCACCTTCTATGACAACGCACAGCTTCTACTGTCTTTCAAGCCAATGCATCATGATATTCGGAGGATATCAAGTCTAAAGACAATCATCCGTAACATCTCAAGATGGTGTGGCATCGAATATGTAAACTTCGGATTGGCGCTCATATTTAACAACCAATCTTTTCTGAAACCCATCCCATTGTGGGATATTTTGAAAAGCGACCATAACCGCCTTCCTCTTATGCATGAAATCTATAATTGTGAACCAGTTGCCAGTGTTGCCCGGTGTGAGGTGATATCCCTCGTTGACGTCAAAACAAACTGTGTGGAGCCGCTTGAACGCAGACAGGTTGGAGATTGCCTCCTAACGGAACAATAGAAAGGTAGTCAAGAATCTGAGGGTTAAAACGCACCGGAGTGAGAGTTGGGTTGCGAATGTCGAATGTTATCTTTTCAAGGTTAGGGAGTCGCTCTGCGACGACTGAAGGGGTGCTAAGTCATTAAATAAGGTATGAATTTCGGAATAAAGGTAGAGCCACCTTTGATAACTTTTGTACAATCTGTGCCTTCGAAGGTTCCAAGCGAAACTACGTTGGGGCAATGTGCAAAGAGGGTCCCCCAGAATACCTCGGGGCATGCGCCAATGCAAGTGACAGCTTTCACGTTGGGGAAAGCCGGCAGGATATAATGACCAGTCGCAGGCACCACCAAAGTACGGATTTGAGGAAATTTTAGACCTCTGAATACTTTATAGGTTACTTCCGCCCTGCGCATTCCGAGCCCAAGGGCTTGGAAAGTGTGAAGGTTAGGGAAAAGCGCTAAACACCGAGCGAGTTCAGCTAGAACTGTGTCGTAACAGTAGCTCTGTAATATAATGTTTACAACCCTGCCATTCATTTCATTTCGTCAATAGATATAAGGACAAGAATCTTGCAGGCTGAGCATACTGAACGTATTGCGCCAACGTTGGATCTCGAATGGTCACAATCTCTAACTGGCGCACTAACTCCGTCGCGATATCTTTGGAAATGATCTTGAGGATATTACGGCCTAAATCCCTCTCGTTGTCGATCCACTTGCTGGCGCAGACTTCGATGCGCCGCCAAACGTGGGGCAAGAAAATACTGCGAAGGGATCTACAAGTCTGGGAAAGAGAACGGAGGGTGTTATGATGTGCGAGATAGCGCGCATGATAGACACACTGCTTGTAGGAGGGGATGGGGACGCGAACAAGGTGAGAGGTGACCTCGAGAAGGAGTTCGACGGGGAGCGATGGAAATCCAGAGATGTTGACGGGTCCTGCAAGCATAAGGCGCTCATTTGCCAGCTTCTCACTCCGGCCTGAGCGCGTTTTTGGTGGCATCTTACTGTGAAGATGCAGTTTCACTTGGAAAAGAGACAGGAGTCAAACGCAATTATGTAGGAGCACGTGATCGCACCTGCTTGATGCCATCGCTCATGAGGACAGCTTGGTGGGCAGCAATCCCAGATTCCCACTGCCTTCTGCGCTAGCGTGCACGGGTGCGATGCTTCCTAAGAATTCACACTGGGGTCGGTCAACATCCCATCCAACACTATCCAGGGTTTCCAATAACCAACCCTCATGTTCGCGAACGCTTCTGGTTTTCTCGTGCAACACAGCACATTCAATGAGGTTCATGGAGATTTGAATCAGGGTGCACGAGGATTGTCTGGTATGTTCATTCATATCATTTGCCTCTTGTCTCAAACTGTTCTCAGGACTACAAATTCTTGACCGAGTCGTTGCGGCTGGCGCGATGCACGACTCAGCGGAACGCTTCCCACCTCCTAAATGCCATCCTCGGACTCGACTCGCAATCATGAACGATATTTTAGGCTGGATTAAAGATCCTAACAACAGCTCAAAAATATTGTGGCTGAATGGTCCAGCGGGTGCTGGGAAATCAGCCATTGCGCAAACTATCTCTGAGCTCTGCGCCGACGACGACATTCTCGTAGCCAGCTTTTTCTTCTCTCGCAGGGCGCATGGTCGGAATCACGCCAAGCAATTCTTTACGACAATCGCTTGCCAACTGGCCGTCAACATCCCTTCCCTCAAACCGATCATCGAGGAAGCCGTGGATGTCAATCCGTTACTACCCACCAAATCCATGGATCTCCAGTTCTCGAAACTGATTGTCGAACCAATACAGTCAAAGCAAGAGACTATCTCTCCACCCAAGGTTATTATCATTGATGGCCTTGACGAATGTCGCGAGCGGGATGACCAAACGCGCATTCTTCAACTGATTGGCCGAGCATGTGGGCAACGACTTCCCATCTGCTTTTTTATCGCCAGCCGACCCGAACCCAATATTCGGGATGTGTTTGACTCCCTTGTAGTTCGGCGTTCATCGAGGTGCCTCGTCCTGGATGATTCCTTCCACCCTGACGATGACATAAAAAACTTTCTGCAATCCGGGTTTTCTGACATTTTGGAGAAACATCGACGCACGATGCAGTCGGTGCGATGTTGGCCTTCCGAAGCGGACCTTCGAACGTTGGTTTTTCGATCGTCAGGACAATTTATCTACGCCGCAACAGTCTTGAAATTTGTTGATGATCGACGTTATCGG
The DNA here is from genome assembly GCA_018417955.1 of Laccaria trichodermophora. Classification (NCBI taxonomy): domain Eukaryota; kingdom Fungi; phylum Basidiomycota; class Agaricomycetes; order Agaricales; family Hydnangiaceae; genus Laccaria; species Laccaria trichodermophora. Next base: position 250,269 of record JACTVC010000039.1, read on the forward strand.
CCCACTGACCGTCTCAACGTCATTCTTGGAACGTCGTCGGCCCAAAAGTCATCTACTGCGTTTGCAGATCTAGATGCTTTGTATTCTCAAATCCTCTCATCATCATCCAATACCCCCGAAACGTTTCGTATACTCGGGGCGCTGCTTGTTCTACATATGGAGGATCTGTTTGCTGAGTTCCTGCAACATTTTTCCAACTTTTTTGAAGATCTTCTCTTCATTCAGCGTGGAGACCTATACCTTGCCTTGAGCGGCCTTCACTCCTTATTTCAAGTCCCAGACCCTCTCGATCCGGAGACGGCATCGGCACCTGTGCGACTCTTCCACCAGTCATTCAGCGACTACTTGGTAGACAATCTCCGCTCAAAGGAATTTTGCGTCGATCTGAGTACTTCCCACGCTGATCTTACCCGTTGCTGCCTTAGTGCCCTCATGGAGGTTTATCGTACAGGCTTCAGGTTTGGAGATGAAGGAAGTATATCGGGGGAAGTCTGGGTGTATGCCTCTAAGACCTGGTGTCTTCACTGTATAAACGCCAATCCGGATCGTGAACTAATGGATGACCTCGAAGCTTTCAGTGTTGTTCAATGGGTTGAAAGGTGTCCTAGCACAGCCGATCCTGATGAAGAAATTGAACCACTGGTTGAGTTGGCCAAGGTATTGGAATGGCTATCCTCCAACGTAAGACAGATGTTCTTTGAATTTGTTCAACTTAGCTCAAGTTTTCTTCAGCCATCCTTAGCAACACAGCATATATTTCAGACATATTCGACTTCTTTGGATGCATACTTTACGGAATCTTTGGCCAAATGCACTCACCAAGATAAACTTCCTCTATTATTAGGTGTTTTCGTTTTCAGCTCGATCTCCCCTTACGACGCTCAGGTTTTTCTTGGACTGTCTACCGAAGATATGCCTGGCATACTGAAACCTTTGATATCCATCATATCCTCAGACTACCTACATTGTGATCCTTTGTTTCGCGCTTTCCTGGTTGATCCAGCTCGTGCCAGAAATTATTTGGTTGACTCTTCAACTCATACCCGTGTCATCGTTCGTTATCTAGAATTCATCATCCCACGACCCGGCTTCTCTTATACCTTTTTGACACTGCTGGAATGCTGGAATTCTCATCTCCCAGTTGCCTTCCCTACCGTGGAGCTTCTTGACTCTCTCCATAAGTTACCTGGACATCTTTCTTTCCAAGTCCACTCCTTAGTTACGATGAAGAACGTTCAAGTTGTTCTTGACTGGCTCCAGGTTAGTGGTTCATTCATTGTGGTTGGCTGCCAGGGCATTAATGTGCACTTCCCGTAGAACCTCAATCCTCCTCCTGAGGACCTGATCACTTCTTGGCAAAAACTTCAAGATACCATCAGACACTTAACCCTTGAATGCTATACACCCCGGCGTCCAAACCCTTTACACTTGTTGACATGACTCCAACATGACTCTGAGACTCACGTTTTCATCTCCCATTCAAGCACCCGATCCACTTTGCAGTACCCGCTGGGATTTGGACTTTCTCTTACACCGTTGTGTTTAGGTGGTGATGCGGCCCTTCTTATCGTCGGTTCGACCTCACCTGAGGTGCTGTTCTGTTCATGTTCGTAGAGGCAGTTTGCAGGCTGCTTCGCTGGACGAAATTCTTCGACATGACCACCAAAGCTTCTTTTTTGGACGCAACGACTATCAAATCACCTACAAATCCTTAGAAAACTCGCTGATACTCACCCTTTATTCCGACTACATTCACCGCTTTTGGTCGGACTACTTGACTAGAGCACAACGCCGAGTCAACGTCGAGTAAGTATCCTCGATTGATGATTAATAGCGTGACAAACACCTGTCTGTCACATCAACGTGACAGGTTTTTCAACCAACTGAACACCACCAAGATATCGGAAACTGCTTGATAATCTCCTGTGGGTAAGGTTCTTACTTCTGGAGACAGTATCTGCTGAGCTATATTGACAATAGGGTAACGGTATCTCGTGACAAATCAAATTCGAAGCGTTGTCATCCGTGCGCCTTGACCACCTTCGCTTTGTCCAACCCCTTTTCGAAGTAAATAGACAAGTATGAGGGCCAAGTCCTGTGTGGTCCCCTTCTTGCAAAGTAAGTCAAGGTTTTGCACACAATAAACCATAGATACTGAGAAGCCATATCATATAGCAAGTTATTGTCGCCGTTGTCTTCACCTGCTCAACTTTTGTCGGATGGAAGTTTTCGCAATTGTGCTGACTGCCATACCAACTACTGCTGCTGTCCGATTGTATCTCCCGTCTAGGCACAACGCATATTGTTCGCCACTTCTGTTCACCGACGTAAATTGCGAGTCGTTAAGCCGCCTCGGCTTCAAACCCGACGACTTTTGTGGGGAAGCTTAAAAGGATCGTGCATTCCCCTACTGCACCTTCGAGCCTTCCATGACAACTGGGGACATCTCCACTCCTTCTCCACTACCTCCTGTGGGCAGGGCTCCTGAATGCGGCACTCCCATCTCGAATTGTATCTCCTCTCGAGTTCATGTGTTGACCACCTCCACATTGGAAGGCGAACTGCCCAATCATGCCCTTGCACAGCTCACACCTTCCAAAGTATCTGGGGCACCGCTTGGTGCTATTGGTGCTGCAAGTTCTCTTTCGTCGTTACATAATCCTTCCTCTCGGAAGAAGTTGCCTTCCAAACACGTTCTCTCCAATCGACAACCCTCGTCATGGACCGAAGGCCCAACCGCATCTCACCCGTCCGGCTCAAAGGCTATATCTGGCAAGTTTGATTCATATCCCACTTTCCGGCGCTTTCATTTACGCGCGTCGTAATACACTATAGAACCTTCTACTGGGCTACCAGCGAAGCAGCGGGAGCCCATAACCCAGCCCTCCTTATTCAAATGGAGCCCTCCATCAGACGTGCAAGAGAGTACCGTCACAGGAAGTACCAGTTCGCGCGGCCCCGCCTTTTTTGATCTGCATTTGCATGAAGATCTTCGTCTCAAGAGAGTCGTTCTCGTGCCAGATCTAGCCATCCAGATTAGTGAACATGCTGACATTTTGTTGGAACGGTATGGCGATCGTCTACCTGATGAGAATGGCCCTCTTCCGAAAAAGTATCCGACAATGGAGCGTTTGGAGGATATTCAAATCACCCAGGGGAAGTTGAAGAGTGAACTCGGCGTGCAGACCTTTTATAAAACTTCCATCGCAAACCATTGCCTGACCCTGGCGTCAATGCTTCTCTTTGGAGTCCACTCTCCCATCCTAACCTGGTCTGCACAGTCTGATGATAAGCAAGCCATAGCTGATGGATTCTTGTCAGCAAAAATCGGAGAAAATTCGGACTTGGCGGCTTTCTTCGTGGATTTGCAACAAGAATTGGAGCTCCTGGTAGACTGGCATTTGGATGTCGTGGCGATTTGGGAATTCAAAAGCCTTTCAGTCGGAAAACGAGCCCTTATGGACGCTATTCTTCGTTTGGCGTCTCGGAGTCCTTTTCCGTGGACAGCGTGCACGCCCAGAGATTATTGCAATCGAAGGTACCATTCACGCCATGACATCAGGCCTGTAAAGACGGGAAGGAAGACTGGGCCTGACTGTCAGCCGTTAATGATTGCTTTGCCAGTGCTCGGCAAGCGAGGCTATGACGACACGTTCGACTTGAGAAACCCAGCCGGCTGTGAAGCTGATGTTTGGGTGGAGGGAGAAGAAGAGCAGACATACAATGCCGATCCGACCGTAGACGAAGGTGCTCGGCCCCCTGTTAACCCTCCCACCAACGACGGGTTCAGTTTGGACATGAGTGATATTGAAACAAGTCAGGACCTCGTGCAACAGGTGAGATTTGAACACGACACTTGCTGTAACCCACCGCTGACGCCACCCACAAAGATTTTTGGACTTTCAAAATCTCAGGACGAGCATGATAATTTTACGACCGCCTGTCATATAATACAGCAGGTATGACTCCAGAGTACCTTAGTGAGTGACTTCTACTGATCTACTTGGGCAAAGGCGTGGGCAGAGGCAGTCTACAATGACGCCACCTTTATAATCATCAACGCGGGCCAGTACGAATTTATCGCTAAACGCCATAGAGGATCTCAGATCCTTTACATCTCACAGGTGATCAAGGTCTGTGAGTCAGTTCCAGCGTACGGAAAGCTTCACACCGCCCTATATATCGTTGCCTTCCAAGATGCACTCAACCGGGCCAAGCAATTGAGAGACATCAAGCGCAATCCAAAGGCTCAGTTTCCTTCTCGTTATCATCTCATCTACAAGAACGATCATCGTGAATATAAGCATTACGAAACCCGCTTGGTTCAGTCTGAAGAGGAAAGTAGGAAAACTAGCGATGAACGCTTAGAGAAGGTGTATAACATTTGCCCTTTTTCAAGTCCTTCTCTTTCTCTAACCAGCCCGTAGGATGTGGGTGATTTCCTACGGTCATGCCGCAGTATACGAGTACATTCGGAAAATCCCCTCTTTCACAATGAGGTGCACAATTTTGTACGCGTCTCACAGAGCGAACACATTTTGGATCCAGATAGACATCAAGAAGAAAGGTTCAAGAGTCTCAGTTTGATGCTCACGCCGTTCAAAACTTCTGTCTATAGCTCGGCCGTTCTCTTCGACAATGAACCCGATGACCAGCTTCGCGACAGATATGTCTTCAAACTCTACCAAAAGAAAAATGGTGCCCAAACAGCTCTCGACGAACATGCGCGATATATCTGGCTACGTGAACAAAACTTCAAGGGCTGTGTCGACGCTCTTGGCTTATTTCGTTGTATAATAGCGGGAAGACAGAGGTATGGACTGCTGATGACACATGGCGGGTGCTCGCTTTTGGACGCAAACCTCCAATCTCCCAACAAGCGGTGCGTTTCTATTGTTATTAGCCCGCATCTTTAAATCTTACTGAGGATTACGATAGCGAGTTGCTTCGTCCCAAATGTGACAGCATCATAAAGGAACTCATCCGAATCAATATTAGTCACAATTCACTGTTCTTGGAGCATTTCGCCTTTGATTCGAAGACAAAGAAACTTTCCCTGGTCAGCTGGGGAGACGCCGAAGAGCCTGTTGATGATCTCGCGGAAAAGGTCGACCATGAGGAGGGACTGCGGCGGTCTGAACGGATGAAAAGAACGCATGAGAAGCAGCAGCGAAGGAAGATACGAAACTGGGAAGCTGAGAATAGAGCTATGGTCGATGATTTGAAGGAACATTTTAAAAGGAAATAGACAAGAAGTAGAGGTAGAGTTTGCTACCTAATAGTCAACGTGATCACGTGCGAATCCTTCGAGGGATGTTTGAAATGAGCTAAGTTGAAGTCTACCGCGCGAGTCTCGAATCTCAATGGCGTCGGCCACCTCAAAACCTTCGGACTATGTGGAATGGATGAACTTGGCTTACACTGCCAATCCTGCTTCTCTAACTCAAGAAGGCGGTTATACCCCGGTTCCCCCACAGTCGGCACTGACATTTCACGACAAGCATCTTGACCAGGGCTTGGTGCTCAGGCATGTCAGATCGTTAACTGCGTTAGTCGTTGACTTGTCCAATGTCGCCACAGAGCTCGTGCAAGGTATCTCAAGTCTTGGAGTCTCTTTGCCCAAGGTTGGCCGCTACTTCGTTATTGAGCCAGTCGACCACCCAAGAATGAGAGATGCAATGGCGGTGGGGGAACACTACGTGGAACATGTCTCGGAACCGTGTTGCAGTCTGGCTTCGACCCTGGCTTTCCATCCAGCTTGCCCTGCGTGGACGAGTATCCTTTGCTGGAATTACCCTCCGTCTCCTCGATCTATCAGGTTTGCAGTAGATGGATATTCGCTGCGGGTCTGTCGCACAGAAGATGCGCCGTATGAATTGATCCTTCCACGTAAAGTTCAGGAGTTTATTGATGATGAGACGAAGGATGAGCTTCGCCGGTTAATAATCGCCTCTCCTTACTTGATCACGGGTCAAATGTATGCGGTTGCAGAGGAAGCCCAGGATTTGGTGAAAAGACTACTGCAGCCATCTTCATCCGGATTCAAGTGGATCATGCCTCGCACTTTGGGTCAGGAGCTCTACTCTTTCTCTGTGTCGGACAAGACTCTGTTAGACGCAGATATTCTACCTTCGGTAAAGGAGGAGGTACGCAAATCACGGCTTCACAAGGTCAAACAAGCGCGACGGCTTCCTAAAGCTTCGTCTACCGTCATTCCCCCTTCCCGTGCTGGGATTAGACGTGGTCGTAGTTATGACACACACCCTGATTCTCAGCAGTTTCTTCAACATGTAAGGTTTAACTCTCTCCATTTGATTCAAATTCTAAATCAGAACAGGCTTGGGCTCAATCAGTTGCACAGAACACCACATTTATCTTGTTCCACTGTGGAAACTACGATAGAATTGGTGTTCGCCATCGTGAAACTCAAACTCTCTATCTATCCGACCTGATTGACGTCAAACATTGCAAGGATCCGGCATACGGCAAGCTCCAAGTTGGTCTCTATTCTGCAGCGATGCAAGACGCCAAGGAACGCTTGACGCACGTCAAGGAGTCTTTGGAGCTTACAGAAGTCAAATCTGTGGGTAAAAAGCGTCGTCTTCCAGATGACATGAAACAGTCAACAAATCGGGGCAATAAACGACGCCGCGTTAACGCCAATCAACCAGAGAAAGAAGGCAATGAGAGCGACGATGTAAGCGTCTTTCCTAACTGCCTCCTTGCTCCTAATGTACAAATTTTAGCTCTTTAGGGAAGAAATCAGTCGCCGTGATCTAGCCTTGGTTCGCCTTCAGTATGGCATCTACAACTCTCTAGTTCCTGCTTCTTTCCTTCGGTGTGGTCCTTCTGTCTTTTGGGGCGAAATAGCCGTACCGTTTAAGGAACCAAAGCGGAAAGCTAGCTATAGTTCGACCGATTACATGTCTCTCACCCTAGGGGATGAGATAGACGAGGGCGCTGTTGGGACTGTCCACCGCGGTACACTATCACTTCAAACCAACCACGGCGCTTTCCTCGTACGTCAAGTGGTTGCAAAACTCGCATTCCAATCTGAACATAAAGAGAGTCTTGAAGATGAAATGTCCATGTATGTTAATCTATCCCGCACGCAGAACGTCAGGGGTGTCCTTCCTGTCTACGGCCTTTTCAAGGACATGGAGGGAGGGCCTCTGCTGATGATCCTCCCGTTTGGTGGTGTATCGCTCTTCATTCGGGAGACGGAAAGACATGGTGGCATATACCCTAATTCCGTAACGGTTTCTGAATCCGAGCGGTATGCCATTGATAGACAATTTGTGAATTGGCGCCTGATGAGGTATTTTTTGCAGTAAGGGTTTCATCGATGCACTGCAGAGCATTCACGATGGCGGAATTTTGCACGGTGACATTCGCCCTCAGAACATGCTGGTGAACGGAGAAGATGTATATCTTATTGATTTCGATCGTGCTCGAGACCAAGCCTCCACTAAGGCAAGAGAAGATGAGATGGTGAACCTACGACGTCTGCTTGCCGTGAACCCGGCAGCCTCAGATTGCTTGTGACGAGTTTAGTAGTGACTTGCCGACACCCGCCTTCCTGCTCTCCCATACCCTCGCTTCCTTTAGCGTTCTGTTCTTTGTTTCTCTTATACCTGTTGTATTTTATGGTGGCCAAGGCTCCATCTCAAGGAACGGCGGGGTCGACATCCCTCCGACCCCACGATACTTCACTATGTCGGGGTACTCATTCTTGTACCCGTTTTACCACATGATATCGAATATTTATTTTGGAGATGTACGTAGACGTGTATTTACCTGTAAAACATCTTTCTACAATGTATTTTTATTCGGCAGCATCCAACGCATCTCTATGTTAGTTGACCCCTCCTCAACTGACAAGGTAATAAAGTCCACCCCAAAATCCTCGGCACCCTCCCACTGGCATGCAGCCAAGTCGTTGGTTAGTTGACGGTGATCCACGACCATCTTCGTCTTTCGCAACGGTCCGATTGCGGGACTGTCGTAGATTTCGTACAAGATTCATTCAATGCAGGTGGACGCTAACATGAGGAGGAGTTTGCCGCGGATTAGATGTAGGTCTATCGATACCAGTACATTGGAACCCCACGTTCAACGTTGTCTCAAGTCAATTACAAAATATTCATCACTTGTGTGCTATAATCGTGCACAGAATTAGTGGCACTGCCAAAAACAAAAGTTGAAATTGGATCGACGATCAGCTCTAAATAATAACGGTGTTATGGAGGTTGAACTTGTATCCCAAATGGAAATCGGAGACCCCGCGGGAAAGAGGGTGATTGTTGGGGCGCGTATCCGCCTAAGTAATGATCTTGTTGGTGAGGAAGAGAGGGACTAGAGCAGTTGATCTAAGCCTTTGGGCACGAGAGTCCGGACGTACAAGAGGTATGCGAGATGTGATGAGTTGTTGGCAGGAATCGAGAAGGAAGGCCGTTCTCCTGGCCGTGGTGTTGTCAGGCTTGCGATCATACTCGTTAAATACGGGAGAAACCGAACGGATTCCTCGCCTTCGCCGCACTCAACTCTGATCTCACTCTCTGCAGTATCAAAGCCGTATTGTCGTGTGCGTTTTGGGACGCGACGAAATTTCTCTCCGCTTCGGCAAGGGCGGCACGAACCGTCTTCAGCTCTATTTCCGCCCCATCCATGACACTCGCCAAAGTCGAATTGACTTCGTCGAGCTCGGAGGCGGTCCTTTCTTGTGCTGCCTGGGATGCGTGCAACTGTGATTTCAACTGGGCTATATTCGATCTAGCTTCTGCAAGGTCGTCCAACGTCTTCTCATGTGTCACCGCGTTCGCACGGAGTTGGTTACACTCGTTGATGCGTTCCACTGCTTCCCTGTCATTCGTATCCCGTAGCCTGGTCAGGGACAGAGATAAATCAGACACGGTGGCTTGAAGATCCTCGCAGGTTTTTCCGAGCTGCGCCTTTCTGAAGGCATCTGTAGAGTGGCCGTCGAGCAAAGATTGAATCTGAAATCGGCATTCCAGGATTTCCCTTACATGTAGAGTTTTGAGGAGTTCAATTTCGCTTCTCAGCTCAGCTTGACGCCTTTTCTCCAACTCAAGATCCATCTGCTAACTAACTTTAACAAATGCCTCCACGACTCTCACAGATTGTGGGCGCACCTTTGCTGATGTTTCCCTCTCTTGTTTCAACTGGTCGATAGCGCTCTGGAGTTCATGCTGTCTAGCCTCCAATGCCTCCCTTGCTACTCTGTCCTCAATGCTTCGGGCTTTCATCTCTGCGATCTTCTGGTTCAGATCGATGACATCCCTCTTTTGCTGAAGCTTAAGATTTTGCAACTCCTTGTACAGCTCCGCACCAGCTGACGTCTCCTCGACAGTCTTTCCCTCAGCAAGCTCCTTCTGCATCTCGACAAATACGGGGTCAAGAGCAACAAGCTCACTGACGATAGAGATCGGTGGCAAGAACTCTGGACCCTTCGGAATTCCCTCCGGGGGAAATTGGCCAGATCGGACAAATTTTGATTTCCCTTCAACGAGCCCTTTGAAAAATCTATCCTTGGTCTTCAATTCTGTTTCGAGTTCAATACCGTGGTCCAGTTCAATCTCGTCCCAAAAGGTTGTGACAACGACAACATTCTTCAGAGGGTCAGGTCCGCATAACTTCTTGAACATCGTCATGTTGCGTTGCAAAGAGCCGCCAACTCTGGGATCACAGATGTTGTGCAGGTATAATATGCCGGAGAACTTGCGGTCCTCATCGTACCTAGGCACTTGAGGTTAAGGGTTACAGATAATGACAACGAACTGCTTACTTTGCTTTGAGAAAAGCACCAATTTCTTTCAGAATGGCGAGGTCAGATTTACCGCCAGCATCGGCGGTGTAGTCGTTGAAACCCGGCGTGTCGACAAGTGTCACATGAAGGCCATTCTTCATCAAGAAATCATACTCCTTGATGTCGCTGGTTTGTGACTCCAAGCCATGTCCAACGTCCGTGACGTCCTTTCCGAGTATGGCATTGATAAACTTGCATAACGCAAGATGGTAAGCGGGAGTAGCGAGAGTCTAGAGACTACCATACCGATGATTTGCCGGTCCCCGTTCCTCCCATGACGCTATGGTAGCACTTCAATTAGGCGCTCAATGCAAAGATGTCCGACATACGCTATTAAACCGGCTGGCTTTGTTTCCTTGATAGCCATTGTCGCGCTAGAATTTTGGAAATCACAATCTTGAGAGAAGATGAATGAATTGACTTTTCCGGGGAAATGTCGTTATCCAACGTTGCGTGTTTTATAAACTCGTGCAGGCGCTTCATCAAACGGGCGTTGGTCCTTCGTGTCTCTTCGGCGCTATTCAAAGCCACGCCTGCAAGCCACTTGACCTAACCCGGGCCGATGTTACTGAACTCTCCGTTGATTCATGGTTCCAACGTTCCGTCAAAACCTCCCAGGATCAGGAGTGAGATTGATTTTAAAAGTAACATTCAACGGCGTCATCGGTGTTATCTGGCCAGTCCCAGTCAGAATACGATCAGTGTTATATACTCTCCCACCGACAAAACGCTGAGAAAGTTTAAAACCATGATGAGGGTGGTCTACCAACGCCTTGAGGCGAGCAAAGATATCGATGTTCAGCACAGATCAACATCTGGGTCGTGGAAGCAACGTGTAATCCCCTCATTCCCGTCCAACACTCCACAGTCGAGTCTTCCTGAAGGTGAGAGATTGGTGGGGTGACATGACAAAGCGATACAGAGAAGTGCGGGGTTCAAGTAGGGTTCAACAGTGTTTGACAGCAAAGGACATATCCGCTCAAAAGGCTCAAAAGAACCATTTATAGCAGAACCGAACTTCAACATCACTAGATGAAAAGCCACAAAAACGAGTCACAGTCCTGAGGCAATAGACCAATTAGCTCAGTAACATGTGGTGCAGGGGGGTCAGCAGGAGTGTTGAGACACATAGACCTTAGGGCCTCCGGTACCTCCTGTAATCGCCTCACTATTTTCCTCGGCATATTTCCTTAGCTCGCCATTAACAACAGCATCGGCGTTTGAGCAAGAAAGGACACCCTCCTTATCGAGGACCCTGATGGCTTTCTTGAGCCAAACGCGGCAGCGGAAGTACCCGTCAGTGGCGAGGTCGCAATCTGGGAGAGTCATTGGGATGGGCTTCAATAACGCTGTTATCTGCTCCGCGCTGTTTTCCTGTACATTACCTATCAGATATCTAGCGTTAGTCTTGGAAAAGAATGGGGGAAAAACTCGGAAACCAACCAATCTTGACAGCTGCACAGAATGTCAGCGAGGCGACCAGTGTCTCGTCTCGAGCCTCAAAGACGAAGTGCCCCTTGGCCAGCTCCGAGGCGTGATACCTTGTGCAGGTTTGGTTATCTTGCATGATGGAGAGCGTGTAATGGAAACCATTAGCAGCGACGAAGGCTGTTGCATAAATATCTCCGGCGGCGAAGAAGTCTGTCGTTGTTGGGCTGGAGAATACGGCGGTCAGGAAGTGAGCATGAAATTTGAAAGGATGACTTACAAGTGTGAGGACATTTCGATGACGAAGCAAAAGGGGTTTGGAGACTCCGAAGTCGAGAATCTACTTGGTTGATGTCCCGATTCACCTGATATCGAAATATTTACCCATCCATTTACAGATGTACGTAGACGTGTATTCAATGTAAAATATATTTCTAAAATGCCTTTCCATTCCGCAGCGTCCAGCGCATCTCTATGTTAGTTGTCCTTTCCTTCCTCATCATCCGACAAGGTACCAGGGTCAAGCCCAAAATCCTCAGCACCCTCCCAAGAGCCCCACGCAGCAAAGTCATTGGATAGTTGGCGGTGCTCCACGACCATCTTGGTCTTTCGCAGAGGTCCGATTGGGGAACTGTCGTAGATTTTGTGCAGGGTTTCTTCAATGGAGGTTGACGTTATGAGGAGAAGTTTTCCGCTGGTTGGATGTAGGATTTGACGTAGAGTTTGAGCGATTTTGATATTTGTTACCTGGGTTGGGTGACATCAAGTCAGTATGCATGAATGGAAAAAGGGATGAAGAAAAGTACCTCGTTCAGAAATGGTGGGTCTACGACTGCCACGTCTACTTTACCCCTCAACGCTTCAGGAAAGACGTCTGGCTCGTCGAGGTCATATGGGGTATACTGCTTTGGCGAGACGACTGCAAAGCGTTGGTCGTACTCCAAGAGGTGGGCACCTGGGAGAGGGTTTAGATGTTGAAATGCGACAAAGCCTGTTGGGCAGCAGAGGAATGCTATGGTTGTTTTCGGGGTGCAGAGGGTATGAAGGGCGCGAGCGAGGTGGTTGGCGAAGGGTTCTGTGTACCTAGAGATATAGGGTTAGTGGAGAAGGTAAGGAAGAAAGGGCTTGAGGCTTGCCCGTCTTTTCAAGCTCGAAAGAAATGGATTGAAAGTTAGATAGAAGATGTCGTCCTGACAGTCAAAAGGTTACTGTGTCCGGTGTGTGAGATACACCCCTGGTCCCGATTCCATCCCGTGGTCCATCGTTCAGTCCATCTTTCATGCGTACTTTTCAAGTGTCGCATCCTCTGGCGGCTGGCCATGTGCACGTCGGCCTCTGAGTCCATCATGGTTTGGGTGGGAGGATATCCCGTATCCCGTATTTTATTCATCGGCTTTCTGTACTCACCAGAATTGGCTCAGCTGCCAGTCTTCACCAAACGCGAGGCGGAATTCCGCTACGCTGATAGGTGATGGCTTGGTCAATTCTTCTTCGTCTTCTTCGTCATGGCAGTGCTCGTCATCTAAAGCTAGACCTGCTATGCGCGCTGCAGCTTGTTCTGCTGCTAGCTCGTTAAAGCGCTGTTCTTGGTCTGCTTTGTCGGAGAGGAAGGCGTCGAGAAGGGCGAGGGTGTTTGCGTTGAGAGCTGGTGGCGAGCCGGAGTGGTCGGAGAAGAAGGAGGAGGATGTCGTTGTGGGCGAATGGGGTATCGCAAGGGCTGCTGTGGACATCGCCGTTGGAGGAGGTTGGGAGGAGGACCGTGGCCCTGCCGTGGCCCAAAAAATTGTTCACGGAACAGGGACAAAATAGACTCCGACTTCTGATCATCCTGCCTCATCATCCTGCTCACTTCAACGTTGTCAACCAATTATCAAACACGGACGACAGTGAGGAAGAAGAATTGTGGTTCTCGTCTCTTCTGGGTGAGGTGCTCGTTCTCAAAGGATTCATTCAAGTACTTAGCGGCTGTCATCTCACATTTCAATTGCAGGAAACAATCACCCATTGGTGTGCTGCATTATTCGTGCTTTTGGAATCGCAAAGATAAAAAAGGATGGTTCAAGCTACACCCGTAGGATCCACTACGTGTTACAATTTTGTGCTTGCGAAGACAGACTAGACCATGGCAATACCGAGGGGAATGTCTAGAGTTGGTTTACAACTTGTTGGACTTCTCTTCGCAAATTGGACCTCTATTGGCAGTGAACGCAACTGTTTAGGAGCGCATCGCGGCGCCTCTCAGCGAACATGAACTGTCAATCCCCCTGTACCACTTCCTACCGCAATTTGACTATGGAATTAGTCGGATTACGTTGTTCCTTCGTCACAAGTAAGTGCTGCCGATTTCCACGTGTGGTGTCATTTTGAACTACTTTTCTTGTATGTTAGCCCAGCCTCTCCTTCACCGACACTTCAGGACGTGCTCTGACCATCAAAAGAAAAGTAGGCTGTTTACGATTTGAAGGAGAAAAGGACGTTAACCAATCACCCTTAGAGCCTGTCACTCGAAGCATTCTTACTATAATACTACATACATAAGACTTTTAACGTGGAGCCCGTGCCACACTAGACCAAACAAACTCCTGGCCAGCTTCGCGTTCTTCTCCTTCTTCCCCGTTCGCCTGCGCGCGCTCTCCTCTCCATCCATCCATAGCGATACCCTCCACCTCGTGCCAGCCCGTGGCTTCTTAAAGAACGCCAGGGAACCACGATTTGGTCTCCAAGTGATCGAAGCACAGTGCGTGTCGACATCCTCCTTCCGCTCAGCGAACTCACAGATATATGCGGTCAATAGACACCATTCCTGTTGACCCCGCCATAGTTACTTTCCAGTCCTCGCAAAGGTTACACAATGGTTGTGCAAGCTCCACAATTGGAAGTCCAGGATCTGGACTTTGAACCATTCTCGGTTTGTTGGAACTTCCTTTTGCCTCCTTTGCACTCTAACATCTTGGCCGTAGAACACCTTTTCTGGCCTGTTTGGCGGGCTTCCGTTCGCTCTAAATGATCAGCATTCTCCTGACCTTGAACGCGCTACCTATGAAACGAGCTACAATACCCATGTGCGCTTTTTCCCTTTCGTGAGGTTGTAGCTGATCCCACGCACTCTCTTAGAACTATACGAATTTGTCTGTTTGGGATGATGATGACATTGAGGTATGCCTTCACATCTGCTAGTGGTTTTGATGGTTGGATTTTCAAGCTGCTTGCAGGAAATCATGATGATCATGCCCAAAAAATTCCCTTCGACGCTTTCCACGATACCAGAGGACTTGGAACCGACCTTAGCCATCACAGTGTGTTACTCGAGTACCTTCTGTTCCATTTGCCATGTCTAACACTCGAGTGCAGCATACCCCTGCGCTGTCTGATTTTGAAATCCTCCAGCCTCCTCAAATCACTCGCAAATTGATCACGACAACCCATTGCCGGAACCGCAGCACAGGAAAGCCTTTCACTCTCAAATCCAAGCGGGTGGACTCTCAGGCAGTTTCCCGTTGGTCTGAACAACTTTTTTTGGAATATATGCGCGATTTTCCCTCGACCCAGGTTCAAACTGCATTCATCCGGTATCTACATGCGGCGTTTCAGGAGGGGGAGCAGATGTATCTGGTTTTGGTTTGTCGTCTGCCATGGTTTCTAGTCTATCTGCTAATTAGAGTGGCATGGAAGGATCCCGAACCTACGCTCACCTTGCGTGGTCTTGTTAGTAGGCATGATGGCTTTCTGGCAGCGGATGTCGTTCTGTTCTACGCTTCCGAAATCGTGAGTTTTCTCCTCCGCCTATGAGACAGCTAAAGTAACGCTCTTTCAAGGCAATGGCGATCTCTACCCTCCACTCTGCAGGTGTCATGCACAGGGATTTGAGTCCCTCGAACGTGATGATCGATGGCGAAGGACATATCCTTTTGACATGTTTTGAATGTGCAGAATTCTTCGGTCCCTCACGCAGTTTCTTGAGTGGAAACAGCCTCATGGTAGAATCGGAAAGCAAGGCTTATCATGCTCCCGAGATCTTGCTGGGATGGGGACACGATTCGACTGTGGATTGTTGGGGTTTGGGGATGCTTTTGTATTTCATGTTACTTGGGACGGTGGGGCTTATTTTTGAGTCAAATTCCATGTGCTAACCCCTCCAAAGCACCCCTTTGACGTTGTTGAAGCCGACGACGACCACCAACTACTCAAGGATAAGATTCTGCAGGGCTCAATACCGTCCGATATGCTTTGCACTGTTGAGTTTAGAGCCAGGGATTTGACCTTGAAGGTTTGGGCTGCATATATGCGTGCATACCTTGTCCCTAAACAGTCTTTGACAACAGTGTTTGGAACGGAATCCTGTTGGGAGGCCCGACATTGAAAGGATCAAGGAACATCCGTACTTTTCACGAACGTGAGCAACACATATCTCTTCTTATGTTGGCGACTAATCTACCTCAGATCCTGGGAGTTGGTGGCTTCGAAACGTAGCGAAGGTTTGCAATTGATCAAATTTGTTAATACCGTGCTATGGGCTAACCATATTTATCGTAGTGCCTATTGTCCCACAATCCAACAGCGGCCGAACTATAAACGAGACGAACACGTTGAAGAGAGCTGCGTCTTTGACACCTTTCAGGTCGACCGTGTTGGACTCAGATCCTTCTCTGGTCGACTGGAAGACCCGGACGATCATTCCTCAGCTTCCTGAGATTTTCCAGTCTTCGATGTCGATTCTGCCCATCCATGAAAACGATTCTTTCTCTCCCCTACCCGCTGTTGATGGTCAAGCGTCGTATGTAGAAGATGCTGGATTGGACGAAGAAGAGGGCACGGAGGCCAATTCTATCGAGCGCAGAGCACGTTTCTGGGATGCGTTTGACAGGGAGCTCGAGGGTTCCTTGGACGCGAACAGGAACGTTGACCTTGGATCAGCCATATCGGTGAACGTCATTTCTGGGCCTACGAAGCTACGCCGTCAGAAATCCTTGATCTATCCGCAGCAACTCATAGCAAGCTTGAGCACGACGTCTCTCCAGATACAGCACAAACTTCGGAAGAGGAGGATGGCGAAGAGTAAGACCAAATCAACGAGTGCTTTGCGGCGACAAGATCTACAGGAGCTCGACTTGCCGGTTGGGATTGAGCAAATCGGTAGTGGCATTGGGTTCACTTATAATTTGCCCGTTGTCACGGTGTCGAGCAAGGCTTCAATCTGTACCTCAGTGCCGAGAACGTGCTATGGGAGGGCGTTACAGCAACTCGGGCTTGGTGTTGGTCTTGGGTTTGATAACGGCAACAGGAGCATTAAGAGACACGGGCACGGGTGTGCGAAGAGGACGAGCAAGATTAGGGCGCGAGAGGGGGGACAACGGCAAGAGAGTAAGAAGCTGGAAGATTCGGGTTCGAGGCAGCAGAAAGATTTGAGTTCGAGGGAGAAACAGCGGGATTTGAATACGGTCGAACAGCAAGATTCGGATTCGAGGGAGCAGCAAGACTCGAAATCGACGCAACAAGGTTCCAAACCGGGGCAGCAGCAAGATTCGAAGTCGAATCCAACGAGGAGATTCTTGAAGGAGATGTATAGGTGCCCGAGCTGGATTTTGTCTACTCCTTTCGGTGTCCCGTCTCCCTTGGCCCTTACGGTTGCGAACTCTGGGAATGAAGCTGCTAACGTCGGATTCAGTGGCAACTTAGATCCGGCCTCGGACATTCTGTTGGACATAGCTGCGCCAACACCAGCGGACGGTGTGTCGGTTCATTCAATTTTAACCTGGGACTCAACGTGGGACGGGGACTTACACTTGGACGCGACATCTCCTGTGGCTAACCTGGATGCGGCATCTTCTGGTTCAAGCTCAGACGCGACATCTCCTAGGCCAGGCTCAGATGCGGCCTCTCCAGGCTCAAGCTCAAATGTTAGTTCTCCAGGTTCAAGCTCGGACCCAACCTCGCCCGCGTGTCTCTCACAAAACTCGGATGACGACACTGGCCCTTTCACACCTATGACAATCGTGTGTGCTGAGGAAGCGAGTGTCCCGAAATCTGTTGAATTGGCGGTGGACGGAGATGGACATATGGATGTGGTCGACGTGGAGTCGACGTTGCGGCTGGTCACCTCGTCAGGACTTCGTTTATCTTTTCTCAGCGCGTGAGGGGTTCTTTTGTAAAACTTGAAGATGTTCGTTTTGTCGTATAATTATTGAATACATATTGCCATTCGAACTCAGCTTACAACTCGAAGTGATAGATTCGATTCTTCTACCCCACATAGCAGGCTGAGCCGAACAATTACAAGTTGTAACAGGCCTCTCGAAGATATTTACGAGGGTTGCCAGTGGTTATGAGCAGAGGCAGTCGACTTGTATTACAAGCAGCATGTAAGTGCTCACTCACAGTTCTTTGATTGAAACATAAAAAGATATCTGTGAGGATAAAAAGAAGTAATTGACCACTGGCAAGTCGGTATCGGTAAGTGGTTGCCAAGTATGTAGTCGTGGTAATACCAACGAAAAGTAGAAAAACCTGAATCCTAAAAAAAGTAGCATGGTAGGTAAAAAATGTCCAATGAGGTTTCCTCAAGTGGGGCAGCCTTTAAGCAGGCACTGTATTGCCTCTATGAACAAGACGACAATGGCAAGCTCCGGCGAAGTTATCGTCGCGGCTGAAGCAATGGCGAAAAGAACCGCATCGCTAAGGAACGTCACACAACTGTTTGGAACACCAGTCTCAACCACACAACCAACGGCGCATTCCACTATTTGCAGGTCAGAGTCGCCAGGCTGTCCGCAGATGTGTCCCAAGCAACTAAAAAGAGGCGTGTCGTTCTCCACATCCTTCAGGCAGGTCTGGACCTCTGATAACAGTGATTGGATACTAATAATGATAGCGGGGGGGTACTTGAGGCCGATAAGATCCAGGGCGGAACTAACACATTTTCCTGGATCTGTAATGCACCCCTGGGGAGCTGGCCCACATGTGACGGGTGAGCAGGCGCCGGAACAAGGACTGAGTGAGTTTCCGCAGTACGGGCCGCAGAAACCATTGCCAGTGTTGATGCATGTGGGTGCGAGGCAAGAGTATTGGGTGGGGTCGTATGGTGGACCATACTGGGAGCAGATGTTCTGTCGTGCGCTCATGCGCGATGTAGGCATGTACGCTGCGGATCTACCTGCATGAGGTTGTGCTACCATGAGGGTGTGGGGAACGCTCGGATCGGAAGCTAAAAAGAGGTAGGTCAATAAGGACGGGTATATCAGCGGGAAGAACGCACATGGATTCGGAAGGTGGAGCGCATAGGTAACGGATGCGAAGGCGAGGATGATACGGCTAAGGAACATCATGACTTGAAGCGTCAGACTACTATGGCACTTGGCCGTTTATATGCCTGAAACGAGGTCATCCTTAGGCGGAGTGCAAAACTAAGAGGATTTCGGCTGACCTCGAACGTTTGAATGGTTGTTATTTTAATGCCTAGCACGAAGCGCTCCTCTCTGGCGGAATCACAGGCACAGATCTTTATCTTCGGAGACGCCAAGGGACACTGCCAGATCACATAACTTAGTAGCATAACAGATATGCGTACCACCGCAACGAGTTAGTAGACAACGGTGCGATGTGGGGGTCCATATGCCAGCGGCTCCTGCACCACGATCATGTCATGATCTGCCCTTTTGAATGTGTAAAATGGGGGAGACATATAAAGTGAATTTCGGGGCGCCAAAACTCGACAGCGTTGGGTCAGGTGTCTTGCTGCAGTAACTTGCTAACAGCAGCACAATTGACGCTTCGGACTTAGGTCAGAATACCGGGTTCTAGACAGTCGAATCAATTGAATCACAGTAGGTCCTTAAGCAGGGCCGCCTTTGACTTGAGACAGAGGGTCTGAAGAAGGACATTATCCAGGATGAGGCGCCTTGATGAACGACGAGGGAGTCAAACGCATCCTAAATGTAGGGCTTGCTTCGGCTAGCGATGACAGCAGATGTGCGGCACAGAGCTCAGAGAAACTTGAAGTGAAGCTTTCACAGCACCCGCTATCCCAAATTTTGGTCACGATTGCGAGTTGATGCAATGACTAGAGTGAAGCGCTCTGCTTCCAACCGTCGCCCTAGACATAATGTAAGATGAGAGGCGAATATCGTATGGGAACATATGTACCAGATTATGCTGGTAAACCAACCATGAGCTTCATAGAGCGTGCTACTTCATGACCTTCAAAGTTGCTTCAAGCTTCAAGTTTGTGCTGGTCGAAGAGTCTTGTTTGTCTACACCATCTCAGGCAGACAAGACTCGTAAGTGCAACAACTTTTTTTTTTTTTTTTTTTTTTTTTTTTTTTTTTTTTTGGTGGAGCTTATCAGCACACGACAATCTACACAGTAGACCTCCTGTACTAGCATATTTTGTGGGGGTTTCCACCCCACTTTAGCTGCCACCCCGAGGAAATGCATTTACGTACACCTGGGCTGCTTATTGTCCAGGTAGTGTGAGGCTCGGGGCGACAGATAAAGGACCTTAACGGTTCCGTCCAGCTAGTCGTGTTGCCCCAATACTCACTAAAACCCCGGTAGTATTCATCCAGTTTTCTTGAAGGCTTGCTTCATTCTGTAGGACTCCTGTCCTCGTACGTTTGACCAGTTCTGGTCGTATGGCCTTTCGTCCGTATTTGCGTTTGTTAGTTGCGATCATATCTAGCTTGAGCCTTTTGTTTATCCACTGTGCACCCCAGGTCAGGTTATTTTCCCTGGGTGTAAAACTGGGTATATAGGTTATAATAACTACTTTCTCGGACTACAATCCCTGGGTGGTAAATAAAATAACTTGGTCAACAGGTTGTTGATACCTGGTTAGAATAACTTGTTATATGATGGAAATAACCCGCTCCCAGGTCTCGTTGTAACAGTTATTATAACCTGTTAACCAAGTTGTACTGTAGAGGCAAAATAGCCGGGAAAACAGGTTTTCTCACTCCTTGTCCAACAGATAGAAATCACTACATTGAATTTTGATTGGACTGGTATAAAAAACTTCGTAGACAGATGAAATTGAGGCTATAACTGAGTACTGAGTGTTTATATACAACCTTTCTACACGGTATCGACCAACTTAAGATGCTTGGATGAACGCGTCGTTGCTTCCTCATCCGAACCCAAACCCTCATTCCCAGACTGAGCCCCCTGATACTCCATATCATCGTCATCCTCGTCAAAGTGTCATCCTCATCCCCATCCCCGCCATAGCCTGCCAAAATTTCCCCTTCCCCCTTGCCCAGTCTGCAGGGAAGCGCTTTCGTGTGTTTGAGTAGATCTGGCACATTGAACTCAATTAGTAAGTCAGTTGCCTTGGGAGTAAAGCACTTACCAAACGGAAGATGTTAGCCAGTTTATGATGGACGATGTCAAGAGGTCAGCCGGGGCTGCTGGATGGGGGAGGGAGAAAGAGGTTGTTTGATCCCATTCTCACGTTTGTTGAGTATTATTATATAGAGATTGCGTCGTTTGCTCCACAATGACATCAAAGCTCCCCTGAGATATATATATTGATACACCTGGTTCACAAGTTATGAAGATCACTTGTTGAACAGGTTATAATTTAACTTGGTATCTACTGGTTTCGAGGATGAGGTAAAATTTACTGGGTTTCCGGGTGATTTGGATAACCTGGTAATATCTGGGTATTATTACTGGGTTCAGAATAACCAGGTAGGTACCCGATCTTCCGGTGAAAGGTTGAAAGCACTCGGTGATCGGGGGAAAACAACCTGAACTGGGGTGCACAGTGATCGCGGCGGTCCATCTCCGTCTGACTTTGTCTGGGGCATGGATTTGGCTTTTATCTTCTTCTCTTTCTATTCTCCACTCACACCTTATTTTCCATATGAGGTGGGCCGACTCTGATACAATAATCATGTACAGGTGGTCTTTTCCTTTTAGCGTCCTTCCTTTATCGTCCTGGAATGCGGGGAGCCCACATCCCAGTACTGTTCCGAGCGTAGGGGCATTTAGTGTTATTCTCTTTTGTTTCAGGATATCTCTTGCTAGCATTCATACTGTCTGCTGGCCTGAGGCAGGGCACTCAGTGAGTATATGTTCCATAGACTCCTCTCCTTCGCATATCATGCACTTAGCTCTATGTTCGAAGTTTGCTATTTTCGTCCAGTAGGCACCGCATCTATAGGCATTGTGCATGGACTTCCAGAGGTAAGCTCTAGCTTCTTTGTTGATGTTGCGGTTTTTAATTGATATCCAGATCTTTTCGTCTGTAGGCAGGATGCCGGTGCTCCCTTCTATCGCGAACCTCGTCACATCTAGGTTTATTGTGGTGCCTCTCCTGGTGGGGGCGGTCTGCTGTTGGCGTATCCCTCAGTATAGCAGTGCTTGCATCATTTGGCAGAGCTTTGCTCCCATGATCTCGAACATCTCTGGCCTTGCGAGGTTTATTTGTTCAGGGTCTGTCCGGGCGCTTCCTTCCTTTGCCAGTTTTAGTGCGCATTTGATTTCTTTCTTTTTTTGAAGCCTCAACCAGGTTTGACCACCTCTTTTTGTCATTAGGGCGAGGCACGTCATTAAGATGTCGCTGTTGGCTATTCCTATCCATCCCCTGTCTTCCCAGTCCTGGGCGTGTCTTGCAAGACCTTCTATTATCGGCCGTGAGCTGGAGTTTATACAGATGTTTGAGCCAATTGGGCATGTTTGTAGGGTCTGAAGAACCATCGCTAGTTCAGCTCCACTAGTGGTCTTGATTTTGGTGGGCAACCTAGTCGACCTATTTCGGGGGTCCTCTTGTCCGAACCAGATTCCCCCCCCTGCCTGTGCATTTTCATTGCCTTTGTTTATACAGCTTCCAGCAATGTATATCTGGGTTACCACGTTTCCTTCACTTATGGCCTGCTCTCTTATTGCCGGTGAAGTAGGGGCTGTCTTATGGTCTTTGACAAAGAGTCTGAAACCTTCGGTTACCGATTTTGTTGTTATATCAGTGTCGAACAGTTCTGCATTTTCGTTGTTTGGTTCTTCCCTTTGGGGATTGACCTCAGGATCAGGGGGATGTGCGTCGGGGGGGTGGGCATCTGGGTTCCACATCGGTGGGAGCATGCCTAGCATTTTTCTTGCAGCATCTCTGCATTTCTTAGCATGCTTACATCCTTCTAGTCTACTTTCTTTGCAGGTCTCACAGGCGCAGTTGCTTCTTCTGCTATGGTTCAAAGTCTCTTTATCGATAAAGTCTTTCATTTGGCCCACTGTTAAGATGTGGTGATTCTCTCTTTGGCATTTGGCCCATTTATCGTTATTGGGGAATCTACTTCCTTTTCCCATGCTGATGTGGTGCCATATGGGCATTGATCTCTTAGTTTCTTCATTCAAATGAACTGGCCTGAAGCATGTGCCGTATTTGGCTGCTGTTTTGATCATCTTACTCAGCATTTGTGGTAATTTTCCTTTACTCCTCGTAGATGTTGCCCACGTTTGTAGGAATGTGTTGGCCTTGGATGCCTCGTCAGTTACACGGTGTTCTTTTGGGATGTTGTTTGCTATGATTTCATCTGCCACAATTGCCCACTTTGGCCTTTGTTCATCCATTTGTAGGTAGGATTTAGCTTTCATCAGCTCAATGGCTTCATTTCTGGAGATAATGTCCAGCACTTTTTTCCCTCCTTCCTTATGTGTCAGCCGGTAGGTTTCTTGTCCTATCATTGGTTGCAGGCCTTTGCCCATGAAGCTTCGTATTTTCTTTGTCATCCAGTCCTCAACCTCAGGGGGCATTCCTTGTACCCTGGTTAGATACTGTGTGCGTCCTCCAATTTCCATGCTAACAATAAGGCGTCTTCCATCCTGTGTGGGGTGGGTCCTATCCCACCTGCTGAGGCTGGTGTCTATTTTCTCCTTTACTGGTGTCCATACATTTATTTGGTCGACTCCATTTCCCACGAAGGCTCCAAGCACTCTCATGGGCTCTTTTTCTTTTGCGATGTGTATGTTCACAGGGATCTCTTCATGCCCATCTCCTAGTTTCCTTGTACTTATAAGTTGTTCTCTATATTGGGGAGAGCCAATGGGGATGATTTCAGTTTTTTGGACATTGAATTTGGCTCCTGAGGCTTTGCACCATTTCCTTAGTATCTTTTCCAGGTCAGTGAATCTGTCCTCTTCTGACAGGTAGACAGTAGTATCATCTGCAAAGAGTGATGCTATTATGCGTTCTATTTGGCCTTTTATATGGACGCCTTTTAGCTGGGAGTTTCTTAGCATGGTGGCCAAGGATTCTATTGCGATGTTAAAGAGGAGGCATGACAACGGGTCTCCCCACCTGACGCCTCTTATTATTTTGAAGGGGAGGCTTATTTCCCCATTTATTATTATGACAGTATGTGCATCTTGGTATAGGGCTTTAACTGTGTTTATGAAGTGTGTCGGTAAACCAAACTTTTCTAGGGATTTCCATAGGAATTCGTGTGATATTTTGTCATATGCCTTTTCTTGGTCCAGGCACACTATAGCTCCATTTATTTCTTCAGTTTCACACAGATTTATTAACAGCTTTACTAGGTCGGTTTGATTTTCTATTCTTCGTCCTTTCATAAAGCCAGCTTGGTCCATATGTATTATATTAGGTACTGCATCTGTGAGTTTTGTTGTTAGTGCGCATGTCATAATTTTGTAGTCTGCATTGAGCACCGTGATGGGGCGATAGTTGCTAATTTCTGACTTGTCATTTTTCTTGTATATAGGGCACATCCAGCCATCAGAGAACCCTTCGCCCACTGCTATACCTTCTGTTTCAATGTCGTTGAATACTTTTGTTAGTGTTTCAACTGCATTGAAGGTTGGTGACTCATTGTCTTTGGTTGCTTCATGCATTTCTGCTAGTTTGCTCCAGAGTTCATGCGGCAAGCCATCTATTCCTGGTGATTTTCCATTTGGTAGCCTCCTGATTGCCTCTTTGACGTCACTTAGGGTGATCTTTTTAGCAAGCTTAGCTTTTTCTGTTTGGAGTATTGTGATGTTTATTTCCTGGAGTATTTCAGCCATTGCCGGGCCCTCATTTTGTGCATCTGGCAGCTCTAACTTTTGTAGGTCTTCATGGTATTTTTTTGCAATCTCTGCCATCTTATCTGACCTACTTTCATATTCAGGGGGGTCAGATCCTGGGCGCCGCAGCTTAGTTAGCATATCCCGGGTTTTGCATTCTTTGCCCATGGCCATCCAGGTTTTCCCGATTGTTTCTGCTTCCAGTAGGCATTTTGTAGTCACATTATCTCTTTTCCTGGTGTGCTTAAGCTTCTCTAGGGCTCTTATTTCTACCTTGAGTATGCCCGCAGTTGTCATTTTGGATTCTGGCTCCATTGAGGCATTGTTTAGTATGTTTTCTAGCATGGCTTCCTTCTTTTTTATCTCATTTTGTAATTTAGGGACATATTTTCTGGTGAAATCCCTTGCATATTTTGCTAGTGACTTTTTGAACACACTGAACAATGTTTGTGGGTTTTTACTTGGTGAACGTCTATGTTTGTTGCATTCAAGGTCATCTTCTAGCTTCTTTCCCATGTTTGATATTTCTTCCATTACTTCTTTTTTGTCCAAGAGGAAGGCGGGGAAGGCCCATCTTCCTTTCCCTATGTAGGGGGCACCGGGGTTGGAGAACTGGACTGAGACTAGACTATGGTCTGTGTCTAGTCCTGCTTCTTGGATCAGCCAGCTTTCACTGCAGCTCCATACTGCATCAGTGGTGTATATCCGATCAATTCGGGATTGTGACCCAGTGGCTTTTTGGAGGTATGTGTGTGCTATTTTATCAGGGTGCTGTTGTTGCTGTTGTTGCCAACCATCTGAGAGCTCAAGAGCTGACTTTAAGTTGTCTAGTTCTACTGTGCATTGGTTAGGGTCTTTCCTCATAGGCATTCGGTCTAGTTCGCTTTCTACCATGTTGAAGTCCCCTAGCATAACATCAGGTCTAGGGAGTCTATTTTCTTCCCAGTGTCTGTTCAGCTTTTCCCAGAAGGCTGCATTTTCATCATATGCATTTGGTGCATAGATTGCAAGGATGTTTATTTTAGAGCTGTTGTGCCAGGGGAGCTCCAATAGGAGTGCCCTTCCAGCAATGACAATATGTGTTTTCACTTCTTTCCATAGTGTGAAATTTTTATTTATTATGAAGGCGATGCCTGCACGTGCACTCGGCTGACCCATATCTTGGGAGTTTATTATAAGGAGCCTTTTTTGGAATTGTTGGTTTAGCTTTTCCTCTAGTTCTGTGGTGAGGTGTGTTTCTTGTACGGCTAGGACACCTATTCAGTTGTCCCTCATAATCTGGTTGATGTGCTGCCATTTGTCTTTTGTTCCTTCTGATCCTCCCCCTCTCATGTTGAGGGTTGCTATTTTGATGCTAGCTTTTACTTTTTTGTTTCTAGAGGGCCTGGGAGCATTATTTGTGGTATTCAAGTTCCTTGCACATGGTCTTTGTCTGTTGTTTCCATTATCTCCAGTTCTCGTAGTATTTTGTGATACGTAGTTTCTTGCTGCGCCATTTCTTGGCGTATAGCCTGTGCGGCTTTCTCGTTCATGAGAGGACGCGTCAGCTAGGTTGTACCCTTGTTGACGGTTTTGCCCATCACCTAACTCTCTGGTTCCTTCATTGGGGAAAGAAACGACAGGCAGATTGCTACCCCCTTGAGATCCAGAGAGGCCAATAACCGATACCAAGTCATTTACCGTAGTCATAGTGGGAGCAGATGTATTTGTGAAGGGAGTGGTTGGTATACGCTTGCCAGTCTACAACCATACACTGGGGCGGGTGACCTTGCCCAGGTTACCAGGGGGGACTATGCCATAGATACTTATACCTAAATGATATTGGGCCATATAGGTCTTTTCTCCATAGCTTAAGCTTCTCAGCACGGCTTGTCCAACCTAAACAGATTTCCATTTGCATACCCTGGGGGTATAGCCCTCCCTGAAAGCTTTCCTGTAACCTAATTGGCCAGTGTATTTGTGAAACCGTAGGGCGATTCGGGACTTCTTGACGAAGGCGTGAGTGCGAGATGGCGGCGGAGAATATCTGGGGTACGCGGGAGAGAGATAGTAAAGTGGTGCCGCGAGGCGACACCACGTGAAGGATATCCTGTGACCCAGGAACTGGGGCGCGGTCACCCGGCGCAGGACTCTTGTATCCCGGAGGGGAGGCATAAGGCTGCCTAGCCGTATAGAAATGGGGTGACTCCGTCCACATGTAATGTATAATGTGGTTGCAAAGTGAGTATCTTTGTTGTGAATGCAACGCTATACAGAGTAGGGATAAATACAAGTAAATACGATGATTCTAAGTCACGCATGGAGTATGTACTACCACACCGTTACAAAGCCCCCCCGTGAGATTGGAGCATCGTTTCTATAGCGTTGCCCATAAACTTGAGTTTTCGATCTGTCTCTTGCTCCTCTTTTGCTTTCTTGTAACCGACGGACAGGGTTGCATGGTTGCCCAACGTCTCTCCATAGTTGATCCTTCATTAACATCCATGATTGTGGGTCGTTTGTCATTTTTTATACGGCTGCATGGGGTCCGTCTCCGTTGGCTTAGTAATTTTAGGTCGCTCGTCCGGGTCAAATCAGGTAATTCAATCAGCCTGGAAGTTAAGACAGTAGGTCGGGATGGATGGTTCAGTCTATCTGTTACGATATCTGAAGTTAGTGATGGTAGAGGAGACCAGGAGTAGTTGGCCAGAGGAGAAAGCAGTTTAAGCGGAAGTCTTGTTCTTCGTAAAGTCCTCGTTAGTAATATGGTCGGTAGTAATGTGATCTTGACTAGAACAAGCAAGGTATATGCTTCCGACTCCGCCACCCAGGCATGAGGGTAGGACTATATAGTGGTATTGGCGACCTAGGCTGCAGCGTCATAGTGTCTCCTATATGTGGATCGTATTTTGCATATAGCTTGCAGGATGCTGTGCATGTTACTTTCGCGCTCATGGGCAGCGAGACATTATGCAGTAACCCCGTAGTTGCGAGAGTGTGAGTAATGGATGCCAGTAGTGGGGTGACTAAGGTTATGTCGCTAGTGGATGAAGGGAGCCTGAAGGCATGAGTTGATGGGTTATGATAGCGAGAGATAGGAAATCGTTTGGGAGGTGGAGAATAGTGCTCAGATAGAGCTGGTGGTCGGTGACCAGATTGAGGGGAAGGGCACCCAGCACGATGATGGAGTTCCAGCAGAGACGGGGTATTGGGGGAGTTTCAAGGTTGTCGTAGTCCTTGATGTATTGACTTGTGAGTAGATGGTGACCTGACCATCAGGGCTTTTGGCGCAGATGTGACATCCTTCTGAATTTGTGCAGTATTGAAAGGGCTCAGCCGAGGACAGGTCAGTCGCTCATTCTCTTTACGACAGCCTGGGGCGTGTAACCTCGTTCGTCGAGCTTGCTTCGTTAATTCCTTCCTGAACCAGAAACTTCGGCCCAATTCGTCGTTTTCTCTGAACATTTGCCTCGGGATCAGTTGCAATCCATTTGCTTCAGCAACTACAGCAGCCTGGACAGGCGCGAATTCCCTTGAAACTGGCGTTTTATGGAGCATTAAGTTGAGTGGGAAGGGTTCTAAAGAGTTTGTTCTGTCGAAATCATTCATTGACTCATTATAGGGCACT
Organism: Laccaria trichodermophora; assembly: GCA_018417955.1. Classification (NCBI taxonomy): domain Eukaryota; kingdom Fungi; phylum Basidiomycota; class Agaricomycetes; order Agaricales; family Hydnangiaceae; genus Laccaria; species Laccaria trichodermophora. The sequence goes on from JACTVC010000039.1 coordinate 278,138, forward strand.
TCTCTGCTAGGCGAAGCTTCATTCATTGCTACGTTAGGATTATTTGAGACGGGATGCAGCTCCATGCAGCCTGAAACAGTTTCAGTGGCGCGGTCGATGGGGGTCACTAGAGCAGCGTGCAGGTCGCGCTTAAGAGGATAGCCCTTGTATTTGTCAAAGCATGAGATACTCTCCTTCAAGTATCGTCGTTTTTGGTGTTCTTCCATCCCATTCGGCCATGTATCTAAATGGCAATTATCTATTTCTTCTACTTCGACACACCCTTGTCTGCGTCTAAGGCCCTTTTGAACCTTCATTGCCCAACTAACGTTGAGCAGGGATCGCTCACAGCATAGTAAGGAGTCCTTGCCCTCGGAAGCGGGCACACTCAGGCTAATTCTCTTCCTCCACGAAGTGCTGCATAGCAATTCGGACGAATGGTAGGCATTGCATACCTCACAGGGGCGATTCGTCCCGTTGTCCGTTATTTGCTTTATCCGTAACGGTCCATCTGCGCAACTGTCATAGGAGCATCCTGCGTCGTGGGTGCCAGAGGGGGCATGTATATTGGTGAAACGAATGAACCTAGAGAGATAGACCGGTATAGTCTCATGACACTGTTCTCCTGGGTCTGTCCGATTTAGGGGCAAAGAGTTCATCTCGATTTGATGATTCATTCTAGTCTCGCTGAATTCATCCTTAACTGCCTTCTCCGAGTCTAGAGGGCTTCTGTGCTTTCCCTCGGCTGCGAGTGGTCTGGTGTAAACCTCTAGGATTTGACTATCAATGGCGTCTTCCCATCGCCTTGTAGGGTAAGCGGCCTGGTTAGGTACAGCAGTCGCCCTTATGGGTACACTATTGTTATCCAATGGAGAATTGGTTTCATGTCTGGGTGAACGGTGAACGGTGGCAACGGCCCCCCAAGCGACTAGTTGTTGATTGACCCTTTTAAGGACTCGCGCCCATTCTAAGGCTGCGTGATTGATGATAAAGGTGTCTCCCTCCCTTTCGTAGTAGATTCCTGCTGATTTAAATGTCCACTTCCCCGAGGCGATTACTTGACCTATTCGCTCGTTGGTTACATCTGGCATAGCCCCCCATCCGTTTGTTAGATGAATTTCACATCGCTCCTTGGGTAGCTTATCGACTAATTGAGGCATTTTGTTAACCACCTCCCATACTCCTTTCGATCTGTTATGGCTAAAGGTTACTTCAAGATCCCTTACTAGTGTAGGCTGGCCTTGTCGTAGTCTGATTCTTGGGGTCAGGTTCAAGGTGCTTGTATATAATCGGTAGGATTTATTCGCTATTGGGTGTTCTGGTTCGAGATTATTCGCGCGAGCATCCTTGGTCTGTTCGAGGATAATTATAGAATCCGCGCTCTGCTGTCGTTCCACAACCCCACTTAGGAGGTCAAGCAGGGGAGTTGTGATCATAGAGTAGGGAGAAGCATGATTTAGGAAATGAATGGCCGTTTCGAAGGATATCGGTCGCTGGTTCGATGACATAGGATGAGCAAGGGTCGAGGTAGCTTGCACTTCCTCCTTAAGCGCTAGCCATTCTAATTGCAAGAGTTTTTGTCCTAATAGCAACACGATTGTGTGACTCCTGTAGTCTTTTATGGGACTTGATACTAAGAATAACCCCGACACAGCTGCGGCTCCTAACAATTTGTCTGGGCAGATTGAATGTCCTTTCCCGTCTTTTGAATAGATCGTGAAGTCGAACACGGGTGACTGCAGGGATATAAGATTGAGTAGCATTCCTTCGATCCACCAAGGTCTTAAGCGGCATCGAAAGACGGTTTTTACTTCAGAGACTTCAGCAGTTTCGAGTCGGATTGACCCTGTTAGGATATCCAACGAAGATGCTTGGGGTCCCTTCAAAAGCAGTCGACCTGTAGCTTTAAGCTTAGCTGGTTGCGCTTCGTTCGTGGGTTCTGAGGTCGATTGAATATTAGGTAGCGGTGGGGTTTGAATTCGCGCTTTTACATGTTTTAATCGATCATTCATCTCATAGGCTGCAACATTTCTAGGCCACACTCTAGACGATCCTTCTCTAAACTCGGGGAATGTTTCTGGGTTAAGGTCAAGTGGCTCGTCTCTGTTCCGCTCTAGAGGATTCTTCGAAAAGGCTGTGATCTCCAATTCCCAGGGGAGGCAGCCCTTGATTCGACCATCATGTTCCGGGGCAGCTGCTATCAGATACCCCATAATCTCTAGTGTTCTAGGAACATTTGTCTTCATAGCTTCTGCAGAATCTGTCGTCTTACTCAAGAGCTCTCCTTCTTGGGGTCTGTCAGTCTCAACATCCATGTCATGTAAATGTCCTTTGTCTCGAGGTTTGTCCGTAGTAACCTCTGGGTCAGGCAGATACCCAACTACTTCGGGCTTTTTGTCTCGAGGTCTGTCAATCACAACATCCAGGTCATGTAGACATCCTTCGTCTCGAGGTTTGTTCATAGTAACACCTGGGTCGTGCGGATACCCAACTGCTTCCCCCCCTAGGACATGCCACGGGAGAAGGCTGGCGACAATGATGGTTAAGGAGGAGGCAATCATTATGTCTTGACCCTCCGTGCCTAAGGTAACAGTAGAAGGCCGGATGAGGGCCTCGTTCGAGGTCATGAATTCTGTGTGCTGTTTCGCGCTATCCTTAGGTCTTGCGCGTGCTACAGCCTTCCCATGGATGAAGAACCCCGTCGTATACACTGCCGAGATTTCAACTGCTAGATTGCAGTGCCGAGCAGAGGTGGCGAATATTACGCGCCCGAATAACTCGCGATGCTCAATGATGAACTTAGTGACACTTAGTTTGCTGACGGTTTGAAGATCCTCGACAGGTTCCATCGTCTTCGCGGAGGTTCGTCCCAAAGCTCTGGAGACTAGGGATAGTCCCTTGCTCTTCCTCCTTTCATAACGCCTAATTCTTTGCCAGTCATGGTGAAATGCAAGCACTCGATGATAAGTTGCGACCGGTAACACTTTGGTTTGGTCAAAGACTTTGTGCATTTTGACGGTGACTCTATCGCGCTTTATAGCAGCGAACGATCCCTCCGGATTATTCTGAGTTGCGCATGTGACCCACATGAACAAGCAACGCCCATCCCTTTCTTCAATTTTGTCGGGATCTAAATCTTCGAGAACCTTATGAATAACGTCACGTTTCCTGGAAGGAGGACAATTCCAAAGGACTTGTTTGGAGCGGGCATAGATGCACTCCACACACGGTAGGCTGGAGCGTACATCAGAATTGTCTGGTTCAATGGTTGCTCCTTTCCTTGTTCTGTCATGCAGAAATTCCTCTCTAGTCACGGTTGTAGGCCCCCCAGCCCAGAATAATTGGTCGAAGGGTTTAGCTTCTGTGTTACTAGCGAGGTTCATATATCTCTCTTTGTCTGCTTCCCTACTACGGGTGTAGGATTCTCTTTCGTCTTTCGAACTGTTAATTTCTGCATTCATTGCATACGTAGCATGCGAATGATTGCTACCGTAGCATAGCGTAGGTCTTTTGTGGTATTCGACCCGCAGCCAGGGAGCTGACAACTCCTTGTGGATTCGGTTGACTGCTAATCGTATGTCCAATACGGTAAAACCGAAAGCTCCCTTATTGAAGCTGTAAGTTTGGCCTTGAGCACGTTCTCCACTTATGAAATGGAGTCTAATTCCGGTAATTATAACGTCGCAATGGTAGGTAAGGAAGGCATGATTCGGAGTTGGTAACGTTTCCCGCCCACGTTGAGCGTAGGAGGTCCTCAATTTCAGACTTAGTTTGCGCAAATGGGATGCAGCAGGTGCTCTGGGGCGAATGATGATTCTTGCTGGTTTCGGTGATTGCTGCACAGAACAGCTTTTTGATTCATGAACAGATATAAAATCCGGTACTAGAAGGTCCCCAGTTCTTCCTATACTCTGTCTCCTATTTGCAGCAGGGTCATGCGCAAAGTTCGGCCTTAAGGTAGGAGCCGGAGGAGACTTCGAGATTATGAACCCTTCCCCTTTCAGTAGACGATGGGACGCCAAAGATTGACACTGCCAGATTCCGAAGGCAGTCGACTCAGTTTGAAGAGTTGTCCGGTTGGGCTCGATAAGAGTTTCGAAGTCGATTCGGGAGTTGATAAGGAGATGGGAGTGTCGCTTCCTTTGAGCTTGTTCTCGAGTGTGTCTTCGTTTCTGGATCCTTCCATTAATTCTTTGAAGTTCTGCCCAACATGATACTTGCAGACACTGAATAGAGAACCTAGTAAGGACCCAATAGTCCTTAATGACTTGACTGCGTAAATAGGCAACAATCCCTATGAAACCTCTGGGGATTGAGCTATAACACTCCTTTCTGGTCAGTAAATTCCTTATGAAACATTTCAAAAGTACTGTCGGATAATGTCGTGGCTTGTGGTAGGTAGGTGATAGCTCCGTTTGATCTAAATGAGGGGCCCGTAATTGTCGACTCAGAGGGGGACGGTCATAATTCGATAAGAAGCGATCCCGTTTTTGTTTGGGAATGTAGTTTGCTAATACTTGTAAGATTCGTTCTATGAATGGGTTTGCCCACACGGCTTTGGGCAATCTATTGCGTTCAGTTCCATTGGAGGTTTCGAGTTTGGTAGAAGAGGTAAGAGTTTCCTCGACTAGGCCTACTGGTCGAGGATGGGCCTCGCTTTGATCCTCGCTTTTGATCTCTACCTCCCACGGACTGTTTGATTTACTACGTGTAAACTGCGTCGTGGCTACAGACAAAGACAGTTCTAACGCGAAGGTTTCTCTGGCAGTTCTGTTAGGTCCAGGGTTATTTGCACTCCTAATAACTGTAGGCACTTTGTTCGCGCTTCTGCAAGACGCGTGCATTCCTTTCGCACCTATTAAGGCAGCGGGGCAGGAAGACAGTCTTATCAGGATGGAGCAGTCTATTGGGAGCGGACTTGGTAATACTGTACTCGCTAATGGCTCAAGACCATCTTCCTTATGGGGTGGACCCTGAGGGTCTACGCCCTCTTTCTTCATCTTAGCTAGTTCTAATTCCATCTCGAGTGGTCGTGTGATTTGATTAGAGATCATAGTTGTAAGATGTAGTAGTACGCGGTGAGCCGTATAAGCTTGATCGTAGAGGGATTTCACCAAGACTTGAAGTGTTTGATTCTTCGTTAAAACCATCTGGGACGCTTCCGAATGCGAGTTTCGTACGACCACGCAAAGGTCATCGGGACTGGAGCATCCTACTAGGTGCTCACTTCGACAGTTTTTTGTTCGTTCCAGTAGGGTTAGAATGCCAGGTACTGAAGCATCCTTAGCAGCGGTGAAGATAGGAAATTCGGAAGCATGATTCAACGGTGTAGTAACTGGTTCCATCCGGGTTGGCGGGTTCTTGATGGACCCAGAGCTCCAGAATTCTTCCTTTCCAACTTGGCTGCATGAAGACACTTGGGTTTTGTCATTCAGAACCTTGGATTGAGTAGCCGCGCTCGAGGCAGCGAGCCAATTGGTGTCAGTAAAGGAAGCTTCCTGGGTAATCTTGACGAGGGTCTTTGTATTGAGGTAGTTCCCATGATTCCAAGAGACTGTAAAGCTTGAGAATATTCCCTCTAAGGTCGTAACATCTGAGTAGTGGGGACCCCCAAACGCAGGTTCGGATACATTCACAGTATTGCGATTTGTGGGCGAGAGGGCCTTAACGCCCCAAGGGATCATATGAAACAGGGACGAATCCTTTCGCTCTTCTGCCGTCCTTTCTAGCTCCTTTTCCTTCGCAATTCGACTTATTGGGGAGGCTAAGGCTTCATCACTTTTGATTCTAGCATGGATGACCGCGCGCAAGGCAGCGAACTGATTCAGGTTGGCCGAGTGGAGTTTCCCAGTAGTTTTGTAGGGGGTCTTTGGCCCGGAATAGTTCGCGCTCTTGTGAGCAGCGATGGTCAAGGCAGCGACTTCGAGGGGCGTGGGCATTCGTTTCTCGTTTTGCGAGATCCTAGGATTTGGAAATGTTCGTTCAGGAGCCAAGCTGTCTAAGGAATGGGGACTCATGAGCGCGGGCCCCAATACAGATATGAGGGTGTAGTAGGTGAGGACAATGTTCCCTATATCCCAGAGGTCCACATGGGGCTCGGTTGAGTCTTCACGCTCTACTGTCACTGTTCCTGGATCACTCTCTCCCCTAATTCGACTTGACGAGGATGCTTGCTTCTCATCATTCCGGAACTTTCCTTGAGTAGCTGCGACTACAGTAACAAGCTGTTCCGCGCTGACGGAGGAAGGTCCCCAGGTCTTATTGTCGGAAATAGTTGCTTCTGGGAGGTTCGCGCTCTTGAGAGCTGCGGTCATTATAGAGTCGTTCGCGCTCTCCGGGGCAGTGAGAATCTTAGTCACATTTTTACCAGGTACGGCCGTTTGATTCACGCGTTGGAAGGCTGCAGAATTCGAGGATGGATCTGCCCACCTGAACTTGGACAGCAAGTGCATTTCCGGGAGTGTGTGGTCGGATAGGGGCGAAGGAATGTTGCCCCGGGGGAGGGCGACTTCAAGGGCATGTTCCTCTTCCTCTGCTACTCCTTTTCCCTTTTCTCTTCTCGGCATTGACAGCGTTACAAGATCATGATTAGAGTAGCAGGAGTCACTGACATTGTTTCTCAGGTTATTCGTGCTCTTACAAGTGATGAGCACTTCATTCGCACCCTTCTCTATGGGCACGGGTATTGAGTTTGCCTTTTTAGAGGCAGCCCAGTTCAAGAGGGTAGTCGCTCTTGTCCGGTAAGACAAAGGAGTGGTTTGTTGGTGGCCGCCAGGTCTAATCAGTGGTGGTCGAGGGTGATTAGGGCATTGACGAGGAGGGGAATTCTCATGGACTATAATCGTTTGAGTTGTTGGGGTCCGGAATTTGTCAATTGGGAGAGATGACAGTGGACTGGTCGTTAGTGAGGAGTGGACGTTCAGCCGAGTAGCGTCGTCACCCTCGAAAGCAGCGAGATTTCGCGCTAACGAGATTGCTGGGGTGGTGGCAGATTGACTGACTGGGTCGACAGTCAATTCACCTTTACACAATTGAGAGCTTGTATAGATGATAGGACATTGATGAAATGGGAATTTCTCTGAGAATGCGGCCGCTTGGCTCGTCCACAAGAGGAGATTCCGGCTTCCAAGGGCTTGCCGCTGGCAATTCCTCGTGTAACTACTGCGGGCATAGCTTGTGTTGGAGGGGAGAGTCCGTTCCTTTGGCGTTGTTAGGGTTTTTGGAGGCTGCGAGCCGTTGTCTGCCGTAATCGGGTCATGCTCCTCGAAAGTGGCAGATAATCGCGTTATCATGAATATCGGAGGCACGATATGGTCATCCGTTGAATTTGGGTGGACACCCTCGAAATCGTCAAGCTTGTGTGCTAACGTGGGTCTAGGAACGACATGGTTGGCCTGATAGCCAGCGGTCTTGTCTTCACACAGAGTAGTTGAGGGTGACCAGTCGTCATCTGTCGTAGCCAAGTTGCTACCTTCGAGAGCAGAGGGTAGTCGCGATGACGAGGGTATGGAAGAAGTAGAGTCGACGCCCGTCGCGGCTAAGTCGTTATCCTCAGAAGCAGCGGGTAAACGCGCTAACAAGGATAGGGAGGGTGTAGAGTCGTCATCCATCGTAGCTGAGTCATTACCCTCAGAAGCAGCAACTATTCGCGCTATCGAGGGCATGGGTGAGACTTGGGAGGTTTGATGGATCGTGTTCTCATCTTCATGCGGCGTATTCGAGGACGAGGGGCTGTTGATCAGCCGAGGGGCGCTGTCACCCTCGAAAGTTGAGAGATTACGTGCTAACGGAGATTCCGGGTTGGATTGACTGAATGGGTCGTCGATTGGTTCAACTTCGCACCATTGAGGGCTCGTTAGCGTGGGGGACTTCCGGCCTTCAAGATCCTCAAAAGCAGCGGGTATCAGCACTAGCATAGGTTTGGGAGACGTGGAGTTGTCATCCGTCATTTCCGAGCTGTTGCCCTCGAAAGCGGCGGGTATTCGCGCTATCGAGGGTACAGGGCTACCATGAGTGGGGAAATCAGGTTCAGTGTCAGGTTTTTCCGTCATCGGCACCCCCCTCTCCTTTTCCCTAGTCCTTATCAGCGCTACGATTTCGTGACTGGAAGAGTGATTGGAGTTGCAGAATTCGATTCTATGGCGGTCGTCATTGAAAGGGTAGGTTGTCCATTTTGTCGAGTAGAGTAACGAGGTGGTCCGCCCACAGATGCCTGGTTTAAACGGCGGCGGTTGGTGATTAGGGCGATGACGGGATGGGGATTCTTCAGGGGATATCACCATTGAGCTTGTCTGCGAGGGGAAATCCCAGCTTTCAAAGTCCTGATAACGGCAGTTTTTCACGCAACTGCGATGGGCATAGCTTGTGTTGGTTGGGAGAGATTGAGTCTTTGACGATGTCGGGGTTATTGAAAGCCTAGAACCGTTGTTCGTCGTAGCCGAGTTGTTACCATCGAAAGCAGCGGGTATTCGCGCTAACGTGGGCAAAGGCGATACAGAGCCGTTGCCCTCGAAAGCAGCGGGTATTCGCGCTAACGAGGGTGTGGGAGCCTCGAGCGAGACGTGGTCAACGGTTTTCTCACCAGTGTTAGGTTTTAGGTTTACTTGGGAGTTGGAAGGTCTGGAAACTGTCGTGAGTTGACAGGAACTGTCAATCAGACTTGCCTTATCTAGTTTCTCTGAGCTTCTGCGCTCACGGACTTCATCTTGGTGAAGTCCGCGGTGCCCCCACCATTGTGAAACCGTAGGGCGATTCGGGACTTCTTGACGAAGGCGTGAGTGCGAGATGGCGGCGGAGAATATCTGGGGTACGCGGGAGAGAGATAGTAAAGTGGTGCCGCGAGGCGACACCACGTGAAGGATATCCTGTGACCCAGGAACTGGGGCGCGGTCACCCGGCGCAGGACTCTTGTATCCCGGAGGGGAGGCATAAGGCTGCCTAGCCGTATAGAAATGGGGTGACTCCGTCCACATGTAATGTATAATGTGGTTGCAAAGTGAGTATCTTTGTTGTGAATGCAACGCTATACAGAGTAGGGATAAATACAAGTAAATACGATGATTCTAAGTCACGCATGGAGTATGTACTACCACACCGTTACAGTATTTGGGCAGTCAGAGCATCAGAGTACCGCATTTTGGGCTTCTTAGTACTCCTCGTGTCCCTTCATTGAAGTTGCTCCCAGTCCCGCAACCAGGCAGCTGGACACTAGCTATAGCGACATTTAGATGTATATGGTCTTGACAACAGGGGGTACAGGTCATGATATAAGGGGGTGCAGATTACGATGATAGGGGGCATAGGTGGTAGGTCTACATGTATCTAAGGACCTTGGGTGTATCCTCGAGCCCCTCTCAGTCTTCCTCTAACATTTCGGGAGTTACCTCGTCCACGGCCTCGATTTTGCATGTTCATGGTATGGAGACGATATCCATTCAGACTTGAGTTTCCAGCAGGGGAGGCTTCGGTAGCAGCAGGGAGGAATCCGATGGAAAAGCCAGGGCCGGCCACAGGGGGGTTTACAGTCCCAGGCTCGGTTGTAGCTGACTTGGTTATCTGATTTCTTGCTGGGTCAGTGGGGCCTAGCCAGCCTGGGATCTTAGGGAAGGGGCAGAGGCCAGTGGGGTGATCGAAGGACTTGCATTTGAGGCAGGCTGTAAAGGATAGGGGTTTACCAGTGCCGTCTAGTGTGGTGGGGTAGTCAAGCAATGCTATGAGCTTCACCCAGTTGGCGTGCGCAGCTATGTCTTGGGTGGGAGGTCATACATAGATGTTCCAGGTGACTCTCGTCTCTCCACCACTTACCCCCATCTCCATAGGGTGTACATGCGCGGTGGCGGTGATGATTGATAGGACTTCATGTGCATCTGCATAGGGCCATTGTTCTAGCCCATCATTGTGTTCAGTAAGAAAGTGGGGGAGGGCTGTTGAGCTGATGATTTGCTTCCGAACGAGTTCTAGGACTCTATCCCCTTCGTTGCTGTCATAGGTCAGCCCTTGGAGTGTGCAAATGTAGTCCGAGATGGGGGGCTCAAACGGGATTGCAAAGAAAGTGATTGCGGCTTTGGCGAAGCACGCGTGGTGGAGAGCCATGTCAATTTGCTGCTGGTTGAGCCTGAGGACTATGTAGCATAGTGGTGCTTGAGCTCCGGGTACCTTCTCCTGGATAGGTGTTCCCACTTTTATGTTGGACCCGGGAAGGATGCTGGTGATCGCGGCGCGGATTTTGGTAGTAGGGGCCGAGGAGTCGTCAAGCTTCGTTTGGTTGAAGGGGTATACAAGAAACTTTGGGCTGGGTTCGTCTTTCCACAGCTGTACCTGGGCGTCCGACATTCCATTGAAGACGTTGACTTTGTTCCAGCCATGTATAGCTGGGAACCCCCCTGCAGGAGTGGGGGTGAATCCGGTGAGGTTTAGAGCCGTCGTGTTGGTGCCGACATTTACGTTGGCGGGCGGGGCCACTATAGCTTGGTTTGGCTGTGCTGGAGCGAGCAGGGCTGGTATCGTTGGGAGGGCAATAGCCAAAGCTGTGGGGATGATAGGTAGAGCTGGGGCATTCATGTTGACTGCATGGGAAGTGCCCGTAGTGGCTGGTTGGGCAGCAGGGACCACTAAGGGGTTGGCGGGTGTTGAAGTGGGGGACATGGCTGAGGCGGCCTGTGGCATTTTGGGGGTAACGGGGTCTACGTCGATGTTCGCTGAGGCTCCCATGTCTTCATCAGTAGTGTCATCCATCAGCTCGTCGAGATCTATGGGCCGGTCGTTTGACGTTTTTGCAGCTTCGTCGTCATCCGCTTCCACGGTGCTCGTGGTACGGGGTCTCTTGGTACCCTTGGGTGGAGACTCCTCCGATGATACTAACGTCCATTAGTTGGCAGGGCATCTTGCTATGTTTTTTGAACTTACCTCTAGACTCGGTCCTGTTAAAGTGGAGTCCAACGAGCGATGAGCGAGGTTGCGCTGGATATCCCCCTTGCGCAATGTTCAATGGTGTTGCGAGGGCAGGGGTTGCCTCGGGTTGGTTTGCATTCGGCGTGTGCATCGAAACCGCAACTCCAGCCTGCGGTTCCGGGTCGTGGCGTATGGCTTGCGAAGGTGCAGAGTTGGGTGTGTTCTTGGCTGTGGTAGGAGCCATTCAGTCTGTGGGGGTGGTCATCGCTCAGAAATGGGGGTTTATAGGTACGACTTACCTTCCTTATGGATTTATGTTATACCTCCTAGGTTGGTGCTTGTGCATATCCTTTGGCCATGCGCCAGCTTATCTATTGACGTGCGTGTAGAAAGAGGTGGTACCGGGAGGGCAGAGCGTGAAGAATGGGCAGAGTGGGAATTATGAGTGGGTATGGGGCAGTCGCGGTCTCATCTGGGGGACAGGAACCCAGGTAATCGGTTGGCAGGGCAGCATTGTGAGGTACTGTGCGGTCTCGTTCGGAGGACAAGTATCCCGCCAGTAGATAGTAGAGCGAGGTACTATGCAGGGACAAGGAGGGCTGTTCGACCGTGCGTAGCATGAACTGGGCTGTGTGTCGATGTTTGCATCTGCTCTGGTTCAGTGAGCTTGTCTAGCGGGGGCTGTATGCCGGGTGGTGTGGTATTTCTTGTTGGGCGTGGGGCCTAGTTGGGTGGAGGCTGCTGCAGCAGGCTCTCGTTGGGTAGTCGTTTGTTCACCGATAGCGTACATTGACAGTATGTCTTTGTGAGCGGGCTGTGTTCACTTACTTGTCTATTTGTTGGGCTTTGCGCTTGTTGTGCATTCGTATTTTGTCTCTAACTTTCTCGTGCTTGCAGCAGACATTTCTGAGGCAACGTCTTGTATGTGAGCAGTTATCACATTAAGTGCGAGGACCAGCAGCGGGTGTGTTGTGTCTCGCCCATTGTATGTGTAGCAGGATAGGGCTATGTTTAGTATTCGGGTTGGCTATTTCACAGTAAAGCAGAGCAAGTAAGAAATGCACGCTTGTTCATTGTGAGCTTGTGTTGACAGCGTTTACATTGTGAGTGGGCTGTCGTATATTTGTCAAATTCTTGGGCTTTGCGCTTATTATGCATTCACTGTTCCTTTCAGGCTTCCTCGTGCTGGCAGCGGTTGTTCCTGGGACAACGTCTCGTATGCTAGTAGCTATCGCATTAGATACGAGGACCAGTGGCAGAGCATATTGTGTCCTGTCTATTGTATATGTAGCAAGTTAGGACTATATTTAAAGTTGTGATTTGCTATTTGTGGGAGGTAGGAGTAGCGAACTGGGTATGTAGGACACTGTGAAGGCTGCAGGGCAGCTGATGTGGGTCCCAATGTGGTGTGGTGATTCTATAGGCAGGGGGGGTAAGGGAGTGTAAGGTGTGCTAGGTAGCGAAGATATGTACAGCAGGATGTAGAGCAGGTAGGGAGTGCAGAAGGGTATTCACAGTGGATGTGGGGCTAGCGAGCAGCACACAGAAAATAAGAGGCAGTGTATGTGGGGCGTAAGGAGTGGGGTGTTATGAAATATTGTAGGGACTGCATACCAGTTAGGGGAGCAGGGGGTTGCTTGTTATTAGGGGGCCTTGGCTCGATCAAAGGCATGGGATGCAGGAGGTGAGGATTTCCAAAAGGGCCCAGCGTAACGGGAGCTCGGCTTTCATGTGTACCAGAATGGCTGGGATGGACACAAGGAATGATGGGATTTCCAGGATTATCATCTCTTTCCCATCCACCTCGCAGCAAGTAACCACCTCCAGGATGGCGTTTCCACCGTCGTTATGGACGCATCTCTTAAACACTCGATATAGACCATCGCCGGCAGGGTGTATGTCCCTGCACTCAAGGCGGGTGCCAGCAGTGATGCTGGGCAGACTGATTTTGCCCTTGCACTCCAGCAGTGTCTTGTTACGGAGGGCTGCCAGAACCCCCACACGGTCTTCGTTAACCTTTAAACCCATGTAGACGGTCCTTGGCGCTCCTGGTGGCAAGCCTAGGCTGGAGCACCTAGGGCTAGATATGTGTATGCCTGCAGGTGCACTGGAGGTGGAGAGGAGTGAGCCTATTTGACTGGAAGGCCGGGCTACATCCATCGACGATGAGGCACTTTGGGGGGGTTCGCCCACAAAGGAGAGGGAAGGGGATGTCGAGAGGGTGTCAATAATCGTGGCAGCGGCCAGGGATGTATGGTCCATAGTTGGTGGTTGGTTGGAATGCGGTTTGTAGGGGGAGGCTGCCTGAGTGTTGGTGTGGGCTAGTATTCTTAAAGCATGGATTTGCACCCGATTTATGCATGGGTGTCAATATATTTCCTAAGGGTTGTAGTCAGTGAGTTAAAGGGCGGGGTAGTCATGATCATGGCCCTTTTTGTATGGCTGCCTGGGCTTACCAGCCATCCTTTGGCTTCCAGTGGTGACACATTCCTTGCAGGGCAGCAGTTCAACAGGGGGTGCAAGGAGGCTGCTGTTGTTATTTATCTATCATAGTGGGCAGGCGCACTTGGTGCTACTTACAGAGGCATATGTCGATTGCGGAGATGCAGGGTCATTGAGACCCTTTGAGGGTTTGGTGTGTCAGCCATATCCTGTCGCTATTTATATCATTTGACGAAGGCCTAGGGCTCGGGTGTCCTCTGATTCCGTTGGTGATATTGGTTAGGGCTTGCGTATTGCTGATATGGGTGTAAGTTGGTGCTAGCCACTGTACCCATGTGGGTTGGTTCCTTAGCTGCCCGGCAGCATTTGCGAGGACGGTTCTCAACGACTGAGGGAGCTTAGGGGGGCGGTTGTGGTTTGAGTGACGTGTCACACTGTTTCCGTAGATGTGTTGTAGCTCATCCGCATTGCTAGGTAGGGTGTCAGTTGGGGTGCTAGACTGTACGTGTGTGGGTCTAAGGGGGGAACTTGGTCATTACCAGTGCTTGCGCGCATTCGCGGCGGCACCACCTTGTCCATTGTATTTGGAGCTCCAGGAACATCGTGGTTCCGGATCAAGGTCCCCCTTTGAATGCAATCTTTGAATGCAGCAAATTCCTCCTTACAAATGTCCTTTTTCACGTCGGTGTATGTTGCCAGGATGCATTTCCCATAGACGGTTGCTTGGGCCGAGCAGGTTACTGTGGAATGAAGAGCCAGCCGTTGTATTGGACGCGTACGTTGAGTAGTGGCTCTAAGTGCAACAACTTCAACTTGTCCTTGACCACCGCTTACCCACAAAATCAGTGCCGCAAATTTTACGCCTTTTTATAAAGAAGCTGCACTTGACATGCTTGACAACCCAACGCTTTCAAAAAACAAGCCCGCCATGTGTTTATAGAGTTGGAGCACCTTACCTCTGAAACCCAGTACGTGCAATCAATTGCTGGGGATTTCAATATCATGATTGACCACTGCTTGGTTCGTAGGCGGAGGACCTCGGCGACAGACCAACCCTAGAAGACCTTGCCTTTCACACTCACTGCTTTGCCATAAGTTTGTCTGGCCGTCGTGGAGGGGATAATCATGACAATATCTACGGCACTCAGATACGTCAGCCGTGAGGCTTCGTGAGGACAAGCAATTTGGAGTCCAACGCGCGAGCGCTCAATTTATCAGGCGACATCTCCAACGTCCGACAGAAAACACACCAGATGCTGGAATCCCATTTCCCGAGTGTTTGGACAAAGTCTACCGATGACGGACTAGACCCATAGTCCATGATGTCTTTGTGAGGATTCGTACGAAGTCAGAGAGTCGTGAAAGTACTCAACGGTATCGAGTAAAGGTTCGTTAAACTCATCACCGGTAAACAGACACCCACCTTTCAGATAAGCCTGTAGCTAGGAACGCGCATGCACAACGCCTCAATAGCATGAAACCCACGCAGAGCGACAGCTGACGCCACAGCGACTTCAGCCACCCGAAGACCATCGCCTGCGATTGTGCAGTGTCACCCCCTACCGAGAGTATCATAAGAGACTCCGTGCTCTGCGGCGTTCTTGCAGAGGTGTGATATCTGGAAGGAAGATTTACTTTTCTTCCCTTTCTCGTTGTTTGTCCCTTTTCTGCGCATCACTTCATTGAAAGCTCGAAATATTTGCATTTTACTGTGTCATTTCATAGACCGTTCTATAGACATCATTTGTAAGATAAAAAAGAATTTCCGAAATATATCACGTGCCACATTTCCTTCCATACCATGCTCGCTCATAGTCAAAGTTCATCGGACTAACAACAATAGGAATTGCCTTACAACTATCCAGAATGGTGCTTGTTAATTTTCCAATGTGTCCACATAAACACAAAGTTAACGCTTTTTCACAGCCTCAGGCCTTAGGCACCGGCCAAGCACCCACTTTCTGCGGCATCATCCCAACAGGCTCTTGTCGAACTTGTGTCGAACTGCAAAATAACGCTACTACTTCCCAACTACTTCCCATCAACTTTCATGGCGTCGACAACACCAATTGTCTCCCAGCCACAGGTAGGACTACTCAACAATTCACATCTCCACAATATCAACGGTGGAACCTTCAACAACGTCGCCGGTGATTCACACATCAACAACTCGTTTGTCGATTCCTCCACAAATCGTGTGTCCCCTCATGGTATCACTCTGATGAATTCTTAACCTTCTAACGTCCACCGATAGCATTCAAGCGTTTACACAGCTTCATCGCAGCTGGCGCCATGCACGATTCAAACGAGCGCTTCCCACAGCCCAAATGCCACCCATCCACAAGGGAAAGGGTTCTTCAAAGAATTCTCAACTGGGTTGAGAGTGATTCATGTGAAAGGATACTTTGGCTCTCTGGCTCAGCCGGCACTGGAAAGTCAGCAATCGCACAGACCGTATCAGAATGCTGCAAGCAGAACGGCCGCCTCGCTGCCACTTTTTTCTTCTTCCGCACGAGCTCTGAACGGAACACAAGCGAGCGCCTCGTTGCCACTCTCGCCTATCAAATAGCTCTCTTCGTTCCCGGGGCGAAGGAATTCATTGTGAAGGCGATCGAGGATGACCTCTCCGTCTTCAGCAAAGACATAAACTCACAGCTTTTCCAGCTCATCATCCGCCCCCTCACCCTCGCCGCCCAAGGCTGGGATTCGACTCAACAGTTACTTGTAATCATTGACGGATTGGATGAATGCGTTGACAAGAGACAGCAAACAGATATTTTGAGTGCGATTTGCAACGCATTCATGAACCATGAACTGCCCCTACGCTTTCTCATTTGTAGCCGCCCAGAACACGACATTCAAATGAGGTTTCAGCGGTTTGACCTGCGGTCTGCAACTGCCTGTCTTGTTCTTGATATGGACAACACAGTGACACAAGATATCGCAACCTTTTTGGAGGCGGAGTTCTCACGAATTCACCGAGAGGAGCGCATACAAGAAACGCCATGGCCCTCAAAAGGCGCCATTCAATCTCTAGCTGAGAGAGCAACTGGACAGTTCATCTACGCATCGACCGTCATCAAGTTTATCGATGATCGGAACTTCCAACCTCAACAGAGGCTTGACATGGTTCTGGGGACTGTTGCGTATGAAATGTTCTCGCCATTTGCAGAACTCGATCTCCTGTATATCCAGATTCTGGATGCTGTGCCAGTTTCCAAGGTTGAGAAAACTCTTCTTTGCCTTGGGGTAATCATTCATCTCCATGACTATCGTTCATTGGTCAACGGCGAATTCGTGATTGATTTGAAATTCCTTGATCAACTGTTTCAAATCAATTCTGGAGGTGTTGACCACCTTCTGAGGGAGTTACATTCTGTGTTGGATGTTGAGGAAAACGTTGCCATCCGCCACAAGTCATTCTCGGATTTTTTAAGCTGTAAAACTCGGTCAGGCAGATATCATATCGACGAAGAAATTTCACGCGCAGAAATTTCTGGGCGTTTTTGGGCGATTCTTCCACAACGGTTGAATCGGTCTCGCAATGCGAAATATAACATGTCTCGTTCTCGTATGTGGTTGCTAATATTCTGCGCCAACATAATGATGACACAGTCATTATTAGCCCTGACAGTAATCACGCAGCACTGGAGAGATTTACTTCCAGAAAGCAGACATGCAAAAGCAACCCTTCGAGAGTTGGCTAATATTGCCGATCTTTTAGAAAAGAAAGCTTCTGACGCCCCTTACGGCACGATTTTTCATTATCTTGGCATTGAAGAGTTGTCTGATTTCTACCCAACTATCATCTCCTGGCTATCCGAAGAAGTATGTGGCTTGTTATTTACCTATCTGTCAGGCTGATGTCCTGTGCAGAAATTAGATGAACAGAATCCCATTTTACGGAAGCAGTATATTTCACTTTTTGACAAGGATATATTGTCTCTCCTCAAGCGGGTTGAGTTTCTTGATCCTATCCACTCCATCCATTTTCTTGCCTTCAAGCTTCCCTGGATCATTGATGGTTTTACTTATGTTGGCATGCCTGACCACTCTGAGGTCTTCTTTGGTTTTTTCTCGGATCCTAGCAGATCTGGAAAGTATCACCTTACTCCACAGCATCATGCTGACATAGTGGTATGGATCATTCAGTACCACTATCCTCTCCCAAGGGATATACTTGTGCAGCGGTTCCAGTGTGAGGCTCACTCGGATTTGGAAAGGCTGTCAGATGATTCAAGGATTCAACCCTTGGTTATTCCAAATGACATCCATCTATTTCATCTATCTCATGCTTCTCGTTGTGCGGAACAACTGATTGAGATTATTCGTTTTCACAATCCTGACACATTTCCTTTAACGGCCCAGGAGGTGCGTGGCATTGTTATTATTCAACATTACATTTAATTGATTTCCAAAAAGTACAGAATTGAAAAAGCCTTGACTCGGGAGTTTCAAGAACAATACAGGGAAAAGGTCAGGAAAGGGATAGCAAGATACTTATTGGTGTGTTGTATCATTATTGTCCACTCTCCATTCAGTTTTAGAGTGCTTACACATCCAATTACAGGACAACAGCCAGATGTACGGAGAATGGCTCGCCGTCAAACTTGAAGAAGACAGAAAAATCCAATCTTCCCTCACTCACAAATTGGGGACGGTTCCATTGCTTCATGTCGGTTGCTACCTCTTCATCCTCGCGGTTTATTTCAAGTTCCAATGGGTACTCTTCCCTTTGCCGGATCCCCGCAGTTGCTCCCCGTAGAGGGCCTTAGCTGTACTGGTATTGAGTCGCGGACGATGTTGATGGTTTTTGATACCCTTTGTTTTTTGCTACAAATGTTGTACTATTTATTGACACACTATACTCCAAAACTTATGTTTTGCTACCCTCCCAAACAGTGGCTCTGGCTGCAATTGCGAGGTGCAGTACGGAGGTGAATAGTGAGCTTCAAAGTAATTGATCTTTCTTTTTTTTTATTACCGTATTCTGGAGGATACAAGCACCGTACAATTCGGACGCGCTCTGGTGCCTAAGCTGAACAGCCCGCTACCGACAGCTACAATAGAGGGTATACAGCAATTTTATGTCGGGGTGCAAGCGCCAACCTTGATCTACCTCGATCTTATCTAAATTTGATCCCGGCCCGGCCTTCCATCCATCCCTTCTCTCCAAACCCAAATGTCCAAAAAACGACCCACCTCCCTCTCCCGCTCCTCCTCTTCCTCCTCCTCAACCCCCTCCCTCATCAACGTCTCCTTCGATTTCTTCAACCCAAATCCAAAAGTAGACTATCACGCCCTCACGCGGCTCCTCTCCCAGTTGTTCTCAAGGGACGCAGAGTATTTGAAGGTTAGGGAGATTGTGGAGTTGGTGTTGGGACAGACGAGGGTTGGGACGACTGTTAAGACTGCGCTGGAGGAGGGAGAGGGGGCAGAGGAAGAGGAGGGGGATCCGTATGCTTTGTTGAGTGTTTTGAATTTGAATGTGCATTTGCATGGGGGGAATGAGGGTGTTAGGGCGGTTGTTGAGTATGTCCTTCAGAAGGCGGCTGAGGTTGGGGGTGAGGTTGGGGTTGGGTTGTGTGAGGAGTTGAAGAGGCTTTTGATAGGACAAGGGCAGGGGCAGGAGGACGGGAGACATGTGGGATTGGTGATTTGTGAGAGGTTGGTGAATATGCCTGTGCAGGTTGTCCCGCCGATGTATAGGATGTTGGTTGATGAGATTGATGCTGCTTTGAGAGATGTGCGTTCCCCTCCTCTTTTTTTTTTTTTTTTTTTTTGAGAACGTGTTGATGGAGAGGGATGTAGGGCGAACCGTATAGGTTCAGTCATCTGTTGTTCATATCCCGCGCGTATCATCTTTCGGAGGAGGAGGAGGCGGTGCTTGCGCATTCGTCGACGACGAGGCGGCAACCGAAATCGAAGAAAATGCGTCATGCGACGAGTGAACGGCAGTACCAGCAGGAGAGGCCGCGTGATGGGGTTTATTCGTTTCATCCTGAGGATGATCTTATTTCTCAGGTATCCTCTTCGCTCTCTACGTTTTAAAAAAACCGTTGCTGACGTTGATGCTACTCAAGGTATCCTCCCATACGCTGACATACAAGTATACCACACCTGCGCCGACGGAGAGGGGGAGAGAGGCGTTTGGGTTGGATGTGCGGGGACGGATGATGTTGGTTCCGCTCGTTGACGCGAACGGAGAAGAGAACGGGGCTTTGAAGAGGTTGGTGGATAGGATGGGGGAGGTGTATTCTACGGGTTAAAATACATTATGAAAATCAGCGCTCCTCCAACACCTTTTTGGCACCTTCCACGATAATCTCATGCTCAACAGCATGCAACCTCTCTTCAAACTCCTCAATGCTCTCACCTTCTTTGAACTCTACCTCCCTAACGATGATCGGCTCCCCTTTATCCACCTCTTTGACTACCCGATGAACCATACACCCCGACCTCGTAATCTCCCCCCTCTTCCAAGCCTCAAAAGCCCGTTCGATAGCATTAGCGCCGTCAAATGCACCGGGTAGCGCAGGGTGGAGGTTTATAATTGGTATCTCTGAACCTATCAGATCTAGGAAACTCTCGCTGAGAATGTGCATCCATCCCGCTAACACTACCAAGTCGGGAGACGCGCTCAGGACGATGCGTGCGATTTCGGTATCGTAGTCTGAGCGGGATTTTGAGGGATTGCGGGAGAGGTAGGGTTGGAGGGCTAGGTGGGTTGTTGGGATTGGGGGTACGGCGAGGGAGGCGCGGGTTAGGCCGTATGCTGCCTTTCGGTTTGAGAGGACTAGGACGATCTGGGAGGATGGGAGGCGGGGTGTGTTTAGGGCGTCTATTAGGGCTTGGAGGTTTGTCCCTGGTAAGAAATTGTGTAGATGATTATATTGGAGTAGGAAGAGAGAGAGATACCTGAGCCTGAGATGAGCACGACGATTCTCTTCATTGAAAGTAGAAAGATTAGATTGCTCGGTAAATACCGATACACATCACTATGGCACAAATCCTCACCACCGTGCAGATCATTGATCTCTACGATATCGCTCTTTTGCTCAATTATGAACGTGCAGCTACTGAACCTCGGTTCCGACATACGAAGCTGAGGGAGGTCGTGCAGAATGAGGAATTCAAGACTATTCGGATGCTCACACACGAGTGGCGTATTAATCCTAGCAACAAGCAGAAAACGGGGTTTGTGTTCGATAGATTACCGCCTTATTCACCAGGGGACGACGACGACCCTTCTGCACCCCCCGATTTACCCTCTACGATGCTTGCCCCTCGAGACCCTTATTGGGCAGCCCAACCCGACTTGTCGTACTTGACTCCATTCCAATTGGAGACGTTTTATTGGCAAGCGAGGAATCACGACGCGTGCTATAAATCCGTCACCCTCATCCAACATTTCTTTGCGCTTTTCCCACCTGATACGCAGGTGAGGGTACGTACGGAAAAGGGGAGGGAGTACCTCGTTTCTGCGAATTTGAGGGTGATTATGGAGATGAAGTTGCTCAAGCCGAGAAGGGTGACGCTTAGTTGTGTGTTACCGGGGAATATGACGTATATTACGGGAGGGGAGGAGGTGATGGATCATGCTGTTGTTGGGTTTCCTAATCCTAGTGCTAAGGCGGGGAAGGAGGAGGAGGCGGGGACGATACTTGATCTTGCGTCGTTGCAGTATGGGGATGTAGGTCGGGGATGTGGTGGGAAGAGTTTGTTCGTTTTGGAGGATATTGATGCGTATGCGAAGAGGTTGGACAAGTTTGCAGAGGGGAATACGTTTGATGAAGCGAAAGTGTCGATGGCGATTGGGGGATCGCCTTGGGATGGGTGGTTGAAGAGGGTGGCGGAGAGGGTTAAGGATAGATGGGTTAAGAGGGAGGGCTGGTGTGGGCATTGTGGGAAGCCTGGAGAGTTGAAGAGGTGTTCGGTGTGCAAGGATACTTTTTATTGCGATGGTTTACATCAGGCGGCGGCGTGGGCGTATCATAAACGTTGGTGCAAAAAGTAACTATACTTACAACAATGACTACACATCTCTACGAATCTCTTCTCCCAAAACTCGCTCACATCCTTGAACTCACACGTCGTTCAGAGGGTATAACCACTCCAGAAGCAAAACAGGCCCTCTTGCACGCTACCAATGATTTTAAGAACACACTTTCCCAAGCTAGAGACGTCGCTGCCGATTTACCTGGTGGAGAACTTACTTTGTCGGAGCAGGACGAGGTTATAGGGATGTTGGAGGCTATGAGGGATCAGAAACGGTATCGTCGCGTTATTCACCGTTGGAGGTGCTTGATGCTGATTCTTGAATACACAGTGCACTTTTATCCCAATTCGCGTCTCGGAGTATATCAGCGGTTGTCCCAATATCGCAAGTGGATATGGAGGTTGATTCGACGGCTTCGACGCCTGGTGGTGCATGAGCTTCAGGACTGCGTATGCACCGTGTTCAACCATCAGCCCTCCTCCTTGGCTAAAATGATGCCCTTTACCCTCCCTTCTCCCTTTGATCCTCCTTCGATGTACAAACCGCACTGCCTAATCACAATACGCGCAGTTTTTTCAATATGCCAGAAACTGAACATCTGAACCTCGCTCAGCAATCTTTCCAGTAACCTGGCCAACCCTACCAATTTTCGGCACGTCATTTGGCCATCCCCTGGCACACACATACACTCTCTACGCTCCCTCGAAACCGACGGCATATCATGGACGCATCGCATATCGCTGGGATTGGCAGTGGGTACTATCGGACACGTGTGTTCGGAAACCTGGCCACATAAATGCGCACAACAGCTTCTGGTGGACGACGCGTCAATGGTGTTGGGGACTGTGTATGCACCCATATGTGTAGCATTAGCCCTCCGCCTCTCAAAAAGGAAGCGACACTTCACTTCACCCCTCCATCCCTCTGTCGAGAAACCAATGCACAAACCGCACCGCCTATGGTCGAACCTAAACCTCTGAACTTGCTCAGCACTACCAATCTCCTGGCCAACTTTCGGCACGTCACTTGGCTATCCCCTGGCACACACACACACACACACTCTCTCTCTACGCTCCCTCAAAACCGACGGAACACCCGCTACATATCATGGGCGGATTTCTTCTTGGGTCTCGAATCGCACATCGCTGGAATTGGTAATGCGCGACTTGTACGATCATAATGTGATCGGAAGGCCTACAAATCGCAGGTTGCCTGGTGGTCCCTGAGCTTCAAGCTTGGTGGGCCATAAGCGCGTCACCTCTAAGCATTAGCCCTCTCTTTAAATATCCTGCAATAGGAAATGTCGCTTCCCTTTATGCTCCATCCCTTTGTTGAGGAACCAATGTACAAGCCGCATGCCAATATGCTCGAGGTTGAACTTCTGAACTTGCTCAGCGGTACGAATCCTCTGGCCAACTTTCAGCGCCATTTTGCCATTCCCTGACACCCACTCTCTGTCTCGGACGCCCACTGCATATCAGGTCAATGGCGCATTCTTTTTGGCTCTCACATCGCACATCGCTGGAATTGGCGATGGGCATTGGGATAGTGGGTATATACCATCATGATGTGTTCGGCATGATATCGTTGTCAGTCATGACAATATTCATCAACTTGTGCGCTGATATTGTGGCCTAATGCGCACAACAGCTTCTGGTGGACGCTGCAAAGGAGGTTTCTGGGCAATGTTTGGTTGGGCTTCAGGACCTAACACATCGACTAGAGGAATATAGTCTCAATGGTCCTTATTTATCTCGGCTGCGAGATAACGCCTCGTTGAAGTTCAAACCAGATTCGCGGCTGTTTCTCTACGGTACCTCAAGTGGATACGCCTAGAGGCAACTCTCGATATGTTGGTTAGGCTCATCCTTGTCATGCATCGTCCCAATATGGTATCTGCCACTTTGCCAGACAAACGACTTCGTGATTAAAGACACGTTACTCCAAGTCAATGACGTCGCACTCTAGCAGTTGAGGTTGAACACTGAATGTTGAACCCACTCTTGCGGCAGGATGAAGTGACTCGGATGTTCGACGTGTCCATGATCGGCCCAGGACATTTTAGAATCTCATACATATCACCAAAAACCATGATTGTCAGCCACCCTAAATCCTTTCCTTCCTTCCCCTTGCCCTTCAATCTTCTCCGCGCTGGACGTTTCACTCATTTCACGCCTTGTTCAAAGAACCTTGACGGTCTTCATCCCTTTCTTCGAAGCGGGTCTTCCTCCATTTCTTTCCCCTTTTCTGCTCCATCCTAGGAAACCAATGTACAACCCTCACAACCGCCTGATCGCACCTCTCGCCTTAAAATTACTCCATTTCTCAGCTAGAAGGCAAATCCCCGAAAGTCTACCCGTCCTCTGGCACTCCCCTTCAAACACTGACGTCTTCGGGGTTGGGGATACCATCCTCGCAGCCTGGACAGCGGAGAGAGCTGTTGTGTCGCCTTTTTTTCAGTTGTGTATATCTACAGAGGCAGTGGAAGACTCGGTATCAGCTGATGTTACGTGTGGAACGACTGTATGGCCTGTGGTCACGTCAAGCGCTGACGGATTGTACAGCACATCTTTGTTGGTGTTTCTTTTACTCGGAGGCTAACGTGTGCTGATGTCTATCATCCACTAGGTCCGCACCGAATGTAACTTCCACCTCGCCTGTTTGACGTTACGTGTCGGACGACTGTGTGGCCTGTGGTCACGTCGAGCGCTGAGGGATTGTACAGCACATCCTTGTCGGTGTTCTTTTACTCAGAGACTTAGGAGGGCGATTGCGACTCTGAGCTCATCCTTCTGGAAGCGCCTTGTGATATTACGTACCACATGTTCTTCCATACCACCGTTATCCAACTCGGCTCTGGACCGCTAATAGTCAACGTTCATCGCGCCAACAACACTAGAAATTGCCTTCATGCTATCCAGAAGGTGTTCGTTAAATTTTCGATGAATCACCCGCTTTCGGCATCATGTCATGAACTCATGTCGACCTCATGTCCGGACACCGAACTTCAAAATAACGCTACTACTCCAGACCACTCCCCTCCAACTTTCATTGTTTACTGGATGTGGATGGAGGCCAATCGCCTCTCATTGTTAAGTGCGTCTTTTTCCCTCCTCTCGGACACAAGGTTGCGGATTGCTGATCTATCAAGGTCTGGTGCAATTATTCCAATCCTTCCTTCTCTGTTCTACCAACATGGACGTACAAGTGATGCCATGACAACTTGACTACTTGAGTGGTGAAAACCCTGTTCTTTAAGTATGCTCGGCGTTGAAATACAACGTATCAATGCCGCACGATTGACGCCTTGATATCAGGATCTCGTTCCAGCTTGTCATGGTCGTCCTCTACCCCACCGTGATCCAGCCCCTCTCTCTCCCCTGGCCGAGGGTAACCTCCGCACCAGAGTCGAATACCTGGCCTCAAAGGTCAGTGGTTGACAGGTCTTGCCCCCAATCACCACGCACATTACCACTGGTAAGTTCCACTATGCATGCAACACCAACCAACAAAACCATGACAGTGAGATTCACCATTCCTTCTGTTTGTTGAGTGTGTGCTAACGTGTTTACAGTCAGTGGCGTCGCTATTATGATTCAGTTCATGTTTCAGTGGGGCATCACAACTATTTGCGCGATGCCGGGGAATGTCAACGATCACGCAGTGCCCGGCGGGAGGGGGTGCCATCTATTTGACTGCACATCAACTTCATCCTGTGCTCCTTTCAGTGTGCAGTGGCCAACATACTTTGGATGTTTATATAGGTACTTGTAGTTTATGTACATTTACGTTGGCATGTAAAGTAGAACCTGCTGCAATATGGATTTCTCTGCATACTTTTCGGATATTTTTCTGGCATTTTTGTCCTGACCAAGGTCCTCCCATGTAGCATGGCCTATTTTGGAGTCTCGGCCCAGTCATTTCCAAAGCCAAATGATAATACAGCCGTCACAAAGAATGACGTAGTCTTGGAAGCCTTCGGCTCAGACCTTCGGGAACTTCCCTGTCAGTGTCACGTCAGCCGTCACCGTGATTGACGTGATGATCTCCAAATAAGCCAAAGCATTGCAACAGAGCTTTTGAAATCTTTTTGGTCCTGACCCCCATTCCTGCCCAGCCTCCCTCATCGATACTCCCCTCGGCCTCGTTGACGCGGCATCCACACGACGTGCTTACCGCGTATAGACGCGAAAATGCCCAGACACCAGAGAGCGACACACGAGACGCGACGGCAACGTGCCCAAACTCAACGCGACGCGACATGCAACCATGAAATGACTGACATCGACTGTACGCGACCGACGCATAGAGCAAAAATGCCCAGACACCAGAGAGCGACACAAGAGACGCGACGGCAACGTGCCCAAACGTGACGCGACGCGACATGCAAACCATGAAACGACTGACATCGATTGTACGCGACCGACGCATAGAGCAAAAATGCCCAGACACGGAAAATGCCCTGACACGAGAGACGCGACACAAGTGACGCGACGGCAACACCCCCAAATGGGACGCGACATGCAACCAACCAAACGACGGTTCGCCACCGACATATCGCGCGAAAATGCCCAGACACGAGAGACCCGACACACGGCAACATGCCCAAATGCGATCGACACATCGCATCGTGCCGTGCCTTTATTGTCCAATGGGTAGAGTGCAGGCGATGGGGGTGTTAGGTAGAACCGTGTATGTGATTCTGTATGCCCCCTCCCCTCCCCTTGTTTTAAATCTGATACCACCCCTTCTACTTAGTTTTGTTTGTGTTGATGTGGACCATGGCACGGCGTGCTGTTGAGCTCGCGCGGCGGATGCAACGGGGTGATTTGGGTACCTGTGCACAGACACCAACCCTTGTGTGTTGTAGATATATGTAGATATCTCATACCATATAATATATGCAGTAGTTGTCGTCCCCAGTATGTCACGGAAAACGAATAAGCATAGCAAGAAAAACCTTGTACAAAATGGCCTTAGAAAAAAATTGACGTTGCTTATGTCAACCTAAGTAGGCACACGGGGGCATTCTGGACCACCGCTTCCTTCAAACATGCTGTCAGGTCTGTCAAGGCGCTGTCGCTGTTGGCGGGTCTTCATCAGTCTTCATCCTTTCATTTCCCATTGCAACGACGTCATTCTTTGTGACGGCTGTATGCTCAAGCCAAATTCATGACAACTCGGCCGAGTCCGCTGGCCCGCTGTTGATGGGCGCCTGTCACACACCGCTGGCCCATCAGTGATGGGCCCATTTCACTACTCTTGTCCGAACTGCAGACTCATGACGCTACTACAGTCGCGGACAGCCAAAGTCAACTAATTTCATGATCGTGATATGAGGACCCTGCACAACCTTCAATCGTACTTTTTATTGCAGAAACGTGAAGATTAGGACTCAATGCTTTGATTTCCACGAGCCGATTTTTCAAAATCGATGAAATGAGAAAATTTACCCCAAAAATATTGGCCGACCCTTAAATGGACCCCTAAAATCATGAAAAATAGCGCAATTGACTTCTTTTTTAAAGCTGCATCTGATCCTGGACTTTGGGGGAATTCTGATGAGCCGTTTTGGTAGAAAAAAATTATTTTAAACTACCGAAAATGGCAATTCAGGGTCTTCCCACCCCTTTTTGACCCTCAATAAACCCTGTCTCTTTGACCCCCCTCCCCTCCCCACCTTTAGCAAATTGTATATCATTGATTTCCAATCAGAATTATAATGTTTGGCAAGAGCCACTAAATTTTTCAGTCACCTCTGGCATTGGGAGCCTGCCAAGGGGGTCTCAAGAGCCGCTGAAGAGCCCTACTAAACGACAAAAATAGTCCAAAATTTTGGCCAACCCAATTTCTCATGGGAAAAACTTCAAAGAGGTGTTTTTGGACGTATTTCCACATCCTGAGTTCGAATCTGAAGTCAGAATGTCAAAATGTTTAGTCCTTCCCAAGATATCAATTTTGTTGACTTTGGCTGTGAAGCGTTCACTCTGAACTTCTCGCATAGCTGAAGCCAAGAGGGAAGGAGGAGGCAAGAATGGGTGGATCTGGGATCAACACCCATGAGTGAGCAATGAGCAGTTACAAGATACTCAGCTGGCCCAACATGATTATGCATACTGTAGGAAGTACAGTTATACAAAGCACTACATGTAGTGCAAGAGGATGGCAAGACTGCTGACAAGGTGGTGGTTCAAGACAAAAGATCAATATATTATGTAAGATATCCAAATCTAGCTATATACCACTGTTTGACTATGGCCTCTGGGCATTCCCTTCCAATCCTATATCACAAAGCCCCCCAATGTCCAGAGGGCATGTAAGGAAAACAATGGTGGGGAAGAATAATAGAATAGAAATCCTCTTGCCCCCCAGAGTGAATATCAGGATAAAATGAGACCAAAAGGTAGCAAAGCAAAGAAGATGAATAAAAGAAAGAAAAAATTTGGCCCCAAATAATTTGCTATCTGGAAAGCTGGTCACTGTAAGCTCCCAGCTTAACCCAGAAATACTCATATGATCCTCCCATTCTCTCTTCAGTGATGTATAACCATGAGTACTGGGAAACCATGCAAGTGGATGGCTTCCAGGTCATCCATCCCAACTCCATTGCCTTTCCCGATCAAGATGGTGTAGCATGCTTCCATCATACTTGTGGTCTGGGTATAAGACATGTATAGTGTGATAGAGGCTTGCGCCTCTCCACTCAGATCGTTGATCCCAACTCAACTCCCTCTACCCATCAAGATGATGTAGCTTGCTTCCATTGTGGTGTGTCGTCTGGACATGGGGAGTGTGTAATGGGATAGAGGCTTGTGCCTCTCCTCACATCTTCCACCTATACTCCCCTACAGCCCCCCACTTTTCCAGTGTGCGAATCTCAAGAATCAAGCCAGGGAGGATAGAGGCGAAGAGATCGTGCAGTGGAAAATTACAAGCCGTGATCCTAAGTTGGTGTTAGAGTAGGTAGAGGTGGTGCCAGTTGGGTAGGAATGATGAGAGGTTGAAGGAAAGGGGGAGAGAAAAAAAAAAAATGTTGTCATAAATCTTGCCCCCCAGAGTGGACACAGGCCATGCAACACACAAGCAGCAATCTATAAGGTTACCATGATTGAAGAAGAGTCCGCCGCATAATGTGCGAGCAGCAACTCCTCAACACTGATCCGCCGCAAAACATGCGAGCTGCAATCAGGAGCCAGAAGGTTACCATGATTGAAGAAGAGTCCACCGCGTAATGTGCGAGCAGCAACTCCTCAACACTGATCCGCCGCGTAACTCGTGAGCAGCAATCAGTACTTCTGAGGGACTCAGAAGGTTACCATGATTGAAGAAGAGTCCGCCGCGTAATGCGCGAGCTGCAACTCCTCCACACCGATCCGCCGCGAAATGCGCAAGCAGCAATCAGCCTTCTGAGAGAGCCAGAAGGTTACCATGACTGAAGAAGAGTCCGCCGCGTAATGCGCGAGCAGCAACTCTCAACCAGTTGAGGTGTCTCCCCTGCCCATAAGAGTCCTCCAATCAAGTCTTAACACCCCAAATAGAGGGGAGATCCTGAGGTAGCCAAAAATGTGTTTGAGCATAGCGTAGTGATTTCTGGCCCGTTCCTGGAGATCAAATACCCGTTCGAAAGCTACGAACGACACCTTTCCAACGGTATAATTCGCGTATCGTGACGAGCCGTGGTCGTTGAGATAGAGAGGAAGTACCCAGAAACTGCAGTTCTGGAGTAAATGCATACTGCAGACCAGGCTGTTGTCCGTTATCAACGTAAATAGGTGCGTCGGAAAGGTACGAATCCAACGTCCAAAACGGGCTATAGAACGTCCGATGCGAGCGGGTTATGACAATAGGAATGGGGAAATGGTTGTTGAAGAGATGGCACTGTAACACAAGGACCGCTTGTCCATTTGATGCGTATGAGGGCTTCCCAGAAGCGCATTGACCGTGGCTTCAAAACGAACCAAAGAACGAAAGAGGCGACCGAGATCTCGCCGAGAACGGACGAAATATGTTCATCTTGGTCATACCAGACTGAACTAGGCGAAGCGCCGCTAACAGGTGACCGTTTGGCGAGTTCAGGGAGTCCAAAGGAAGGTGTGGATCAGGGCTTTCCAACGCAAAAAAGATGAGAGCGATACGACCGTCAGTTGGCAAGATATGACATGAACAAGTCACATGCAAATGGTTGTTGGAGGGATGGTGCTGTGACACGAGAACCGCTTGTCCGTTTGACGCGTATGAGGGCTCCCCAGAAGCGCATTGACCGTGGCTTCAAAACGAGCCAAAGAACAAAAGGAACGACGAGGTTCTCGCCGAGAACGGACGAGATAGGTTCATCTTGGTCATACCAGGCTGAACTAGGCAAAGCGCAGCCAATAGGTGACCGTTTGGCGAGTTCATGGGGTCGAAAGAAAGGTGTAAATGAGGGCTTTCCAGCGCAAAAAAGACGAGAGCAATCGGGGCGTCGGTCGGCGAGATATGACATGAACAAGTCACATGTAAGTGGTTGTTGGAGGGATGGTGCTGTAACACAGGAACCGCTCGTCCGTTTGACGCGTATGAGGGCTCCCCAGAAGCGCATTGACTGTGGCTTCAAAACGAGCCAAAGAACAAAAGGAACGACGAGAATCTCGCCGAGAACGGACGAGATATGTTCATTTTGGTCATACCAGGCTGAAGTAGGTGAAGCGCAGCCAATACGCGACCGTTTGGCGAGTTCATGGGGTCCAAAGAAAGGTATGAACGAGGGCTTCCCAGCGCAAAAGAGACGAGAGCAATCGGGGTGTCGGTTGGCGAGATATGATGTGAATAAGTCCCATGTTGATGTCCCATCAACCCCATCCAACCCAAAACCACTCCAAACCCTTCTAACCATTCAGAAACCAAGAGGAGCCATTCCAGGGAGTTCATAGAGAAGTAAGGAGGATGAGAATACTCAGTCCTCAAGCAAGAAAACAGCAAGGATTGGGAGAGAAGCATAGTAGGGCATAGCACATAATTTCCAGAGCAGTAGACTGAACTGGAGGGATGTCAATGAACATCTGGCTGTTCTTGAGAGGCCTAGATGCTAAAAGACAAGGGAGATGGTTGAGGAACAGGTGGAGTCTGAGAGACAGTGAAGCAGCACAAAGCAGCAGGCGACACTGGTTGCAGGCGACCTCCTCACCAAGTCAATGGCCGCGTAGTCGCGAAATCCAGACATAGGTGAGAGGAACTCTCCTCACAGTAGACTTCAGGCCGCGTAGTCGCGAAATCCCAAATCCCAGCTGCTCAGAGTCAGCGCAGCACCCCAATCGAACAAACCTCAACCTGCTGTGCAAGCACAAGCTAAAGTCAATGGTTCATCCAACTGAAGGATGGATGAGCCCTTTCACATGAAGTAGTAAGCCCGCCGCGAAGAGTGCGAGCAGCAGCTACCATCCATGCTAAGGTTCCTCCTGTGATGAGCTGGCGCATTCCCACAACTCTCCAGCTCTCCCTCTACCAAGAAATGCAGACTTCAACCATGCTTTGGTGAAGTCCGCGGTGCCCCCACCATTGTGAAGCGTTCACTCTGAACTTCTCGCATAGCTGAAGCCAAGAGGGAAGGAGGAGGCAAGAATGGGTGGATCTGGGATCAACACCCATGAGTGAGCAATGAGCAGTTACAAGATACTCAGCTGGCCCAACATGATTATGCATACTGTAGGAAGTACAGTTATACAAAGCACTACATGTAGTGCAAGAGGATGGCAAGACTGCTGACAAGGTGGTGGTTCAAGACAAAAGATCAATATATTATGTAAGATATCCAAATCTAGCTATATACCACTGTTTGACTATGGCCTCTGGGCATTCCCTTCCAATCCTATATCACATTGGCTGTCCGCGACTGTACATATTTCGAAAATTTTGACCAAAAATTTGGCAGAACACATCCGCTCGTGGGAAAAACTTCAAAGTGTGTGTTTCGACATATCACTGGATGCAAGCCACAATTACTTGGACCACATTATTGTAAAAAAAATTGTAAAGAAATTTCAAATAATTCTACAGTAACAATGTCTAAAAGATTGAAAATTTATGGTGATTTTTTTTTGGATAATGCTACTGTTTGTTAAAAAAAAGTCACAATAATTTTACAGTTTTTCAGATATTGTTACTAAAAGATTATTTGAAATTTCTTTACAATTTCTTTACAATAATTTGGTTCAAGTTATTGTGGCTTGCATCCAGTGTATTTCGACAAGCTGATCAAGATTCTGAAAAAATATTGCCGAAATATTGGCTGGGATTTGTTGTCTTTGTTTGTCCGCGACTGTACTTCCCATCAACCTTCATGGCGTCGACAGCACCAATTGTTCCCCAGCCACAGATAGGACTACTCAACAATGCACATCTCCACAATATCAACGGTGGAACCTTTAACAACATCGCCGGTGATTCACACATCTACAACTCGTCTGTCAATTCTTCCGCAGATCGTGTGTCCTCTCACGGTATCAACCGGATGAATTCTCAACCTTCTAACGTCCACCGGTAGCATTCGTGCGTTTGCATAGCTTCATCGCAGGTGGCGCCATGCACGATTCAAACGAACGCTTCCCACAACCCAAATGCCACCGATCAACAAGGGAGAGGATTCTTCAAAGAATTCTCAACTGGGTTGAGAGTGATACACCTGAAAGGATACTTTGGCTTTCTGGCTCAGCCGGCACTGGAAAGTCAGCGATTGCACAGACCGTATCAGAACGCTGCAAGCGAAACGATCGCCTCGCTGCTACTTTTTTCTTCTTCCGCACCAGCTCTGAACGAAACACAAGCGAGCGCCTCATTGCCACTCTCGCTTATCAAATGACTCTCTCCGTCCCCGGGGCGAAGGAATTTATTGAGAAGGCGGTCAAGGATGACCTCTCCGTTTTCAGCAAAGACATAAACTCACAGTTTTTCCAGCTCATCATCCGCCCCCTCATCCTCGCCGCCCAAGGCTGGGATTCGATTCAACGGTCAATTGTTGTCATCGATGGATTAGATGAATGCATTGACGAGAGACAGCAAACAGATATTTTGAGTGTTATCTGCAACGCATTCATGATTCATGAACTTCCCCTGCGCTTTCTCATTTGTAGCCGCCCAGAACACAACATTCAAATGAGGTTTGGGCGGTCTGACCTACAGTCTGCAACTGTCCGCCTTATTCTTGATATGGACTATACTGTTACACAAGATATCGCAATCTTTCTGGAAGCGGAGTTCTCACGAATTCGCCGAGAGCACTGCATACAAGAGACATGGCCCTTAGAAGGCGTCGTTCAATCTCTAGCTGAGAGAGCGTCCGGACAGTTCATCTACGCATCAACCGTCATCAAATTTATCGATGACTGGCACTTTCAACCTCAACAGAAGCTAAAAATGGTTTTCGGAACTCTTCCGCGTGGAACGCACTCGCCATTTGCGGAAATCGATCTCTTGTATAGCCAGATTCTGGATGCTGTGCCAGCTTCCAAGGTCGAGAAAACTCTTCTTTGCCTTGGGATAGTCATTTACCATGACCAATATCATCATTCGTTTATCTATCACATCCCCATCACTGATTCAGTATTCCTCAATGAACTGCTCCAACTCAACTCTGGGCACCTTCTGAGGGAATTACACTCTGTGTTGTATGTTCAATCATCAGTTTCCATCTGCCACACGTCATTCCGGGACTTTTTAAGCTCTAAATCTCGGTCAGGCAGATATTTTATCGACAAAGAAAGTGTCTGGGCTGAAGTTCTGGGGCTTCTTTGGGCGACTATTCCACGATGGTTGAATCAATTTCACGATGATCCATTAAGTGATTTGCTTTCTCCTTTGGATCCTTATTCTCGTATGTGGTTGCTAACATTCCGCACCAATATATTGACGACAGTCATTATTAGCCCTGACAGCCATGGCAATGCACTGGAGAGCCTCACTTCCAGAGAGCAGACATGCAATGGTAACCCTTCAGGAGCTGGCCAACATTGCTGATTTTTTAGAAAAGAAAACTTCTGACACCCCTCAGAGTGAGATTGTACTCAAGCTTGGCGATGAGTTTCCTGATTTCTACCCGATTATCATCTCCTGGTTATCCAAAGAAGTATGTGGTATGGTATTTGTCTATCTGTTGGGCTGACCTCCCCGCAGAAATTAGATGAACGGAATCCCATTTTGTGGAAGCAGTACATTTCACTTTTTGACAAGGATATGTTGCTTTTCCTCCAGCAGGTTGAGTTTCTTGACCCTGTCCACTCCATCCATTGTCTCGCCTTCAATCTTTGTCGATGGAGCATCCAATACTTTTCTCATGTTGCCATACCCCGCCAGATTGACGTCTTCCTCGATTTTTTCTTAGATCCTAGCAGGTCTGGAAAGTATCATCTTACCTCGCAGCATCATGCGGACATAGCAGTATGGATGATTCAATCCTATCATCCTCTTCCCAAGGGTATATTTGTGAGGTGGTTTCAGTGTGAGGACCGCAGGGCAAATATTCAAACACCTTTGGCTAGATTGCTGTCGGATCAATCTAGACATGAACTGAAGAATCAAACCATGGTTATGCCGATTGACATCCATCTATCCCATGCATCTCGTTGTGCGGAACAACTAATTGAGATCATTCGTTTTTACAATCCTGACACATTTCCTTTGGCGGCTCGCTCAGAGGTGCGTGGTATTGTTATTCAATATTACTCTTAATTGATTTTTAAAGTCCTCATTCATCGGGAGACTTGAGTCCCAATGGGAATTGAAGTTGCACGAAGAACACAAGGAAAAGGTCGGGAAAGCGATTGCACGATACCTGTTGGTGCGTCGTATCGTTATTGACCACTCTTCATTCGGCTTTAGAGTTCTTACACATCCAATTACAGGATAACAGCCAGATGTTCGAACAATGGCTGGCCGTTAAACGTGAAGAAGACAGGAAAATACGATATTCCCTCACTCATAAATTGGGGACGGTTCCATTGCTTCAT
This sequence comes from Laccaria trichodermophora, assembly GCA_018417955.1. Classification (NCBI taxonomy): domain Eukaryota; kingdom Fungi; phylum Basidiomycota; class Agaricomycetes; order Agaricales; family Hydnangiaceae; genus Laccaria; species Laccaria trichodermophora. The sequence continues at coordinate 312,425 of JACTVC010000039.1, forward strand.
GTGCTTTGCTACCTCCTCATCCTCGCGGTTTACTCCAAGTTTCAATGGGTATTCTTCTCTTCGCCGGATCCCGGTAGTTGGCAGTGATCTTAGCCGGATTAGTTGTGCTGGTGTCGAATCGCGAACGGACTTGATGGTTTTTAATACTTTTTTTGCGTAATAATTAGCAAGTACTTCGTAAGTGACGATGACACCATATCTCCACTCACATCCTCCAACTCACACGTCAACTCGAAGGCATAACGACTCCAGAAGCAAAACAGGCGCTCTTGCACACTACAAACGACTGTAAGAAAACACACTCCCAAGCCAAAGACGTCGCTGCCAATTTACCCGGTGGAGAACTCACTTTGTCGGAGCAGGATGAGTTTATTCGGATGTTGGAGGCGATGAGGGATCAGAAACGGTATCGTCGCGTTGATGTTCTCTTTCTCGATGTTGATTTTTTTTTCTTTGGATACATAGTGCGCTGTTATCCCAGTTCGCGGCTCGGAGTATATCAGCGGTTATACCGATATCTCAAGTGGATATGGAGGTTGACTCGACGGCTTCGACACCTGGTGGCGCCTGAACTTCAGGTTTGCTGGGCACCCATATACGCGTACCACCAAACATTAGCCCTCCCTTTTGATATCCTCCAAAAGGAAGCGACACTTTCCTTTACGCCTCCATCCCTTTGTTCAGAAACCAATGTACAAACCGCACCGCCTGATCGCAATACGCCCAGCTTTCCCGATATGCTCGAAACTGAAACCTTTGGACTTGCACCGTCACTTGCTCAGCACTACTAATCACCTGTCGAACTTTCGGCACATCATTTCGCCATCCCCTGGCACACACTCTCCCTCAAACGCCCACAACATATCATGGGAGGGGGGCGGGGGTCAACGGCGCGTTCTTTTGGCTGTCACATTGCACATCGCTGGAATTGTTGGGGTAGCGGACATATACAATCATGATGTGTTCGAAAGGCCTACAAGTCGCAGGGCGCAGTATATCGTTGTCCAGTCGTGACAATATCTATCAAATTGTGGGCTAATATCGTAGCCTAGCTACCTGAATGCGCACAGCAGCTTCTGGTGGAGGCTGCGTCAATGGAGGTTTCTGGACATCAGCTCATCATCAGCTAGTCCCCGCACGGCAATGTTTCGTTCGGCTTCAGGACCTAACACATCGACTAGATGAATATTCTCAATGTTCTGCGGATTGGTGCTGATTTTCTCGGCTGCGAGATAACGCGTTTTTGAAGTTTGAACCAAGTTCGCGTCTCGCGGCTGTTTCCCTACGGTACCTCAAGTGGATATGCCTGGAGGCAACTCGTTTCGGAATCCTTGTCCCAATATGGCATCTTCCCATTATGCCACTTTGCTCTACAAATGACTTCGTGACCAAGGACACGTCATTCCAAGCCAATGACGTCGCACTCTAGTCGAGGTTGAACGTTGAACGTTGAACCCACACTATTGCGGCAGGATGAAGTGACTCGGATGTTGGAAGTGTCCATGATCGGTCCAGGACATTTTGGAATCCAATACATATCACCAAATACCAGGATTGTCAGCCACCTTAAATCCTTTCCTTCCCTCCCCTTCCCCTTTAAACTTCTCCGCGCTGGACGTTTCACTCATTTCACACTTTCTTCAAAGAACCTTGACGGTCTTCGTCCTTTTCTCCGAAGCGGGTCTTCCTCCATTTCTTTCCCATTTCTGCCCGATCCTAGGAAACCAATGTACAACCCTCACAACCGTCTCGTCGCACCTCTCGCCCTAAAATTACTCCATTTCTCAGCTAGAAGGCAAATCCCCGAAACTCTACCCATCGTCTGGCACTCCCCTTCAGAAACTGACGTCTTCGGGGTTGGGGATACCATCCTCGCAAACTGGGCAGCGGAGAGAGCTGTTGTGTCGCCTTCTTTTCAGTTGTGTATACCCACAGAGGCAGTGGAAGACTCGGTATCAGCTGACGTTACGTGTGGGACGACTGTATGGCCTGTGGTTACGTCAAGCGCTGAGGGATTGTACAGCACATCTTTGTCGGTGTTTCTTTTACTCAGAGACTAACTTTGCTGATGTCTATCGTCCACTAGGTCCGCACCGAACGTAACTTCCACCTCGCTTGTCTTTCTTCAGATGAGGGACGATTTCGGCTCACTCGCACGATCCCCTGTGTTCACTCTCGATCGTGAGTTTTCACTATTCGAGTTTTGGGTTTTGAAATGACGACCGATGTTACTCTGTAGCGATTGCACCCTCTGCATCGGAAAGTGGGACACACTCCCCTTCTTCAGATCTCTCCGCAACAACAGCAGCCCCAGAGCCACCCCCTTCATCATCATCATCTTCCTCGCCCTCTGCCACATCACAAACACAAACCGAATATTTGACAACGAGAAAGCAGAGCGACGACAGTTTGGCTAGCGCTGTCACCTGGCATTCCCCTTCCTCAAGCGACATATTTAGGTCTGGGGATACTATTATCGGGAGATGGGAGGCAGAGAAAGCTGCGGTGTCGCCTTCTTTCCAGCTTTGCATGTCTACAGACGCAGGGGCGGACACAGGATCAGCGGTCAGTACATGCGGAACGACTGTCTGGCCTACAGTCACTTCGGATGCTGGAACGTACAGCATATCTTTGTCAGTTCTTCTTACTCTTGAAAATATCTTGCGCTGGCGTTGATTATTTACTCAGGTCTGCGCCGAATATAACCTCAGCCTCGCACTTCATTCTTCGGATGACGGATAATTTTGGTTCTACCGCCGAGTCTCCTGTTTTCAAACTTGATCGTGGGTCCTCTTCGTCTGCCAGAGTTTTAGTCTTTGTTGAACCCTTTTTTTTTGCAGCAAATGCATCTTCTGCATCTGAAACGTCGACAGACCTCCCTTCTTCAGCGGCAGCTTTCATGACTACGTCAGCGGCGGCTTCACCCTCTTCTTCTCCATTATATTCTGCCTCCTCGTCCAACGCATCGCAAATCCACAACGGAACCACTCCGAATGCAGCCCCTCAGATATCACAGAACCCAAACCCTGAACCAGATGTCCTAGCCTCCCGCCAACCACCCCCCGTTGCAGCCTACGCTGTTCCCCTCTCTGTAGTTTCCGCGATCATCCTCGCAGCTGGAATCATGTCTCTCAAGCACAAGCAAAAGCTGAAAGCTGACCGCCTCCGCGACGCTGTGACTGCCAATCTCGATCCCAGTGCAAGTGTAGGCAGCTTCAAATCGGCTGATGAAGTCGGCCATGCGTTGAACGTGCTCTCACGAAATGAGCTGGGCTATTCTGGGGCTCCGACGGTTCCAGTCCCTGTACCGTTATTCATGCCTGTCGACCATAGATGGGAGTCGGAATCACGGGGGTCGACGAGGCGCGCGTATCCGCCTTCTTCGTATAGCTGGGACAGGGAGAGCACGTATACGACGCCGAACTATGCTCGCTCGTGGGCGTCGAATCATTCAAGGCAGATGTCGGATCACCCTAGGCAGTCGTCGAATCACTTGAGGCAGATGTCGAGTCACTCAAGACAGACATCGAATCACTCAAACTCGAACAATTACAGGCCTTTCCAGTCATTACCTCCCTCTCAGCCATTACCTCCCTCTCAGCTACGTCCCTACCTTCCGCCCATATCAACGTCCAACCGGGTGTTCTTTGACGAGGGAGACACTGGGGTTACTGGTGATGTATTGTCAGAATATATGGTCCCGTCGCCGATCCTTCCACCTGGGATGACGGTACCGCCTCCCCGACCACCTGAGAGGCTTCATGTGCGCGTTGAGAGTCCTGGACGTGGGCCGCAAGGTACTACTAGGCGTCTCACTGAGTACCTGCAGCCGAATCCGTACGGAGTGGTAGCGGAGAACCTTCGATTCGCCCGTTCGTGAAACATTGCCCTCGCTGTTCTGCTTGACTCGTATCCCATCTTTCATTGTCCTTGGACGCCATAGCAGAATGTTTAGACTTTCCCAACGATTGATTTATAGAGTTTCATGTTCTTTGACAGCGTGTTGGAGAATCATTCCTTTCTTCCTCTGCGTCTTTCAAGATATCGCCTCCATGACATATTCTCTCTCTGTCGCACTCGATCCAGCCACCTCACTTGTTACAATTATCTGCATAAGAACCAATACATAATATTCCACTGCCAAATAGACACCCAATCGCTTTCCTTTTTTTTCTGGTCTCATATGCGAGCGGTTCTCATTTCCGTCAAAAACATACTATGTTCAGAAGAGATTGATTATACAGATTGAACAGGAGCGTAAATCCAGTTGGACGATGGAACGAGAGAAAGTCATCCAAGAATCTTCGAAATGTACGCCGACCATCTATCTATTCACGATGAAGATAGTCATCAAACTGGAAGAACGAAAACGCCAGTGAGAATTACGTATTCGACGCAAAAAAGATGTGATCTTACAGCTTGGAACGAAACACTCGCAGGTAGGCAGCTAGGGCCTCCTTCTCCAGGTCCATTGCTACACTATACATCGGGGTAAAATGTCAGTTGAAAAAGGCTAGATCATATGCGATGAAGAGCTCACGAAAGTACGAGTCAAGAAGTTGTCGTACATTCCGTTGAATTCACTGTCACTGAAAATTACACTTAGATTTTCGCACTGAACAGGTTTCCGATGATAAATGGCTCACCTAGGAGTCTTAGAACCTTTGCTCTTTAAATAGCTGTCAAGCTCGCTCCGGACCGTTGCTAAAATCGCCCGTTAGTTGGGGGTGGGACTCGGATAATGTCAATAAACGAACCTCTGGTGAATGCGTTCCTCCCTTGGCCGCCGTTTAGCGATGCCATAACGTTACCGGTAAGAGGTTTGGTACTCGCAGCAATCGTATGGATACTGGCACAATTCTGGATGACGCCATTGCAACAGAGAGCTCCAAGCACAAGAGTGACCTAGAGTGAAAATTAAGCATAATTCACACCAAGCGTGTGTATTGCATACGGTTCCACAAAGAGCGGCGATGACGCAAGGTACGAGAGACCACATGGTGGCGGGCGATGGCTGAATAACATCTTTCAGCAACATGATAAATCTGCCGGGGGAAAATGCCTACGATGGTTTTCAAGGATGCAATGCACGCCGCCATGGGAATCTGGCAGTACCAGACAAATTGATCTAGGCAAGTGGCACGTTCTTGGTAGTAATGATATGTTAAACTGGTTTCCGTGGGGCTTGGGATGTATTCGGCATAATTGCTGGCGGGACTAGCAATGTCCAATTCCCCGCGTTTGAAGGCTCCATCCGCGGTAGGGTTCTCCCAGTTGCGCACATCGACGACAAGAGGATTCGCCTTTGCGAAGGAGATGGTGAGCGCTGGCGTGAGGACCTGCAGGACGAGCATCAGATTGAAGATTTATTCTCGAGCCCGTTCTTCCTTTATAAGCCCGTAGAAATAACTGACAGAAGGTCACCGTCTTGGCGACGCATTCGCCAAGAAGAAATGAGAATGTCGGCGAATGGTATTTTGCATGAATCGGCTTGGCCGTCAAAGACCTTTCGGAATTGATGCATGATGGATCGTTTCTGGCGTCTCGGAGGGAACAGGACAAAATATGCCGCGATCTCGCTTGAACATCGAATGCAAGAAAGGCTTTGCAACAAAGGTACACCCTGTACAGGAACAGTTGTAACAATGTGCTACCTTGCTAATGAGCTGACAGATGCTTCGAGACCACATGGCAGACCAGATGTAATCTAGAGCTCGGGAGGTTTGTGGCTTTGTTGCAGCTGTTCACCGGATGTGCTGTGGTAAATTTCTGAATTCGCTGTCGGCGTAGCGGTTCTTATTGGAATGGATAAAGATCATGACGGGAGGACGCCAAGAGGATATGAAAGCTGTGATAAACATTCAGAATCGTTCCAAAACCTCGTAGAAAGTCGCTGCTGGTACTCGCAGGTACTCGCCCGTATAAGACATCCAAGGAAATGAAAATATCTTGAATGCAAGCGTCTAGTCCTGAAAAATGCCGGAATCAGCAGCAATTTGGGATGGAGATTAGAGAGGAGACAGAGTGATTTTGGCCATCGACTGCCACTTGACTGGCACAGCACCGAGCCGTTTTACGATACGCATTCCTGAGAATACAGGAGAATACCCACTGCTGTCGAGATGAAGTGTAGGGCCGAGAGTTACGAAGAATTGTGATTTTTTGACAGCAACACTAAGTTCATGGGAAAGAATCAATGGTGGTCCGAATTCAATATTGTTAGGCCACTGATCATCGATCATGACCGGTTGACCGTTGGTGTTTGGACCCGGCCATTGCGAGAATCTTACTGGTAGCTTGATGCCAGTTCCTCCTGAGTTCCAGATCACCCCCTTCAATCGTGATATGCTGGTCGGAGTAATATTAGAGTCAATCTAGCAAATTAAAATCAATGAAATACGGCACCATTGTAATACTTACCCTCGATTCTCCAATTCTGCTTGCACGCTTGTGGTAGTCTCTTATACAGACCTTAGTATTACAAATGATAGTCGATTTGTAATGATACTAGCCGTGACCCGTGCTTCGCACGGGGCTTTCCTTACAAAGTTGAAATGTTCATTTGAGTATTTAAAAAAGAAATGAATTCACGCTTGAGCAGATCAATGCAGGACCGAAGTATTAGAGTAATAAAGTCTATAAGGTGGAGGCTATCAAGAACTTCGAGAGGGCGGCGCATTCTCATCATTAAACAAATCAGCAGAGCTATCTGACTTTGAGATCTGACTCGAGCCTCTTGCGCATCAGCAAATCAGCATTTACCTTACATTACAATGTAAGGTGCTACAATGCAACCAATTAGCACTAATGTATCACAATTCTAAGCCGACCTTATATTGTCATCCACTGGTGTCAACAAATGTGGAATGCGGAGTCATGAATGGAAAAGTATGTAAGGTTGGGCCAACATTGGAAGGATATCGCAAACCTTCCACCATCTTCTTTGCCTTGGAAGGTCATGCAACAATTGGTCCCCTTGGGAAGCTTTCTGAGATATTGTGGGCAATTCATAATTCTCAAAACAATGCAAATGAAGTGAATAATCAAATTGTATTGAATATAAGTAATTGACATGAAGTACAGAAAATGCCCAACACTATGACCAGCCATGAAAATGGAAGGTGAATTGGGTAACGCGGCCGCCCAACCGTAGAAATTCCGGAGCCAGCTCAACTCGGCATTCGACTTACCATCATACGCGTCGGATTTTGCTTTTCAATCATGCATCCTCGACCATGACGCCCCGGGAAATCCAAATCCATCAAATTCGGCCTCGGGTGAGGGACGAGGTAATGTATTCCTGGAGTATAGAAGCGAGGGGAAGGGGAACTTGGCTCACTGGGGGCATTCGTAAGTGACCTTGCTCTCCCCCACTATGACACACGTGATGTATCGGTGATCACCGACCTTCCGTATATGGTAGTCTCACATGACTTAGGGCAATGTGCCATAGCCCTAAGTCAGCTCGAGAACGCGCGGTAGCGCGTTCTCGAGCCCCATAACCTCCTAACCTACCCTAACCTACCCTAACCTCCTAACCTAACCTTAACCTCCTAACCTAACTCAGAACGCGCTACCGCGCGGGGAAAAAAATATCTCTATCCTAACCATTAACCCTAACCTCCTAACCTAACTCAGAATGCGCTACCGCGCGGGGAGAAAAATCCCTAACCTAACCATTTGTATTAACTCTAACCTAAGAACTTAATGTATAAGTAAATAGAAGACAATTGACTCAAGTGCCACAAAAAATAATTGTCAGAGGCAGGGATTGAACCCACATCATATGAGTCATAAGCAGCATTGACTCCACAGTTAACCACTACACCATTCCAGCATGTATTTCTATCAAACAGCGTAAACTATGTGCTAGAATCTTTCCCCTTAAATTTTCGAAAAGATGTGTCATAACTTCCTTTAAAGGAAATGTCATTGTGGGGGAGAGCTATGAGAGCTGGCATTCGTGGCTGACAAACACGTCTGAATCCCCGCATATATGCGCCTGAATACACTGTAGCGTGAACGCGCAAGTAAAGGGGGGGGGTTCTCACTATAGAAGTGTACCTCACCACCTATTCCATTCCCGCCAACGGCTCGCCAAGAAAATGGGCGCTCCAAGCCTCTACCGTCACGCTAGAACGCGGTGTTGCCAAGTGGTGAGCGAGTCGGCTCCGGGTCGCTCTGGGACGCGCAGTGGACACTGGGGATGGTTGCACGAGAATGTATAAAGCACATCACAAGAGTGAAGGGGGTGTATGGGGGCGGGAAGGAAGGTACCCACTGCTCAGAATAGTTTCAAGTTGGATTATATTGTTTTCGGGAGGCGTGGATGGACTATGACGTCACAGAATTAAAGCTCCGCTCGAACTCAGATTTACATCTCACCGCCAAGATCGCCGTTCAACTGCGAGAATTTCTGTTTCCACAAACCACGAACCACAACAACCTAAAAAGAAAAGCTTCTGTCATGGGCGTTTATCGTCGAACGCTGAGCTTCATGCTGGTATGACTAAGTATACAATTTGTAAAATAATTTAGCCCTACCTTCCAAGGTCGTTATAAAAATGCCATTGACCTTGGAACCCTTCAACAAATTTGCAACGATATTGGATGATGCCAAACAGTTTCAGTGTACATTCTATACTTAACCCATGATTGTGCTACATTGAAAGGTGAAGCAAAACCTCGTAAGGTTTTGCGAACCTTACATAGACTACAAAGTGATCCAATGTTGTTGATGCGTTTGGCTGCTCTGTTAGCCTGTGCTGGTGTCGGACTTGGAGTTGCTGGCGTTGGTGTTGGTAATTCAGATGCCTTCCGGTTGTAGCTCAAAAGCCCTCTGCCGAGGTGCACAGGTGTTTTCGAGGGAGCTACAGTTGCGGACAAACAAAGTCAACAAATTTATTGACCTATTTTTTGGGACTCCGAAAAACATCGGAATTGGTAGATAATGGTATAAATGGGTTCCTATTGATCTCCTTGATCAATTCCAACGAGCAGAATTCCCAGAAATGTCGATATAAGGGTTTTATACCCCAAAAATTTGGCCAGTGCCTGAAAAATATGCCAATCGACTCCTTTTTGTTTCCTCTCTTTGATTTCATCAAAGTCTCCCTGAAATATTGATGTCTTCGATGGTGAGAATTTTGCTAAAACTGTCACGTGGGCATACCCTTTCCGGTCAAGGTGCCCGGAAAAAGATATAAATGGACCCTGGTTCATTTTTTCACGCATCTACAGTCATCCACCGGCTAATGAGACACCGAAATTTAAAATTAGCTTCAACAAATTTAAGCACAACCTTTCACCACAAAAACTACATGAAAATCTGAGATAAATACCCTTTTATAACTGTGCCAAGTTTCAGAATGTTTGAACAACCTTTCGTGAAGAAAAACTAATATTATGGGTGTCTCAATGAGTGGTGTGACTGTATTTCAGCTACTTCCGAAAAACAGTCCATTTTGAAAACTCCACAGCATCGTCAATATTGCCTTGACTGCATCCAAACTTTGTAGACTGGTAGATATGAGCTTTTACTACATGTTAAAATTTGTTTTGTAAAAATTGGTGTAATATTGAGTGAGATCTTAGGTAGGCAAAAGTGTCTCAAATGATGGTGGTGTCTCATTGGCTGGTGGATGACTGTACTGCACCAGGGTTATAAATTGCACAGAATTGATCCAATGGTGGCCAATTCAGAAGACTTTTGGGTGCGTTGAAAACACCCAAAAATTTGGCCAAACCAAATACGCGTGGGAAAATTAAGGCAACACCTTTTTTGAACAGTTTCGAGGTCTCTGAGTCTGAATCTGAAGTCAGAATTTTGATAAAAATTCTGGTTCTCAAGTTATCAAATTTGATGACTTTGTTTGTCCGCAACTGTACACAAATTCATCAGTGAAATAGAGGCTTTTTTTTTTTGACAAAAGAGACTCATTATTTAAATTATTCGTCAATGCCGTGCCCGTCGCAGATCCCGCAGGACCAAATACTACATTATCGTGAATTTCAGGTGATGCTTGCAAATCCGGGGTGGAAAGATGGCCAAGCTGGATTGAGGGCTGTGCAAGATGAAGTTGCCTCGGTGTCAGCAGTTGTGTGAGATTCACCGCAGGAGAAACTCGAGTTGGAGTTTGGGGTTTGTAGGCCGACTCTGTTGAGATGGACCACAACATGCAGGTGTCGAAAACGATGGCTAAAATAAAATGAATATCATTGACAGAAAGCAAAGTACATGCTGTCACCCACCAAATTTCTTGCCAACGAAGCCCTGCAATGGCTTGGAGATGAAACCCCAGGTGGAACATTCTCGTCTGGCGAGTGGAGGGCATGTTGTCGGCGTGGTGAGCACAAAAGATCCTCAATGCGAGTCTCTCAATTCAATGCTCAATGATTTGCCCTTGTCCTTTCGATATATCCTGGTTGCAGAGTCAGGCTTTCAGGTCGTTGGGCGGCAGGGCGATGGTGCGGACTTTCTTCGGCATTCAGGGCAAGATCTCAGAAAGCCTGCCGTGCATGTTGCTGTTGACGTTGAGGAGTTGTGAGAGTATTGCACGATCTACAGATGAATGAATTGATGATTTTGAGAGAAGGGAAAGAGTCGTACAGGGAGTGCGAATATCAGTTGTGTCTGTATCGTGACCATGCCCTGAGTTGCCAAGAACAACAGATTTTTCGAGAACCTTGGCGACTTTCCATTTCAATTGGTGGCACAGCAAATGTGCTGCAAGACAGTCTGTCAGTCAACCTGTGAGGAAAAGTCACATCCAATACATGTAGGCTGTTGTCATTCAATAATCAGTTTGAAGTTGAAAGAAATCTCTATTCATGCACATTGCACACACATAGTATACAGTATACTTACTACTTACTGGCGCTAAGTATAAAGTGGGAAAGTGCATGCACAAGGTAAGAGTAAAGGAAAGATTGAGGAGGATGTCGCGAGGAAGGTTGAATTGAAGGAAGGAGGAAATGTGGGTTTGCGCACGCTCAGTGTGCGTTAGCGACAAGGGGGGTCCAGGATTTTTTTTAAATATATAGGGTTGAATTTTTTTCTAAGGCCTCGACGGCTGGGACTAACTACAGTCATCCACCTGCGGGAATCAATTACGGGGTAGCTGGGTAATTCGGGTGTCTCGTAGTTAACAACGAATACGTCTGGCGAGCTGTAAGGAGTAATTGATATGCGAAATGGTGTGATGACCTTGCTGAGGGTCTAAATCTGCGAAGTCTAGGGATCACGCTAAGCGAGTCGTTACTTATGCCCTGGAAAGCCACGAGCGTAACGTTACTCTCTTCTCTCGGAATGCCGCAGAGAAGTATAACGGATTCCTACACGGAAGTAGGGAGACGAGAATACGATAAGCGCAAATGACGGAGAGACACGAGCTCTCCTAGAGTAGTTACAATCAACGACTGACCTAGTTACTTTATTCCTTCCGTGAGCTTGAAGCAGAGTCGTGAAGACGATGCTCTGACTTGAAGCGAGGACGAAGGGGAAGAATGTAGAAAAAGATGATTGTGACAAGCGTGACTAGACAAAAGTAACTATGTGTGACTACTGTAACGAGCTAATGAAGGAGTCCCGTTGAATGGGAAATATCTTGGTGTACTGACCCCTCACAAAGCCCCCCATTTCATATTCAACGAGGACGATATTCTTCCGGCAGTTCAATGTCCATGATCCGTCTCTTGTGCCAGTCGACTGGGAATCCGTCCAGAAGTTTTGAGTGAAGCCGATTTAACGATGTTGGAACTATTTGATTGAGTTTCTCTCTAGATCCACGTGAATTGCGATTGCGACGACGGAAGTATTCGTTCCACATTCCTGGCGTCTTGAATTTCGCCGTGCCCTGCAAAATTTCCTTTGTAAGATCCATGAACATGTCCTCCATCTTCGCGTCCCATTCTCCTGACCAAAAGTGACACCCTTCATCAAGGACGTCCTTCGAAGGGTACAGTGACCTGTCTTTGTCACCGTCGCTACGAATGCAACCGAAGATGATGTCAATTTCTTGTGGGGCCATCTCGTCCGTGTACAAGAACATAGGGTGTTCGTCGTCCGAATCGATGTTGCCGCGACGGTGAAGATATACGTCTGGGGATGGGCCCTCCATGAACTGCGCAACCAGCTCTGAACCGCCCCATTTGCGGCCTAACCAAGCCTCAGGGCCCCCCATGCCTATCAGGATTCGAGCATGTGGGCGGCGAATAATGTCATTAACGCGGCTCATATAATAAGCCTTCAAGGCGCCTTGGGCCGTGTACGCAAAAGGAGGTTCTACCGCTGATGAAGGCTTACCTACCACTCGGTCAGTATCGGAGACGTCTTCAGGTCTGAATCTACGGAAATCCTCCACTTTCACGCCGATTTTGAAGGGTATTCCCCACCGAATCGCTTTGTAAAGGAGTTCTGACAAGGACGAACAGTCCGAGGAACAAGCCGCCCAATAGCGCAAGCAGGCCTGAGCTCCTTCATTCCCAATCAAAAGATACCCCACTTCAAGGAAGGCCTCGTTCCAGGCAAGTGGTTTCTTGCTGGTCCACGGGGGTTCGACGATTTCGAATTCTTGGCCTATTTTTCGTAGCTCGTCTACAAACCGGGTGCGTTGAGGCGGAAGAGAGCTGGTCGAGCGTGACGAAGAGCGAACTGGAGAGGCAGAGCGCCTGCGTCCCAGTAAATCTCCTCCCTTTCTGCCGCGGGATAGACGTGCTTGGATAGAGGAGTCTCTGGATGGAGTACCGTCGGGCGTGACAGCCATCATTGATTTGATCCACTTGGAGTCAGAGGAAAGTGGCGACAGCGGTCGAGGGACCTGTAGCCGAGGGTAAGATGGGGGAGCCCAGTGAGGACGAGGTAAAAGATCCTGCTGATCGTCGAGAACCGACATTGCGTCTTCTTCCGTTCCTACAACTCGGTCGTCGCTCAAATGGGTCAGAAGGGGCATTCGCCCTAATTCGTCGAAGTGCTCCCCTGGAGGAGGACCATACACACCCTTGAAGATTTCGCGGATTTCTCGATCTCCACGTCGGGTTTCTCTTGTGGTGCCTGTACCCTCTCGTCCTGCTCTCTGGTCACTCCAGACACCGTTGATCCTAGGCCGCCAGCGCCATATCGTGACTGGAAGTCCAGGCGCGCCTTCGTCGATTGTGAAGTGATAGCGTGTTGTGTAGTGAGCGATGGTGTCCGGGTCTGTCAACGGCCTGCTCTTCCATCCCTCGAAGTCGCATATGTACACTTCCGAATCTAGGGGAATGTCGGCGAAAGAGGGTGAGGACATGGTGTAGGGGTCCTGGCGCTGTTGGAAGAATTCATCGTGGTCCCTGATCGATTTGATCTCATTCTCGAACCCGATTATCTCTGCTCCGAAGACCCTGGCCTTGTCGAGTGTGTCGCATGCGTCGTGATAAGCTTGCAGGACTACTGGGGATAAACGCGTGAATTGAGGTTGGCGTCCCATTTCTGTCATCCAGAAATAGTATAAAGGGACGTCCTCCGCTAGTAAGTGTCCCACATTTAGAGTCCGATAGTGTTGAGCGAGGTCGACGAGCACGCCTCGTTTACGAAGGTCGCGCAGCTGGAAAGAATCAATGTAATCCACCATCCACTGCTCTAAAGGAGCCTCCCAGTGAGTGACAGAAGATGACCACCAGTTTAGGAACCCCAGGTATTCTTTGGCTCTCGCCTTAGCGTCCTCCCTAACCATGTCGGTGGATCTTGCTGAATCCCATCCTGAAGAGAGACGAAGGTAGTTGAACTTTGCGGGGTGCTCGGTCCCTGAAACAAATGGCAGATTGGATACGATCGAATCGATACAGAGCCAGAGGCTCGACAAGCAGTCCTCCGCTTGATGTCGTAAGTCTGGATCGAAATAGAACTTCCCATCCCCGCCTACACTAGGTACATAGTTATCGGCGAAATACCAGGGGGTGTCCGCTGCCTCGTCCGCAAAGTAATCGACCACTGTCCAAGCGTCCCAATGATAGCGATCAGCATACCACGTAGGCTGCTTGGTCCACGTCCAACCTGGAGGACGAGCTGCCACTTCTAAAGACGAAAACGCCCGATCTTCCAGAGCGCGCTGAAAGGTTTCAGTAGAAGGTATCTTCCCTGCTGATGCGTTCAGGGCGATCCACTCGCCTGCGACCAAATACTCCCGTCCTGAGGTAGGTACCACGCCTTCGCTGTCCGTGTACAAGCAGTCCATTTGATCGACGATGTTCAACAGCAACTTTAACGGGGGGGGGCTCGAAGAGAGAAGGGGAAAGAAAAAGAAGGGGGGAAAGAAAAAAAAGTACAAAGAAAATAACAAAAAGAAAGATCGTCCGAATCCAGATATTCCCTTGATTCAGACAAGATAAGTTAACTCCGATCTGACGTCATCCGTTCCTCACAGCCTCGTCGGACCTGCGTTTTTGCCATAGCGAAACGATTTCGGGCGCGTTCCGCAAGGATCTCTTTGGTTCCCAAGTGTCGTAGAGGGGGCCATAACCTTCCCACCGGACGAGATATTCCAATCCTTTTTTGGTGCGTCGTTCCGCTATGATTTTTTCCACTTCATACTCCTCTTCCACAGGTTTGCTCGTCCGCGTTTCTGGCAATTTCGACCTATCCCCGTACTCTTGAGGCGTCTCTATGTATTTTTTAAGGTGTTGATAGTTGAAGACCGGCAAGCCTGGGTACAAGTTGCTCATCCGCAATCGGTAGACATTAGGGTTGATTCTCTGGATGACTTCAAATGGCCCAATCCAACGTTGAGTTAGCTTCTTCCCTTCACCTTTGGACTCTGACCATTCTAACGCATGAGGGTTCACTAGGACCCGGTCGCCTTGTTTCAAGTCAGGAACCGGCTTCCGACCCTTATTATACGACTTGACTTGTTGATCCTGGGCCTTCGCTATCGCTCGACGCGCGCTATCCCTGTGCATGGCCAAGGTGTCCAGGAACGTGACTGCTTCTGGCGACAAGGCGCGACTAGCAATCTCATCGTTTCTCTGAGTACCTATGAAGTCTAAAGGCGTTCGAGGGTGAAAACCGAGCATTAAATGGAAGGGAGTAGTTCCTATTGACGAATGCACCGCGCTGTTATAGGCGAACTCCAGCAAATGAAGCCACGTGGCCCATTGATCTTTCTGTCCAGCAACGAATGCTCGTAACATGATTGTGAGTAGCTTGTTAACAACTTCTGTCTGTCCGTCATGCTGAGGATGATGGGAGGACGATAGGCTCATCTTAGTCTTCAAGACTTTAGCGATTTCCAACCAAAAATCGGCCGTCCATCGTGGATCCCGATCGGTGATGATGCTCTCTGGCAGTCCGAACTTGCATACAATGTGCTTAACAAACATAAGTGCAAATCCTTCTGAGTTCAAGCCTGTTGTCACTGGTATAAAAGATGCGTGCTTCGTTAATCTGTCCACCACCACGTAAATGGCGTTATAACCCTCCGACCATGGTAGATTGACAATAAAATCCATCGATATCGATTGGTACGGTCGGGAAGGAATCGGGTTGGGAATTAGGAGTCCATATTTGCCGAAAGACGAGGGCTTCGACTTCTGACAAATGTCGCAAGAATTGCAGTACTTTATAATGTCCGTCTTCATTCACTTCCAGTAGAATCTGGAGCTCAATGATTGCCATAGCCTTTCTGGTCCCGCGTGAGCTGATTCCAACGGGTTCTCATGGGCTTCGCGCAAGACAAAGTTTCGTTGACCTGCCGGCACGCAAAGTCGAGGTTGATAATTCTCGTTATTAAAGAATACCATGCCATCCTTGTCCACGAAGAAACGGCGTCCTGGTGCCACGGTGTCGCTGCTATACTCGGGGTTCCCGACAATCGTTTTAAACATTGGATCCTCGTGGTAAGATATCTTCCATTCGTCCTTGGCCTCTTTGCTCATGGTTAAATGTACCATCGGCGGTGGATTCACGGCCCCCCAGTAATCAGTCGAGGTTGCAAGAGTGTCTAACTCCTCCGTATTCGTACCGTTATGCCGATCACCATTGGGGGAGTCCCTATAGGATTCCTCTGTTTGCTCAGATCCCTTATTTCTGGATCTCACGTTGATCATAGCTTCCTTCGGTTCATTCACACAATCCTCTATTGACCAGGCTGCAAAAGTGAAGGCGAAGGCTGCCATTTTCTCTGCGGGCGCTACCTCTTGTCTTTCGTCTAACGTTTCCTTGGCTCTTATAGAAGGCTCGACAGGTTCTGCTGGTGAAATCTGGTTGGGCGGTGCACGTGGTAAACGCAACAACGGATCTACGTTGGAATGCACTCGTCCGGCACGATGTATGATTTCTAGCTTAGGGGCATATGCGGAAAAGATCGCCCCCCATGCTGCTAACCTTCGATTAGCGTTTTCGTAGGTCCGGGCCCATTGCAGAGCAGAATGGTCCGTGATCAGGAGTATGTCCTCGCCCTCAATGAACGGCTGAAATTTTACTAAACCCTCTTTCGCTGCCAAGGCCTCTCTCTCAGTCGTAGAATAGCGGGTTTCTGCGCTTTTGAATAAACGAGACCAGTAGCCAATTACCCGCTCCACATGCACCACTGTCTCATTGAACGTGGGAGCCCATTCGTCTGTGAAAACGTGGTCTTTATCCTTGGAGCTCATCGCAGTGACTAGACGAGGAGGTGGCAATCCGTTATCAAATGCTTTCCTGAGGCGATCATAGGTACGTGTTCCTCTCAAATCTCCCACTTTGATGGGTTGAACTTGCTGTAGCGAGCATCCCAGAGCTTCGTCCGACGCGTCCGTATATAAACGGTAAGGGAGCCCTTCCATCGGATGTCCCAATACCGGGCTGGATTTCAGAGCAACTTTGGCAGCTTGAAAGGCATGCTCCTGCTCTACGCCC
This sequence comes from Laccaria trichodermophora, assembly GCA_018417955.1. NCBI lineage: Eukaryota > Fungi > Basidiomycota > Agaricomycetes > Agaricales > Hydnangiaceae > Laccaria > Laccaria trichodermophora. The sequence continues at coordinate 329,292 of JACTVC010000039.1, forward strand.
CATTGCCACTTACACCCTTTACGGAGTAGCTGAAACAAAGGAGCGCAGATCGAAGCATAATACGGTATGAAAGCTGAGAAGTAGACTACCATCCCTAAAAACGCTTGTAGCTGGGATAATTTCCTTGGCCTCTCCAACTCCATAATAGCGCTTACTTTCTCCGCGTGAGTTGAGAGGCCCAAGCGGGAGACCTTATGACCCAGAAGAAGGATAGAGCCATAAAACAAGTGGCACTTTGTTGGAGATAAAGTAATCCCGGCCTTCTCGATGGCTTCCAACACTTTATCCAAGTGTACCAAATGCTCTTCGTAAGACTTCGAGTATATTACTATGTCGTCGATGTAGACCAAACAGAATATCCATAAGTACGGGGCTAATATGCCCTGCATTACTCTTTGAAAGATAGATGGCCCGTTGCGGAGGCCAAAGGGAAGTCGTTTAAATTGAAACAGACCTCGATGAGTCCTGAATGCAGTTTTTTCGATGTCCTCTTCAGCTAATTCCAACTGAGTAAAACCCGAAAGCACGTCCAATGACGATAGAACTTGCGCTCCCGATAACGAGGCCAGGATGTCGGTCTGACGGGGTATGGGGAATTCATCAGGGATGGTGACTGCGTTCAATTTCCTATAGTCCATGCAGAACCGTGGCTTCCCATTGCGGTAAGCGATGACAACGGGAGCGCTCCACGGGCTTTTCGAAGGCTCAATTACTCCCTGTTCAAATCATTTGTCGACTTGTTCATCTATTATGATCCTTTTCTGTGGTGAAGCGTTGTACATCGGTGTCGAGATTGGAACTTGACCATCAACAGTTCTGATGTGTACTTTTGCAGGCAGGTTCCCTAGTCTCCCGTCAAATCCGAAGGCCTTTACTCGACGTCTCAGCATGGCCCATGCTGCCTCTTTCAGATGTTCGGGCAAGCTACCTACGTCTATTAGTTCTTCCAGTTGATCTGAAGAGTAAATCGTGGGATCCGGCATCGCCGCGGTCTTCGGTCCATAATCCTCAGGCTCATTTCCCGCCGTATCTAACGAATCGTCGCTCTGCTGCGTCTGTAGGGAAATGACGGTGCGTATGACGTCTGCCGCTGCTTGTAACTTCTCTACTTCTTCCGGTGACTTAGGCGTATCGAAGAATTCAGCTGGGTCTGCTAGGGTACCTATGATTTCACCCTTTCGAATGTATCTCGGATGATCAGTAGGGTTGGCAATTGGAACCCAAGGGTTGGACGCTGATATCAGGACGTTGGGTACAGCGAAGAAAGAGTCGTTCGCGTTAGCCAGTAAGTTCTTTTGTACAAGCCAATCCTTTTCCTCGCCCAACTGACCTTCTATCCTGATAGGTTTACACTCGTGCGGCTTCAGCTTATAGTCCTCAGCGGCTCTTACAGTTTTCTCTTCCACTCCGAATTTCACTTTCTGCCGATGCCGCTTCCCTTTGTTGCGCCTATGAAATTGCCTCCGAACAAACTGACTGACCATATGTGCGCTTTGGCGGAGTCTTCCGAAATCTTTGGTTCTCTCCACCGGCTTGGCTCGAATTCGGTGGTCGTGTTGTCCGAATCCTATGTGAGTGCCGAGTTCCACATTCCGCGTTACTGAAACCTCATAAGATTGCTGGTAGTCTTCTCCCAACAATATCGGAACAGTCATATTGGGAACAACATACGCCTCCGCTTCTGTTTCCAGGACGTCGCCCGTCTCCGTTACCATGAAGATAGGAATGCGTACGAAACCCTTTAAATTCGAGTCCTTATCCGTCAACTGCCACAACTGCATCCTCATTCCTTGTTTTATGGAAGGCTTAGCGGTCAGTGACTCGTAGAATTCGTTTGAAATGAGGGTAACATCCACGCACGAATCTAGTCTAAGATCGATCTCCACGTTCTTCAAACTACCCACAAAGCCTCTCGTTGATAAAACCGAAACGCCTACGGCAGACATCCCTTCTGGTCGGGACCTTCGCTTTGGTAAACGATAATGGCATTCTTTAGTAGGAGGGGGCAAGGGTGTGGACAACGACGGCGGGTCTTTGACTTCATTCGGTCTAGTTGGGGGAAGTGAAGGGTTTTTGACTTCTTTTGGCCTGGTCGATTGAGGTGTAGGATGGTCTTGAGGAGAATCCTCTGTATTGAAAGCTGTCGGGTGAGAATCGTCATTCGAAGAGGAGTCCGTCTTGTGATTAAACATCGCTTCCTTGTATTGATCTTTGTCCTCCTCATCTCCTTCTTGATATAACAGATGCTTCTCTGACTTCTTCAAAGTGTTAAAATAATCCCAGAACTCGTCATCCACTTCCTCCATGAACACGCTTTGTCGCTTCCAGGGAGCTTCGGAAACATCGGACTTACGCTCTTTCTCGTGAGGTTTATTCTCACTCGTTGGAACTGCCTCGTCAAAACCCGACTGTTCAGCATTCTCGCTTTGAATATTCTCAGCTGTTAGACGTTCCGTAACTAACACCGAATAGACGCTGCAGTAGTAACTTTCTAAATCTTCGTCTTCCTCCACTTCGATTCGATAAGCTGACTTTTCTTGTTTGGCTTCGTAGATAGCCCAATCTGGGCATTCCTTATCCCAGTGATTGGCGCTGCCGCAAACTTTGCAAGGAGATGGAGGAAGTCGTCCCATTTTCGTGGTGACATGGTCGTTTTTGCTATACAGATAGCCTCCCTTCGGCGGAGGTCTCTGACGCTTCTTAAAAACTTGGTAAACTTCTCTTATGACTTCCGGATCAGAACTGATTTCGCGAGTGCATTCTTCCCTGCTCAACTGGCCTAAGAAGGCTTCGCGTATGACTCCGTCGTCTTCCTTACTAGTCACCAACTTTGCTGAGCGATGTTCGTTCGGACGGTTCCTATCCATGTTAATACCCAATCGCCGCAAGGTATACAACAGGTTGTCCGAAGTCACTACGTTGGAAGATTCGTATTTGGCAGCGTGCACCAAGGCGAGTTCATGATCTGTTGCTCTGGAGTATAGAAGTGACGTAGAGCGCACCGTTTCCAAATTCAGGATGGGTCCCCATGAAATCGGCGCTTTCTGCATAACTAAGTAGACTTCCGTTGGCCCTCCGTCATCAGAAGCTACTAACATTCGTGTGTGCATTATGCGGCGAACGATAAAAGCGGGAGGGGATTCCCTTTCGTGGCCTTCTTGACGGAAAGCTTGATTCTCATAATTCCGATTCATGCTGATCTGCCATGATTGACCCAAGTAATTATCTTTGATACCCTTCAAATAATGTAAAAAATGTGTTCTCATTTTCGCTTGCTCTGAAAACGGTAAAGTCGTGAACCACATCCATATTTTGGAATTCTCCTTCAAGCTTTTCCATAGCCAGAACCCCAAGGCTACCAGAATATCTCCTTCGAGCACAGCTAATTGCTGTATTTTCCAGAAATACTCTATGGCAGTGTCCTTGTTACCATCCCATATAGGGAGCTGGTCTTGTTTTAGTTCATTCCTTATCGTCGCTACGAAGTTGCCGTAGGGAATGTTCCCCTGAGGCACATTGGATTGTTGATATCCTCCTCCATTCGGGTCATTCCCTCCTCCGCCTCCTCCCGGATTCCCTCCTCCACCTCCTCCATTAGGATTGGAAGGTCTATTAGGGTATGAAGAGTCTCTATTCCGGGAGTTGTAGTTACGTCGAGGGTTATCGTCACTATCGCCATCTCCATCGTCGTCGTCATCTGGATCTCCATTACCTGAGTTTCGCTGACCGCCTCTTCTCACGGGAGATCGTCGATCCATCGACACGTCCCCTTCAGAGCGATTATCGCGAGCACGATGGGCTTGATGAGTATTAGTGGTTGGACCCGACATTTGATGACTTGTTCCGGCTATTGGTTGGTAGGATCTGTTTTCACTTTGTCCTGTAACTCGCGTATTCATATGCGGCGGAACGTCTCTCCCTTCGAAAGGATTCGAAGCTCTTGACTGGAGAGGCTTTTGGTAACCGTTGTTCGTTCGAGCATCCGGCATGGTCTCGAAAGCTGGAGTCTGTGGTAACCCTAGACCCAGTAGGACGCTCTTCTGAGTTAACGTTTCAGAAGAGGGTAAAGGTATACCAGGTCTTACGAAAAATTGCGAACTTGATTTGAAAGGAGTCCCGAATCCTACGTTCAAAATTCGAGGGGATGTAGGAGGACTCGCGAATTCGTCCGTAATTCGCCTTTTCCCTTTATCTCTCCTATGTGTTACTACTCCATGCTCGACCGATGGGTTTTCTTGTTCTAGTATAGTAGGCAAGGTACTCACAGTAGCCTCTTGATAACTATACGGTAATGGGATTATGGAACTCCAAGCGGATCCATCCCTTAGTTTGCGAGGCGAACGAATCTGATCTTGATGGTGAGGGACATTTTCGAATATATATCTCATACGAAAATCCTTATCTTCTTCTCCTTCGATAGCCTCGTAAATGCCGACGTCTGTCGATATCGGGGACGTTGGCAGTTCAGATTCTTCTCCTTCAATAGGTACTTTGTACTGAATCTCGTACTTCAACAAATTTTCCTGTGCTAGCTCCAATCGCCTACGCAGCACCACCCAAGCAGCGTGAATCTGGCCGGGGTCTGAAGATTCCCGCAGAATACTCATAAACGTCTCTCTCGGGTCTACCTTGAAGAAGGATGTCCTCTCTGGGATCAAGGTTGAAGTACGTTCCAGGAATATCTGTAACTCGGCTACTACACGCGTTAATTCCTCTAAAAGATTCGGAGTCAGAGAGTAAGTCGACTGTACTCCTCTTTTCTCTATTATCTCGCTAACCAACAGAGTCTGCTTAGACGCTAATGTGGTAGCACGTAACCAAGTCGAAGTATCTTCGTCATTGGTATCTTCCCTGTATTGCCGAACCAACCGCGCCATGGGGGAATTCTCGTATCCCCTCTCTGATCCAGGTCTGAAGGTTCGGGATGATGAAACCTCCGTAATCGAACTCATTGGACTGATAGGAGATGACTGCTCTTCAGCCGCTTCTTGTTCAATTATAGGTGAGTGAGACGTGATCGCCTGCGAAGAAATGTCGACGTGTTGTGATATGGAGGGAGAAGGAAGGATTTCTCCTGCGATATTGACGTTCGTTGTTGGCGACACGGGGGCCGATGTTTTGAACTCGAATGCGCGATAGGAGGAAGACGAGGGTTGGTGCTTTGAAGTTGGTAAACGCGGTTGAAAAGTTGACGTCCCTGGAGAAGTGGTGGCAATAGATCGTGGAGGAAGAAATTGGTGGTGTCTGAAAGTGACCGTTCTTCCTCGCCCTTCAGATCTCCCTCTTTGAGATGAACCTGGCTCGTTGAAGCTTTTATTGAAGAAAGGTGTGCTAGTCGGTCGTGTACCCGGTAGACTAGGGAGGTTTTGAGGAGTTTTCGAGGGTGAAGAATTTTTAGAAGTGGGACGTGATGGAATTCGATTAGTTTTAGATGGTGACGAGGATCGGGAACGATCCGTAGTGAAAGGTTGACTCAGCGAAGAAGGAGGAGCCCCTCTCGAAGATTTTTTCGAGCTGGATCGTTCGGATTTGGATCCGATGCTTCCTCTAACTTCAGTAGTCTCTCCCACTCCTGTTGTGACGCCGGCCAGGTTGTTGCTAATTCCCACAGTGTCCACCTTTGCGGGAATCAATTACGGGGTAGCTGGGTAATTCGGGTGTCTCGTAGTTAACAACGAATACGTCTGGCGAGCTGTAAGGAGTAATTGATATGCGAAATGGTGTGATGACCTTGCTGAGGGTCTAAATCTGCGAAGTCTAGGGATCACGCTAAGCGAGTCGTTACTTATGCCCTGGAAAGCCACGAGCGTAACGTTACTCTCTTCTCTCGGAATGCCGCAGAGAAGTATAACGGATTCCTACACGGAAGTAGGGAGACGAGAATACGATAAGCGCAAATGACGGAGAGACACGAGCTCTCCTAGAGTAGTTACAATCAACGACTGACCTAGTTACTTTATTCCTTCCGTGAGCTTGAAGCAGAGTCGTGAAGACGATGCTCTGACTTGAAGCGAGGACGAAGGGGAAGAATGTAGAAAAAGATGATTGTGACAAGCGTGACTAGACAAAAGTAACTATGTGTGACTACTGTAACGAGCTAATGAAGGAGTCCCGTTGAATGGGAAATATCTTGGTGTACTGACCCCTCACAGATGGCCCAGGGACTGCAGTTCCTCGGGGCATAAAAAATTGGCGTGCTTTGGCCTGGGTTTTCGCGAGAGCTTCTTTTGCCACCTTCTTTTCCTTATTCACCTTGCATGCTTTACTGGGTTTGTGTCTTTTGAAGTAGTTTGCGAGTCCTACTGAACCCAATTGAACGACTGTCTCGCAGTGAGGACATATCACCGTTCCATCTTGTCTGATGTCGGCTTCAGTCTAGGTAATGTTTTATCAGTTGTGGCGCGCAACCTTATATCTCTATATAACGTACTGGTTCTTTGATCTCTGGAGGCTTCTCCATCGAAAAGCTTGACGTTTTGGACTGTCTCAGGCTGTTTCCAGGCCGTTCGGACCGAAAAATTTAGGACGTCATTTTTTTTTTTAACGGCCTGTCGGCCGGACTAACTAACCATCCCTATATGGCATTTTCAAATCCCGGACCCCCCTTGGTTAGCGATTGTCTTTGTCGTTTGTCTTGTCTCCGTGGGAAAAGCCGATGTCGTTTTATAACTAGAGTTTGACATTGTTCCAATGTCAACAAAAACCTTGCTTGTATTACATGCAAAATAAAAATAAAAAATAAAAAATCACAAGCCCGCTACGACGATTACATAAAAGTGAAATGAATTTTTTGGAGTAAGTTTGTGATCTCTTATTGGCTGCTCGTCGCCGAACCGCTTGCGCGGTTCGCTCCTCGCAGCCATTAGAAGTGGTTGAAAATCTGGCACGACGACAAATGCAAAAGGGCTATAGTACAAAAAGGCGTAACGTATCCCACTGTGGAGCCCTTGAGCGCTGCAGGCTTAAACCCATCATCTAATTAGCAGGCATAAGTATAGCAATATTTTTTGGTCAGTACTAGTAAGTAGTATTGTTCAAGTTGCAGAGTTTGAGCAGATTTGTTGAAAACAGCATATCGAGTAAGTACCTCAAAAATATCTGAGTCGCAGCCTGGTCGCAGCAACTGGGGATGGCGAATTTGCTTCGTTAGGTTTGGCAGCAGTCTAGAGCGGTCTCTAACGTTTCGGCGTCAATAAAAGGGAGATATGACAGGACCCCCGAAATTCCTGCTAAATGATAGATACTAAAATGGCCGATTTTCAGATTCTTGTCCGTACCAATTTTGGCGAACTCTGTCCGGATTTTATCTAGCCTAGTCATAATATAAAATTTCTGTCCGGACTACGTATCTAGCCGTATTTAGGGCCCAAGTTTGTCCGGAATCTAGTATCTGGCCTCCAGAGGACTGGAATTATAAGGAAAAGTGGAAATCTTGCTAAATTATTAAACTACGGACTGTCCTCGGCCTTTTGGCACTTCAATCCAATCTGATTCTTTGAAAACACCTTCAGCGTCGAGGGCTATAACGCTGGAATGCATGGTTTTACTGCACATTTCACGCCACATTATTTTCAATATATCATTCGGTACCTGATCGCATGTTGAATAAAATAAAATAAAAAGTTGACGACAGGGTTCGAACGGCAGACTACATAGACTCAACCAAAGTTGTTGCAGCTACGATTATCCACTGCACTAAGCGACCATACATGTCCGATTATGTATCTAGCCTGTCAACCTCCTTGGGAAGCTGTCCGGATTTTGTATCTAGCATTTTGCTCATTTCATTGAAAACCTGTCCGGTTTGTCTCTAGCCTAGCACCCCCATTTCCAAATTTCTTGTCCGGATCCGTATCTATCATTTAGCAGGAATTTCGGGGGTCCTGATATGACCTTGGGGGCCAGCAGGACGGATTACATAATTATGACCGCGGTAATAGACCTTGACAAGCAAGGTAATATGATACGCTTGTGGTGCCTTTTCGCGACTGTCACGGTTTTGTAAGTTGCCCCCGTGGCGTGACACGGTCGCCTCCCTTCCAACCTCAATATCATTGCCGATGGCACCACCCAACCCAGGCCCGCTAATTGTACAGTTGCCTTTTCCCCAGGAACAGCCTCTTCCTGGAAATTCTTATGATCAAAACGACTCGCGGATCTACGAAGCCTATGAACAATGTTTACTCAGGGAGGCAGAAGCCAACATTGAGAACGACTCAATGGATCTTATGTATGCCCGTTGCTTGGGATATCTGATTTCAGAAGCTCCCGAAGACAACTCCAGAAACACCATCGCCAATGAAATCTTTGGATGTGAAGCTGATTCTGCCCGAATGGATGCATTGGCCAAGTTATATATTGACCATGTCGTCCGACTGTGTGAGTTTTCTCTATTGATGTAGTTAATGCATCTGTGGTAACGCTTTCTCCAGTTAGGCAGATAAAAGGGCATACCCCCGCGCCCTCTGATCATCCTAGTCGGCCATCCTTTGAGGATCATAGGGCCTTTTTTAATGCCGCAGTCGAATCCGCACCACGGGACCATAGAACAGCCAAACATTCCGTGTGTTTCACTACTGTTTTCCCTGTGTATTTCTGAATAACTTTTCTAAAGGCCCTGATACGCGATAATTACTGCTGCCTCATTACAGGCGTAGCCGACATAAAGCAGTACGGTGAGATGACCATGGCTGAAAGACAAGCATTCGGTTTGGTTGGTAGGGACCTTCGAAATACCAACTTTTGCCACATCCTTCCACCATCAACGAACTGGAATCTGAGCCCAGCGGAACATGGCCATGCTAAGGTTTGTTGTGCTCATGTTTTCCAACTTGATTTTTCATAAAAATCTCAGACTCTATACTCTGAAAGTGTTTCAACTCTCATTGGCCACTACGGAAACATTGATGGCCTGGCTGAACTTGATGGGCCCCAGGGCTATAGGTTATCAAACGGATTGACCTTGTCGGTGGACTCTCACGCGTTATTTGATGATCTTGCGTTATGGTTCGAGGAAATACTGGTGAGGGCAAATATAAACACGATGCTCAACATATACTGATCATAACGATGTACCCTTCCTTCACCTGACTCAGGGCCAGCCCAACACTTATACTGTCAAAACCTTGTTTCCCACGTCTCTCAATCGCGTTGTTACTTTTGGAACCACCACCGATTTGGAGCTTCCTGACCCCAGATATCTTCGGCTGCACGCAACTATCTGCCGAGTGGCTCATATGTCAGGCGCTGCCCGGTATGTGGATTTGCTTTTAGAAGAGATTGAGACGACGAAAGTTTTGGCTAATGATGGCTCGTCTGGGGATCTTTTGCGAGACCAACTGCAAAATTTACAGCTTCGTCAAGTGCAACCTGGAGCATGACAGTTTGTGCTAGAATCTCGTTTCAACGTTTCATTCCCCACTGCCTCTCTCCACGCCAGTATGTGTACTTAATTTGTAATAAAAGTCGCAATGCACCCGATTACCTGACGATGTTCAGCTGTTGAAACCGCTTGGACGAAGAGCAAGGCTGTTTATACCCAAACCTACGCCATCAAACCCGAAGATCAGTCCGAAGTCATCGTCCGGTTTTGGGAACCTCATCTGGACTTGTCACTCTATTGAGTTAGCATGCCGTACATCCCTTCTTTTTGGCCAGAATACGCGCTTGTTCCCTGAGGTTGTTTGCAGAAAAATTGGGAGCCCTTGTTCCAACTATCGAGAAAAAGAAGAGCATGGATATCTTTAAGGTTTTCCTGCCATTCATGATTTACATCAATGGGACTATGTGGTATTCAGCTCTAGGAGCCTGACCAGGTGCATGGGAGGTCGACGCCGCGATCGTTGGTCAACTTGAAGAGGCGTTATCTCGTTGTATCGTTGGCCCAAACTCCTCGGAGGTCGTTGAGTCCTACAATATCCTGCGCTCTCAAAACGTGTCGCGCGAAAATACTCCATCAGACAGACTTGAACTGCTTCAAGAACTTATCTCGATTGCTCCCAACCCCAAGAATTTCCCTCTTTCCCTTTCCCATGTGGACCTCAATGAGGACGAACGTAAGCAGACTGTCATTGTGTATTGCAACACTGCCTGAACTTGAACTTTAGATCCTCATCCACCTCGACTCATCGGACTTTTGGACTGGGGTCACTCATGATGCCTTCGTTACGCTCAGATCCGCTACAAGTCTGTCATCAACCGAAACCATCGATTGTTCTGAAAAACACAGGTCTATCGTAGTTGCCACTTCATTCTGGAATGGCTTTCAAAATCAGCGGCAAAACTCCTCGTAAAGATCATGTGGATGTGATGAAGGTTGGACTGAGTATTGCGGAGAACTGGAGGCGAATGTCGAGAGGCATTTGCAGTAACATGGAAACGACGCCCACTACGTCGAATCACCCAAGGTAGATGTAGAACCACTCGAAGCAGAGATTGAAAGATACACTTCTCAAACACGAGCAATTACTGGCCTTTCTAGCATTTACCCAACTTGGAATACGTGGTCCCATTGCCAATCCTGGGTGACGGTACCACCTCCCCGACCGCCTGGGTGCCTCTATATACGGGGTTAGAGGCCTTGTACGTGGGCCTCGGGGTACTTAGCGTCTCACTGGGTAATTGCGACCCGGTTTGGGTGCGGAGAACCTTCGATCTCGGCCTTTCGTAGCCACTGACCTGTTCTGCTTGACTCTTTCAATGTCGTTCGACGCTGTGGCAGTAGATTGTTCGTGCAACGATTCCTGTGTTAGACACTGCCCACTTTGCTGTATCGCTCAGTGTTTATGCATTTCTCAGTCAGTTGTCATTTTGACGGCTCACATAGAATACAAAACGAGGTCATACCTGAGACTCAACAGGACATCACTAATGCTGGGTAGAACCAGGCGCAAACTCTATACGACGGCATTGAAAAGTACCTGCGAACAGTTGCTCTGCTCGATGTTGGCTCGAGGACATTGTTGACGGTTACTTGTTTGGTCGCCGTTCGTGGTCCAAGCGGAAAGTTGTTTCGGACGTCGACAGCGAGCAACCCACCTCGGTGCCTCTCATTGGGCACGCTGGACTACCTGCATTTATCATCATTTTCTATTCTTTGACATCGCTCTCCGCAACTAACTCCCAACAAATAGCCCGCCCTCCTTCAATTAACTCCCACCCGGTAAAGAATACAACCAACACAAAAATATCACTAAATGCCTCCAACACACATTGTGCCTCTAACCAACGATCTACGCGTTTATCGAGTCACAAAGGACGGCGAAGATAGTGGGTACCTTCCTTGAACTTCCCAGTTTGTGGCTAGGCCTGACAGGAAACAGGACAGGCCCACATCCTGAAAAGAGGGGATGGCAAGGTTTACGTTCACTACTTCGACACCGATAAGCGTATGGATGAATGGGTTTCGGAAGACGCGTGCATGGAAGAACAGCTAGAGTCAAAACAACCACGGCAAAGTGGAAGAAAAAGAAAACGCGGCCGGCAAGCCGAGTCTCCTAGCCCCGGCACCTCCTCTTCGACTGGTGGGCGGGATGGGTCTACAATGCCGCTCGAAAATGGCGTCAATGAAGAACCGAAAGAGATTGTCATGACGGAAGAAGACTATGATATCCAACATCACAAGCAAATAACGGCGCAAAGAAATTTCGATTTCGTGAACTTCGGAGACTACCAAATTAAAACATGGTGAGTGCTCTACTATATCAAATCGTCACACGGGATCAATTGAGTTTTGTGATTACTTAGGTACTTTTCGCCTTATCCTCTCTTGGAGACGGAGATCGAAGAGATTGCGACAAACGCCAATGTGACTAATTCTCATCCCAGGATTCCAGGGGTGGCTCGAACCACTGCCCGATCGCATGGTCGGACGTCAGATATGCTGGCAGGAGGATTGCAGCGGCACGGAGGCGAGAAGGCGAACCTCTGGGTTTGTGACATGTGCTTCAAGTACATGGCCGATGCGCTCACTTTGGAGATTCATAAAGTAAGTAATGCCTTGGTTCGCAGCACTTCCCTACCTTATGACGTGTCTTGCTAGAAAGTTTGCTTTCGTAAGCACCCTCCTGGCAGAAAGGTCTATCAGCGGGGTGCCCATACTATATGGGAGGTTGATGGTGCCAAAGACAAGGTATAATCGTTTCATTGTTGATCATCTTGTGGTTCTCATTGTTTCCCTAGCTTTACTGTCAAAATTTATCCCTGTTTGGGAAACTCTTCATCGACGTGAAGACGTTGTTTTTCGATTGTGACAATTGTGAGACAGCCCCGCTCTTTCGCCTGGAACGAAATCTTACCGTTCAATGTAGTCCTCTTCTACATTCTGACCGACGCCACTCCATCGACTGACCATATTCTGGGTTTCTTCTCCAAAGTGTGTTACCCCATGATTCTCGGCACAGCCATCTGACAGTTTACTCAGGAGAAACACTCCTTCGATGAATACAATTTAGCGTGCATAATGACTCTTCCGCAATACCAACGCATGGGTTATGGGATGCTCATGATCGAATTCAGTATGTGTACGTTGTGAATCCCTCTCCACCCCGCTAACGAGCACAGGTTATGAACTGTCTCGACGAGCGGGCAAGGCAGGCACACCTGAGCGTCCGCTGTCTGACCTCGGACTACGGAGCTACTTAGCATACTGGGTAGCCACTCTCATACGATTTTTCCGGTAAGATTCGCTTTCTTCCACGACCAGTGTAGTTCTCTCTGACATTCACAGACGTGTTTTGTCTGTGCTTCCTCCAGAAGCACCAGCACAGCTAAAGAGCGTCGGCGTGTTCCCGGACGTAGCCAAAGCCCTCGCTTGCGAAGCGGATGAAAACACAAATGGCAACAATAACGGTAACAACCTGCCCAAACGCAAAAAGCGAGCCAAAGGTTTCGACGGAGAACGAGATATAGATCCTGGTTTGGGCATGTATCCCTTGACCTTCATGACCGGTACGCCGAGTTCCCACCAACTCATTGTTCTTGATCGTTCGATTGACAAGTCAGATGCAGATCCACTGTTCACAACGGACCGCTTGTTCGAAACGTCTATGCAAGAAGACGGTGCTGCGGTGACGCACATCCTCGTTCAGTGCACCTTGGCTGACATTGCCCGTGCCACAAATCTACGGGTGGAAGACGCAGCCTTCGCGTTGAATGAGTGTGGGTTGCTCGAGAAAAGAAAGCGAGGGACTGGGATGGTGCTCACAAGAGCTTTAGTAGAGAAGGTGGCAAAGGAGAGGAAGGTGAAGCAGATGTGTATGAATCTGGCACATGTAATGCTTGAACCTTGACTTGTTTATTATATTGTCTATACCCTTTGTTTTGTCGTAATCGTAGTACTGAGAATTTCAATCACTTCTTTCAAAAAGCACGGCTTCGTATGCACAAATGCCATGAAGTCACCGCGGAATGCAAGCAAGTACTGGGTGTCTAGCACTTGCATCTTGCTGGAATACAAATGTTTCTCCTTCGCTGGACATCGCGATCGTTGGGTATATACCCATTTTTTCCTTTTTAAACCTCATGTCGACAAATGTCAAACATTCATTATTGGTTGTCCGCCAGGCCTCCCACTTGACTAACATTCATATCCCGGCGGTGGGGCAAAGGCCTTTCCTTGTGCGATTGGTTGGTTCAAGTCAAGTCCCAACGTCTAAACGTAGCCTGAAGAACTTCAAACCAAACTCCAAAGCCTTTGTTTGTTCTCCTCCATCCTTGAACACCGCTTTTAACAAGGATGGGTCCTGGCTTCGGACCCCAAAGGTCAGAGAGGAAACGGATGCGTTCCCCTCCACTCATAGAAGAGAAATGGGGACTCTAGCTGTGAGACAAAATTGTGGACTCCCCAAGAAGCATTGTGAAGGTTTTGTGTCGCCGTCTGAGTTTGACCGAGGCTTTTGCTCTGTGAGTACCTCTTCTTGAATATTCGTCAAGGTCGGTGACGCCTAGATCATCATATCTTAGACATCATCTACAGCGACAACGACACGCTTTCCCAAAATGAAAAGGTTTCTGCCTCCTTTAGATGTGCCAGATGAGGACGACGTTGCGAAAGTTGGTCGATTCCTCTTCAGGCCGAGCAGACTTCCAGCCTTCATAATTTCCGATCTTGACAAGCTACTCCTTACGGCTCACAGTAAGCCTCTCAAATTCAAGCGTAAGAACGCCATCTGCAATCTATGGAAGGCCGTAAGAAATCAATATCCCAGATGTACCGTACTCACATTGCCTACAGGCCTTCCATCGAATGCTTGTTTTGTTTGAACCAGTGTTACATTGCAGGCCAGAGGATTTTCACCTTAACGATCCTTCCTACTCACGCGGAAAAGTGAGGTGCTATGCAAATGACCTTCGAGATGCGTATACGACCATGGTCATTGAGTTCACGCAATTTACGCTCCGCGATGAGGACAACTTTGGAAAGCTCTTGCGTCAGGCAGAAGGTCAGTTGAGCTTACTGGGTTTTATTCGTTGCTAAAGCTCTTTTGAAGGTGTCTTTGAGCACAATAACCGTTTTCTGGGTGTTGAGACACCAATTATCATCATTTTTTGCTTTGACGACACATTCCACTTTGTGTGTTACGACCCCAATGATACCTACAAATTCCGAAAGGGACGGCTTCCGCCCCAAAATCGCCCGATGGTGTCCCAAATACCATATCGGCCCCCCACCATCGACAACATCCGTATCGTTGTGGAATGCTTTTACCAATTCCTCATCCAAAGCTATATCTGGACCCTGGACGAGAACGATAGGTTAGAACCAGGCACCCCGACGGAGGAATCAGAAAATTTAAAATCATTGATTGAAGATGTGCTTATCCAGACAGAACAGGCAGACCTTCTGTGTGACAAGGGACTTGATGAACAGGGAGATGCTATGGCAGATGCGGCCTTCTATGGTCTCATCCGTAGGTGAGATCCAAGTTTTCGAGCCGACCGCTTGATCATTCATTTTGCACACTTAGCTGCCCGGGAAGGCCTTCAACTGAATATGAAGAGCGACAAGTGTCCTTTCAAAATGATGAAGATCTGAATCATGCGGAATTATCTGTCCCGAACCAATTGACCATCGCATCTAGGGGTACCAAACCTGTCGAGAGTATTCGAGCACAGTCCACAAGCGGTGTGGCCTAGTAGGTTACACCTTACGTTCATTTCAGAGATGCAAGCAGATACTCGTATGCGCTGGCAATGCGGCCATTGTTTGTAGGTGTCTATTGATGTACACGTTAAGAAAATAGTATCCCATGAACTTCAAATGCCACAACTGTGTCAGAGCAATAGACTTAGAAGTTGAGGAATGCAGCCACATTGGTAGCTGTCAACATCGTGATATAACATGTAGTTCCACACAACATGGTCATTTCTGGAGCTGATGATGGTTTTCACTTGATTTTGATTCGCACTCAAAGAGCAACAAGACGGAGGTAGAATAGTGTGAATCACCCCCTATGAACCGAATCTGCCTGTTGACAAGTTGAGATCAGCTACTTATCATCCTCTCAGCTGCAAAAACGCAGATGATGTTTTGACGTAAGTTCAATCCGTGACTCACCTTGGACGGATTACCCTTGAACTGTACCCTCAATAAAGCATGGGGCGTTCTTCGGGGTAGCACTCAGGAGAGCTTTCCACGCTGCGTCGATGAGTTTCAGGTAACCTATGCAAACTATAAACGTACGCCATCTTCAGGGCCTGCATACCCTCCTCCGCCATTTCATCACAGTACCCAGTGTGGCTGCTCCGACGTTGTGCATCTGCGCCACGGAGCTTCTTGAGAGCAGTCTCTGCATGTCTCCGAGGCACATTCCACCTCTCCTCGTCCTCATCCGCGAAATCATGAGGAGAAAAAAAAGGCCTGAAGCCCTGGCTTGCCTTGAGGCTTTCGATAAACCCCAAAATTAAGACGTCAAAAATGAGGTCGCAGATGTCACGAAGGTTTTTCAGGAATACCAAGGGATCGACCGATGCTTGACACAATGGATACTCACGCTGCCGCGAGTTCTTGTCTTCACCGATGGCGTAAGTAGATGATGTGCAGTCGAACTTGACGAAGCTGAAAGTTGGTAGCTTTGAGTAGTCCTGGAAACCATTGTGAAGAACGGCATAAATGGATGGGACAGGAAGGCCGGGTTGACGACGAGCGTTTCTCTGATGCAAATCTGCACTTAGATGTTCAGGATTCAGATTAACGCTGATCCGATATATGCAGTCGACTGACGGTTACAATCCCTGACAATCTCAGCGATCGCATCCATTTTATCGTCCTCCATCTCCAATGGGTCCTGAGCGAGCATCTGAATTTGTTCAAACAGAACTGGATAATAAAAAAACGCCTGATACGCGTATGCGTATTTCCCTGCTCCGCTCTCTCCCATCGCGAATGATTGTCCGGAGGTCTGATAAACAGACTGAAATACGGCCAACAAGTGATTGAAGATCTAAAGCGGAAGATCCCCTCAACCTTGTAAGAAAAAAGTTTCCTGTGTCTCACGCACCGGGGCAAGGGACGCAGCTCTTGCAGCTTCCGAATTATAGTAATTGTAGTCTGTATTGTAGCATCTATCAAAGGGATATTGAACGCTGACGATATCCATGTCGCGGACGATGGACTTGAACAGAGATGTGGGGATTCGAGAACGGTGTAGATGAAATTTTTCGATATGATCCTGATCTATAGGATAGTGTGGAATGCTCTTGTCATCGGCCAGTTGGCAATCGTTACCCCATTTCATGGGCCAAAAAGGAAAGTTCTCTGGTGGCTTTGCCTGCACTAAAAAAGATCATCACTGCGTATCAGCGATGTCAGGGTTTTTATTACACACCTTTCCCTGGCTGCGGTTTTTGCGGAAATTTGATGCCAAAGTTGGTGAAAAGCCAGCGACCTAGTGCATCTCGAATTAGGTTGAGTCTCAGAAGAGATAAAAACTTACGCCGTTGTGAGCCTGAGCGATTGACGAAAGCTAGTCGACCATGCTCAAGGCAGTGGGGGAGCTTCTACAATCAAAATACAAAAAGTAAAAAACCGTTGACACCTGTTGACACAAACGTACCATGTTACAACGAATACAGATCCTTGAGAGTCGACTCTCAGCAAGGTCTCAGGCTTCAGGCCTCAGGTCTCAGATCTCTTCAGTTTTCGTGACGACTGGCCCACTGCTTGCATGTAGTACAGGGCTATACTTAATCTGCGCAATGTTGACTCCTAATTATCCTGGACTGCGCTTCGTTCCAACATCAGTTATTCAGGCGAGCAGCCTTTTTTTACTTTGCAATCGCCGTACCATTATGACCATGTCAACCGCCAGGCTGCTCTCCCTCCTGACAAAGTTGGAAGCCATTGGTGGGAAGCTGTGGCTCGTTCAATTTCTTCGTCAAATATCAGGTTGAAAAAGGATTCTTTTGACATCCCTGTGGCCACAGAGACCGAATTCACTAGTGCCGCCCTAGAATATTTTAAGGGGGATAGAAGTCGTAAAACACTAGCCTGCTTGTTAAGGAGGCCAGCCTTATCTTTCTCCTGGACGAGATGGGAAAGCCTTTCTCAAATGATCGCTGACAAGCATTTCGACCCATGTCTACCATTGTCAAAGGCTCCTATCGAAAACTTTCCTCTACGGCGTTCTCGGATCCCAACATCTTCGTTCAAGTCCATTGCCCATGAGATAGACCTCGTAAAGGTCCAGTACCAGCGTGATTCACACCACCCCTTGCACTTGGGATATAAAAGCTATGCCTGCCTTGCCCCTGTGAGTGAAATGTTCAGAGCCATTCTTGCGAATTACAGGAGCGTCTTTTCGCAGATTTTCAATCACTTGTTGGCGAAATTTCAATCGCTTTATAAGACTACTGCACAAGCATACGTAGTCGAGAGGACCATGAGCAAATTCAAATATTCCTACCAAGCATTCCTGTTCTTCCCCATCCTTTACGAAGAGATCCAATTACCAACAGGATCAGATCTCGCTAAGCTGGATGCAATTGCTGAAATTGTCACTGATTGCAGTGGTCAGTGACTTCCCAAAATCAGAGACATGGCTCAATATCCCACCATTGCAACACTAGAGTTACACTCGAGGAACGCTCACGGCCCAGGCCAGGCTGGCCGTTCAACCATACCTATATACGCCATTCTTTGCAACCCTTACTTGAACCAGTCCAAGGTGCCTATCGTCAGGTTCATCAAGTTTGAAGGCGCATCGCGATCTTTCTTCGTGGGCGCCGAAGCTAGGAAGAATTCGCAGACTGAGGTATATGGCTTGTACCAGCCAGACGTGGACCCTTTCATGTTTTCGAAATCTCTGCGCGGCATCTGCGATATTATTTTTGACTTGCTACTTTTGGGCTTTATTGACAGCATGAAAGCAAGTCGGGGCTTGCAATTTGCTTTTGGTAAATTCGATTACGCAGAAGAAGATGCGGAGAAGTGGGATGTATCCATTAACCATGCAGAGATTGCACTGAAGAAGTTCCGTGAAGCAGCTGAACAGTATCAGAACGGTCGCCTCGGATGCTGCGACGACATTGTCGAAGAGGGTATGCAGGCCCTCAATACAGCGTAAGTCTCCAATGTTGACTGAGTGGTTAAATAATGAATCTCATACCACCGACTATCTTTAAGCGTCGAAAGCTCGCCTGGTTGGTACCCAAGGGAGAACGCCATGACCCATTGGAACGTCGATGAAATAGATCGGCGTCCGTGATCTAGGAAAAGGTAAAGAAGTCGTGGATGTCTAGCCTTGGAATTGGAGTGCTGGTTATACGTACAATTATCAAGCAAGATCCAAATGTCTTGGCTTGTCAAATGCTGAATGAGCGTAGAAACAGTGGCGCTGACGAGTCCTTCGGTGGCATATGAAGCCGCGAATGAGATAATTGATGTTGTTGTAATGGCTCATGATTCCTCGAAATTGAGGAATTCGATGGCTGTCTGGGGTAATTCGACATCTGCCTCGGGATCCGACATCTGCCTTGAAAATGGTTCACCGTCCACGAGCGGGCGTAATTTGGCGTCATGTACATGCTCTCCATATCCCAACCGTATGAAGAAAGGTACGTGTGCCTCAAAGTAGAGCTTCGTGATTCACACTCCCGTCGATAGTCGATAGGAATGAATAACGGTACAAGCACCAAGACTTTTGGAGCCACGATAGCCCAGCTCGTTTCATGAAAGCATTCTAATGGATGCCCAACTTGCTGAGCCGATACGAAACTGCTCATTTTTGCTTGAGTCCAAGTTGACATCCACAGCGCTAGGGGGGTGGTCAGTCAGCTTTTAGCTTTTGCTTGTGCTTGAGAGACATGATACCGGCTGCGATGATGATCGCAGGAACTAGAGTGAGGGAAACGGCGCAGGCTGCAACGGGGAATCGTTGGCGAGGGGGATAGAATGTCTGTATCAGGCTTTGAGTTCTGTGATGTCTGAAACGCTGCATTAGGTGGCGGGGTGTACCGTTGGACGGGGAAGTGGAAGAGAGTGATGGGGAAAAAGAATTGGCTCGACTTCAGACATCGGTACTGCATCTAGAAATCGAGTATATAGAAAGTTGATTTCTGCAAATAGCGGAAACGTTCCGTGGAGAAAAATCTCTTGGACCATGCCAATTTCTTGAGGCTATAAATGTCGACCGTCAAGAAACTTGATGCGACCTGCTCTCTTCGCGATAGCTTGAATGTCATCTTCTGCAGGCCATGGTGTTTCACGTATGCAGTTCTCTTGGTAAATTCATGAAGAAGCGGAAGGGAAGTCGCTCGAGGTGAGGGCATTGCTGATTGCGCTCAAGACATCTAATCGCTCTATCTCATCGATGCATTCATCCAGTACATCAATGATGATCTGGAGGTGCTACATCGAAATCCACCTCCGGGCAGCGAGTGCAAGGGGATAATATCAGGGTCGTCCAAGTTCGTCCTTGTAGTGAAAAGAGTGATCTCATAGGCAAGCGTGGCTACGAGAGGTGCGCTTGTGCTTCGTTCGGGCTGCTGCAAAAGGGAAAAAAAGTGGCAGCGAGGCGGACCTTCTGCTCGCAGCAAACCGTGGTGTTTTACTTGCAGCGCTTTGCAATGGTCTGCGCAATCGCCGACTTGCCGGCCCAGAAAGCCAGAGTATCCTCTCCGCCGAATCGCTTTCGGCCCAGTTGAAGAATCTTGCAGAGTTTTTTGCCTAGTGGCCGGGTGACATCTGGGCTATGGAAAGCGCTCCTTTGAACGACTAGTTGCGATAAATTCGTAAAAAGCCGCGAGTTCTAAGGTAAGATATCAAGTAAATATCAGAATAATAACCTCCGTAGGAAACTTACATTTGAGGAAGACTTTATCGCGTTGTAGATGTGAGCAGCGCCGGCAGTGTTGTAGAAGCTTCCACCGTTGATGTCGTAGAAATGTGCATCGTTGAGCATGCCTGGCTCACACTGAGAACCGGATAGTGCTGTCGACGACATGAGCGTTGATTGTAGCTAGAGCTCGAAATGAGGCAGACTTGCTGACAGCATGCACACGACTAGAGATACGGGGGTTGTCGCGTAAGTGCTTCGAATTCTTCAAATAGCACCTGGGTAAAGGCTGGTAAAGGTCGCCGCCGTGCCAATTCAAGTTGGTTGAAGGTGGAAAAGCCGGTCCGGACTCTTTTTGCTGAGATCCGTCACTAAACTTTGGTCGAAGTCAAGATCCGACTTGCTCCTACCAGTATATAACTATGTCCTCCGATACTCCTTGCATCCTTACCCATGCCCATCCACCACCGTCGCCTCCTTACAGCCTTTGCTCTCTCCTCGCCGTTATACCTATTCCTCAACTCAAATTCTCACCGTGATGACCCCCTCCGACCACCCATCTCAGCCCTGCTACGCTCTTACGTGGTCTACTCGATGTGTTCCATTCCTGCACTCGTAGATGCGTCGCCCAGGATTTTAGACACGCTCAATGCTGTTCCTGGACTTAGAGAAGCTGCCCAGGCGTTTGTTAGAGTCACTTTCTTCAATCAGGTGCGTGTCAAGGGTTAAACAAGACCTGGGAAACTCATCACCGCGTAGTTCGTGGGCGGGGACACGGCAGCGGGCACTCTTCCCATTCTACGCGCATTGCATAACGCCAATAAAGGCGTCTTGCTAAACTACGCTGTGGAAGTCGACGAGACTCACCCCACGACCTCACCGCATAAAGGTTTAGTGGATGAAATGATCACAGCTATCGACGCCGCTGCCGATTTCGAGGACTCTCTTCAGCCTGATCTGGGCCACTCACAACCAGGGAGGCGGACGTGGGTCGCTGTGAAGATGACGGCTTTGTTGCCGAATGCACATGCACTTATCAATTTGTCAGAGTACATTACCAACGCACGGCTACGCCTGCAGAAAGATACCCCGGAGGCGGGCATCCCATTTCCCGGGTGTCCGAGATCAGGAGATTTGGATGTGGTGCTCTCGCCCTCTCCGGGAGTGGGGCTAGAACCGGAAGATGTGCGGGAACTCAAGGAGCTTCATGATGATCTAGTCAGGATATGTACGAGGGCGGAGGAGAGGGGTGTGAGGGTGCAGATTGATGCTGAGTATAGGTTCGTTTCCCTTTGATTTTTGGGGGTTTTGTTGATGGGTTTTGAAATTTAGTTGGTACCAGCCGGCCATCGATGCCCTGACGTTGTCTCTTATGCGTCGGTTCAACGCTATTGATACGGAGAAGACGAGTCCACAGCAGCCGCTTGTGTATGGCACTTTCCAGGCTTATCTTCGGAGGTTGGTGTCCTTTTATTTTGCTTTCATTGTTTCCTTTTTCGCTGTTGTGAATCGAATTGTTGTGCAAGGGATTTGTTTATTTTCTTTGATTCTTCATCCAGTCATTTTTTGCCAGTACTAATGCCATTGTATCTACAGAACTCCTGCCCACGTCAAACTCGCACTTGCGGACGCCCGCAAGCATAACTACGCCCTGGGCGTAAAGCTCGTACGTGGGGCGTATCATCCTTGTGAGGTCGACGCATTTTACAAGAAAAATTCGAACGGAAGCAAAACCTTGAACGGCAGCACTTTGACCTCTAGATCTCTGTCAATATCTCCGGACCTCGTACCGCCAGTGTGGAATGAGAAGAAGGAGACGGACGATGCGTACAATGAGTGTGTCCGAGTCCTCGTTGGGGCCGTTAGAGAGGATATTATCCGCTCTCGGGTTGGTGTTAGGGGCACCGAAGGGAAAGGGTGGCTGAAGTCATTGTGGCCGTGGGACCCAAAACGTTCGACAAAGAGGGCGAACATTGGTGTTCTATTTGGGACCCATAATTGGGATAGCTGTCGGTTAGTTTTGGACGAGCTTGTTGATGCTGGACTGGCTACTCGGAGGGAAGAGGGAGGGGTTGCGAGCTTGGAAGAAGAGGTTGTTGATAGGGTTGCTGTTGCACAGCTTTATGGTGGGTTTTTCTCTCTTTCGTTTGACAGGGGTGAAGCTGATTTTGTGATTTTAGGAATGTGTGATGACTTGACGGATTGGATAGTCAGACGGACAGAGTCGAGGACGCCATTTGTTGTCAAGTGCGTTTTGTTTTGCATTTTTTTCATGAGTTTGAGGGTTGCTGATTGTGTGTTGGGGTTACTCGTAGGTATCTGCCCTATGGTGCGCTTGCTGAGGTTCGTTTATTCAAGTCCTTCGTGGTGACCTACCAACCTTAATCTGTATCATTTTCTGCAGGTGATGCCGTACCTTAGCCGCCGGGCAACTGAGAACAAATCCGTTCTTGGGGAAGGTGCAGCTTTGAAGGAAATGAACAGGGCTAGGAGAGAGATTTGGAAACAAGTCACTTTTGGAAGGGGGAGTTAATGGGTTATCATTGTCGTTCGTCCACTACTTTATACCTGAATTTCGCATTTACTACACGTCGCGCTTACCGTAATGGACCTTTTTTCATATTTCACATACTATGTCCTCGACGTCGACCACAGGCCGACCAAGATTTGATATAATACTTGAACGAAGGCGTTCATGCACGTAATACTGCGGTCTCCTCTCCAGCATCTCGACCAAGGTCGTGAAGCGGGATCTACACTCGTCTGTGACCTGGCCTACCCCGCCGTGGAGCGTTCTAGTTCGTTTAAAGAGCATGAGTATCGACTCCCCGAGGTGCATGTCGGACCTCTGAGCAGGTTCCACTACCGCAGGCATTATGGCTGAAGTGGCATGCACTACAGTTACCTCTACGCTTACTTAACATCAACGAACCCTGTTTGGTCGTCGATGGTTGATTGGACGTGTGTAGCTCAGCCGCTGGCCTAGCACCTTCCAACATGTGTAACGATTCTGGATGTTGTTTTAAGGATCGCTGAACAAGGCTCAAACATGAAGCTCGAAATTAGGTGGCATCTCTCACAAGAGTTGACTAGAGTTGACCAACTCTCCGTAAGTGTGGAAAAATGAAGACTCGGAGGAGCTGTCTTAACAGCGTACATTGAAAGAGTAATATGATACATAGCTGAGAAGCTATCCTCTAAAAGTACAACTGGCGGTCACGACCGCCCAACAATTCACAGGTTGGGCTTCTCGAGGTGGCGCGGGGGGCTGTCAATCTGAATAATAATCAGAGGAACCCGTGGAGCGTCCAGCAGTCTCGCGCGCGCCCAACAAGAGACAATTGAGCCTCGAATGCTCGCTCTCTTGCTGCCATTCACTGGGGTTCAACTTTGCCCGATCAAAATCGATAAAGAAGACCTTGCCGTCGGGGTTGATCATCAAATTGAAGCCTCGAATATCTCGGTGATGAACCCCAGCATTGTGAATACTTGTCAGAACACGAGCATACGCATCTCTAGAGTACAGGTTTTAAAGGAGTCATGAGAGAAAGGGCAAGAAGGCATACCGTTCTTCTGCTGTAGTTTTCAAAGGACTTTCCCATGCGCCCGTCCGCATGAACTCCCGTTGGCGAAGTGACATCCCTGCATCGTTTAGAACAAGGGCAAGACATCCATTTTCTGCATCCTGGAAAAAACCGTGGACCCGAACGACGCCTTCAAATCCTTCCTTTGTAGCAAGGTGACTGTAAATGGCGTATTCTTTACGCATTCTACGCTTCTGCCATGCACTGAAAGCGAGTTTGACGACAATGGGTTTAGAAAGGGCTCCACCGTCCACGCCATCCTTGAGTTCGAGGATTCCCTTGTAAACAACACCCACTGCGCCGCTACCAAGGATTTTGTCAAGCTTGATTGTTGCGTACTGTGTATGGGAATATCCATCTGCTATTTCATCGAAGCCGTGTGAACTTGCGACAATATCAGGCGCGAATGATTTCCCAATTCGAATGAAGGAGGCAGGCGCGGGGGAGCGATGTATGCCGATGTTTAAATGCACGAGAAATAGATTTCTCGAGCCCGCTTTTTTGTCAATATCCTATGAACTTTCTGAGAAAGCGCATTCTTACTCCAAAACGTGAATTGTAGCGCACCTCGTCAGGGCTGACGTCAAGCTTCTCCTCAGGGACAGCAGATGTGGCCTCTTCAATGGGCTTTGGGTAATCGACAGTTGGCTCAGCTTTGTTCGTTTCTTCGGATACGTCCTGCTGAAAAATTCAGTTTTGTATTTCAAGTCGCCGCTAGCATTTCTCACTTTGCCATCTGCCACATTTGGCTTCTTCTGGTGTTCGATAGGTGATACCTTCTGCCGCTTAATGTCTTCAGATCTTTCCTCACTTTCCTTCCGCTTTGGAATGCGGTCACCATCTCTTAGACGCATACGAGCCAATGCGTCTTGCATGATTGCGAGATGGAGACCAAGATGAATCTGGCCGTAGGTCAGATCTTTGTATCCAGATGTATCGATTAATTCGGAAACATAGAGAGTTTGTGAAGCTCTATGGCGAATGCAAATTCGTTCAAGCGTTCCGCAAGTGAGAATGATGAAAGTGCTATCATAATAAGTAGCCCTTGCCCAAGCCTGACAGTAAATGTATTAGATTAAGGTACTTCGCAATGTCAAGTTATACGCACATGCTGAAGGAAAGAATTGACATTTGCTCCTGGAGCCTTCATTTCATCACTCTTTGGGTCAGGAAGCGATACTAAATGTCCATCGTCTGGAAGGATTGTGCTTGGGGCTTCAGATGGCTCGGTAGAGGGTGATTCAGTGGAAGATGACGAGATAGACCACGACATATCATTGGCATCCGAGTGGAGTCGAACACCTCTGAAATTAGCAGGCATGTGTCCTGTCACCCTCGGCAACTCCCAAGGAAATGGGTCAGAGCAGGTGTCTATCGCTTTCAGCATGTCCTCCGCTGTGTTTGACATTGAAAAGATATGCCATAGGGCAAGAGTAGGGTTACCATCCACCTGATTCTGTAGCATCAGGGCAAGGTCCTTGTCCAACGATTTGACCAGTTTAGCGACACCGCTAGTTAGCATTTCTAGTGAACATTCGGTATGGTAACGATCCTCGTCTTCGTCGTCTTTGTATGGCTTTTGATGCATCCGCAGAAGAGATCCGGAGATGGACGGATGGAGGGTGCACCTGGAAGCGATGGCAGAGCAGGAGTCCCCAAGGTTGCGCCTGTAAAACCTGGACACGTCGCGTGAGTTTCCCAGTGCCCTGCCGGAGTAACAGGGCGCACGGATGCCATCAACGAAACTATGGCCTTGAGCACGAAATTTCTCCATCTGCGCACAATGATTTGCGGAGAGGTCGTGGAGCATAGAAGGCATGACCTTGACGTGTTTCAGGACAATTCCCGGGTCGAGATGCCTATCCTGGAAGGTGAGAGGTGATGGAAAGGGTGGTGGGGTGTAGTAACGTTTGCGGGTCCAAATGGCCAATGTCTTCTTAAACTCTTCCGAATAGTTGTAATCGAGGATTTTTTGGAACGCGGCCTCCCCTTCTGCGACCTTGCTTGGGACGTCATCGCCTGAGATACCTCCATCTGAGGCAGCAGCTACCCCTTCTGCGACCTCGCCTGCGGCGTCATCGCTTGAGGTATCCACGCTCGAGGCGTCCTCATCCGCGGCATCCTCGTCATCAAGAATGGCGTCGTCTGCATTGCTGAATTTAAGAGAAGGCTCTTCAACTTCGTTCATTATCGATGGTTGGAATAAAGTCGGAGGAAGGGCGAGTATTTAAGACGGGTTTCTATCCAAGGATGCACCGCTCATCATCTGACAGTCTGTGGGTCCTGTGAGCGCCTATCGGCGCCGGCAAATGCTGTAGAGTGCGGGAAAAGTAGTAGAATATGGGAAAATGCCGAAAGGATTCAGAAATAGCCTCGTTGCGATAATCATTATCGCCAACAAACGTGGGATAAGGTTTGTAGAAGGGCACCCCTTTGCAAATAACTGCAGCACGGGGCGGGGAGTCGTGGCGCCGCGGAGTTGACAGATGGGCAAGGAAAGCAATCCAAGATGCGATTGCTAGATGATCGAGGCCAGGTAGTGCAAGGTAGTGAACTGAGACGAAATGGGCTACCCATTGCGACAAACGCTGGCCGCCTTGCAGGGGGGAAAAACCATCCTTCATAGTGCATATTCTAGGGGGGCGATGCTGTTTCCACTAGAAAGGAAATGATCGTTGATCAACGACAGAAGTGTGATGGGACGAGGTTGTCGTTGACCTCGATATGGTAAGTCGGAGACACGACCAACATTGCCATAACGGCGCTTAATGAATCTTTGCAGATTTGCAGATGAATCATCTTGACCGTGACGAATTCATCCATGAAAACCTCTTGACCTTGACGAACTCATCCATGAAAGATTCTCCACCAAAACGGACCTATTTTTGTGGGGGGAGGGGGCAATAATGGAAGCAGAACCCTGAGCCTCGAAGCAGGTGCAAGAAATGGAAATGATTCGATCTTGGCATCGATTAGCCATCGGAGAATGTGTGATGTATTCGTCAAGCCGCGCTGCTCGCCATCCTCTCGCGGGTCTTGTATTTGAGCATCACAATTGCACAGGAACACGAATCTGCGGAGAGGCCTATCGGGTGTCAGATGATGTCCAAACGAGAAGACAGCAGTCGCTACTCACTTAATTGGTATTCGCTGTGCGTATGAAGCTCACTTGCCTCATATCGATCGTCAGGATCCTTCTTCGCTATTATCCCGACGGTTACGCTTCTAACCTGGGTGCGCTCTGCCAAAGGTCGAGTTTCAACAGGTCGACATTCACAGCGAAATCGGTAGTGTTCGGCTTTTGGAGCGAATCAAGGTAGCGAATGTCAATGACGCCGCTTGAATACTAAGAAAAGGGCGCACCGCAGACGCATCGTGACACGCTGAGAATTGAGCAGGTCTATCAAGACCCAAAATGAAATTTGTGTTTGAGCTTTGGGGCCTCCCCTACACGATGAAAAGGCACTTCCCCTTCGCCACATGCAAGGTTTCGTTGATATGAGGTTAACTTGGAGATGCTCGAAGGTCGTGTATGGTGCTGGCCGAGAACGGGGCTAGGGATTTCTGGCAAGTCCGGATGTTGGGCTGCGCACGACGCTGGCGCGCTGAGCTTCATGTCATGGTTGGGATGAAGGGGCATACCAGGCCAAAGTTGTATCAAAGGATACTACCAAGTCGGTGCACAAATTCAAGGTCCTCATTGTTCTTTCCTGTGGCAGTGCTGCATTAGAACACACTAAATTTTAAAACGCCCACCACAAGAATTCTGCGCCAACTCCACCAAGGATCTACAACATAGGGTTGGTTAAGAGCTCATAACAGGCAATGATTTATTGTTTATTTAGAATGTTCGAATACACCTCCAACGCAAGAAGGCTAAAAAAACCACAACGCTTTGACATTGCATAAGTTACGTAATATTTCTACGTGGCGATCCAAAAATAGAAATTGCCACCAACGACCTTGAAAGTTGACAGTGATGGCAAAGACTTCATTGAAGGGTACTTGAGGGTAAGGGCTGTAATTACTGTTATGTTTCTCTGCTGATCACGACCTGTAGGCCGCTGAGACATCTTTGGGCAACCGTTGTTGCTCATGAGAAGCATAAATTGATATCCAGATTCCAATCCCCAATGCGGCCAAAAACCTTCACATTTTTGCGCTGGCCGGGTAGTGCAGCCGCAAAACCCACAAAAGCATACGCCGTATCCGCTTCGACTCTCATAGATTCGACGTCATCGAACTCGATTTGAAACCGAATCATGATTTTTCATTTCTTATTGTTTATCGTCCTTATTCAGACGAATATGGATACCTGGTTACTTCTCGGGCAAATCTGACAAGAACAAGAACAAGTTTGAAATTCCTCAACTTGAAGAACACCGCCAAACAAAAAGTTCGGATGTAATATTCACCAGGTACGTGTGTACTTCTGTGGGTCCCAGTTGTGTTGCTGCTCACATACGACTGTTAGGCATGCTGTTACTACCTCCCACAATAACTATGTTGTATTTTGCATGTTGTCTGATTGATGGCGACTTTGCCGTAACCCGAGCTTCACTGCTCCACAGGACCCGTCAGCCTTGGCCCCTCTTGCCTTTCTAATTGTTTTAGTTATCGTCGTGATCTCCTTTGCGCATCGTGATTCGTTGCTTCTCAGCTCAGAAAACAAGGATTTACAGGACCGACTATTATCATCGCTCGGCCACTGGTTGGCATGTCAGTAGAACATCCGTCTCTGCGGCGAACCTATAAATTCACGTATTATTCAGATCACTCATCCTCCACTTCTCTCGCGTTGAGATGAAATCCAATACTCCATCGAGGACGAACAATCTGCCACCATTGCAGCCAATTTCTCCTTCTGAGCTGGCCTCCGCACGCCATCTGTCTCATTTTGGTGACTCGTTGTCCCAGCCTTCAGTCCTGCTCACGCCCAACTCATCATTGCAACCCGAATCCCCGGGCTTCTCGTTGTCGCCTCCGGAAGGACCCGATAGGAAAACCTTCTTGACGAACATTCTTCCCGAAAACATTTCAAAGCTGAAAGCTAGGAAACGACGCCGGAAAGTAGAATCGTCGCACGCTGCCAGTAATGTCAGACCCGTGGATAATCCTTCAGCTTCTGTGAATATCCCTACCGTCCCACTTGGATCCTCAGAGAAGCGGGGGTCAGATCCTCTCGAGCTCCTTGCTAGTCCTATCCCTTCCCTAGTGAAATGCACACAGCGTAAACCGAAGCGCCTGGCAGGTGGCTCTCATCGCTCTCAAAGTAAGACGATTGTTCCCATTTTTCACACATCACCCCATGCTCAACTACATGGTACTTTCTCGTCAGAAGCTAATGCCAAAGAAACTAAGGAGAAGAAAAGTTTTACATTTTTAACCCAGAACCCGCCACGTCCACTAGACGAGCCCACCGCCTCTTCTAAACAACTTTCTAAAGAGTTATCGAACTCCCCCTTTGCGTCCTTGCCGACGGAACATAGGAAGCCCCCGATTTCTCCTTCACCACCCGATAACATATCTATAAACTCAGCCGCTATTCCGGTTGCGGATGACAAAATTCCTCAACAACCGTCCGTCCCCTATTTCTTTACTTGGAGTCCCCCCTCCAAAGTGGATGGGAAGGCAAAGATCTCTGGAAGCAGTGGATCACGACCTCCACAGTTTTGGGACAGGCATTTGCATGAGAAATTCATTCTCAAGAAAGTCCACGCGGCGCCAAATCTAGCCGCGCTGCTGGGAGAGGTGGCAGATACGGCGCTGAAGGAAGCACAAGCGCGATATTCTAATCCTACAGCAATATGTCCGAGTCAAGTGACGAAAGAAAACTTGACGAATTCGGATAAGTATACTATTCGCTTGACAGATGACGAACTCGGTGTGCAGAAGTTTTATGGTTCGTTGATTGCGCCCCTTTTTTTGTCAATGGCGCACGCCCTTCTTGGTCACGAAACCCCTCTGGAAGATGTCTTCAGCTGGATTATCAAGTGCAAGGGGCAGACAAAGGCTCAGGCGGACGGATTCTTAGTTGTCAATGACCTTGCGAACCAATCCTTTGCTCCTCCAGATGAATTCCAAAGGTATGTAACGCTTATTGAAGAATGGAATTTGAGCATTCTGGCGGTGTGGGAATTCAAGAGTCTGGCAGTTGGATCCTCAGATTTTATGGAGGCCATGCATCGACTTTGTCTTCAAAAGAAATTTCTTTGGACAGGTTGCACAGCGCTCAATCGTTGCCAGTCCGCCCATCACAAAGGTGGAGAAGTCACAATCAATACAGGCCGCAGAACGGGTCCTGATGCCTTATCACCGCTTGAAGTAGCTTCATCACCAGAGACTAGAAAGCGCTCCCATGATGTCATGTCCAGTTCAGCAGACGTCGTCAATCATCATGTCAATGAAGCTGAAGATGGGGATTCGGATGATGAATTGTGTTATGACGACTCTGCTGCCTCTTTCTTCGACGTTGACGACGGGACGCCTGAAAACAACATATCTGAAGATGGGGGCAAAGATGAGCTCGTTGATGCAAAGAGCTGCTTTGCTACCGCCGACGACCCAGTCATGCTTGAAAGCAAAAAAGCTCAACGGTTGTCTGCAAAGGGCGCTCAAGCTCTCAAAAAGGCCAGCCATATTATCCAGCAGGTGGGACACTATGCTACAAATGAAACCAACATTAATCGTTGACATGTTCTTAAGGTTTGGGCTGAAGCAGTCCAAAATGACGCCACCTTCATGATCGTAAATGCAGGCAGGTATGAATTCATTGCGTACCGCTGTCGAGAAAAGCAAGCCCTTTATCTTTCGGACAAGATTGAGGTTTGCAACTCCAGTCCTGCATATGGGAAGTTGCACACTGGCTTATACCTCGCCGCCTTCAATGATGCGCTTGACCGTGCTTCGCAACTCGACTACCTGAAGGCTTCAGGGCAACGGTTTAGCCCCCTTTATCGTTGCAAATATCCCCATGATAAAGTGAACTACACGTATGAAGATCCAAACGACATCGCCTCCCAAAAACGGGAAGAGCTGGAGCTTGCACAAAAAGGGTCAGATTTACTTTTGGTGCGTTGAATCATCTTGCGATTGTCTCGTACCTTACCAAAGTTCAGAACATCGGCGAAACGTTGAGACGGTGTCTCACCATGAAAGTTTTCGCCAAGGAAATTCCTAGATTTGGCGCCAAGCAGTTGCAACATTTTTATCGCCGCAACGATGTGGCATTGGGCGAAGAACTTGACGCGAAACATGATCCACCCAAGAATTTGTGCTTGTACCTCAAAGAGTTGTTGGCTGGTAACGTTTATACCTGTGTAGTGTGCCTCGACGACGGAACCAGTGATGACCGCTTTGTCATAAAATTGGTTCAACAAGCAGAGTGCGAGGGCCTTCTCCAGGAATACAAGACTTATCTTGCGTTGAAAGCAGCAAAATTCAAGGGTATCGTTCAAGTGTACGGCGTATTTCAGTGTGATGCACAAGGGATGATGGGACTAGTGATGTCGTATGGCGGCTGTTCCATGCTACAAGGTAGCAGAGAGTGCAGAGCGGAGGTGCGACGGTGCGTAGAAAGGATGGTATTTTTCCTTGCTGATGACTTAATCCGCAGGAATGTGGTGTGCGAGAGGTTTGAGGCCATTGTAAAGGAACTCAGGCGCCACAATTTAGTTCATCAACGTTTGCGTTTAGAACACTTCCTGCTCCACAAGTCCAAGGGACCCGACGACAAAGAAATCTTGTCCCTGTCTTTGGTAAGCTGGAGATTGGCCAAGAGGCGTCCGCCTCCTCTACCCGAAGCAGCTAAAATGGAAGAAACTGATGATCTCTGCCCTCGACTAGCCGTGCTTGGCGAAGCGGAGAGCACCGACGGAGACAGGGTCATGGAGCGGTCAACGTGGGACCCAGAGGATGATGGCCCAGCAATCGAGCATATCCGTCAATTTTTGAAATCGAAACCCTTGGGTACTTAGTGACGAGCATAAGGAGGTACCTATGCGCCAGGTAACGTTACCAGAGGGTTACCAGAGCGTAACGTTTGTCTATCATATATTGTGTACCATAATTACGTAATCGGAAGTTAGATCGTTGAACGCTTGAACCACTCTTTCAACACGATGCCAGAAGCGACCGAGATACAGAAGATCAACTCTGTATATGAGCACAACCCCCGTGTTCTCCGACCAATTGGAAATTGCATTCATCCACCGTCGGCGCTGACATTTTACGACAAGCATTTACACCCGAGTTTGTTGTTGAGGCACGTCAGAATTCTGCCCTCAATCGTTGCTGATTTGTCCGACATCGCCACAGACCTTGTCACTGAGCTTAGCCTCCCGCTTCCAAACACGGGGAACAATCCTACCTTTTTTGCACCACATGGCGTTGCGATGCAAGATGCGAATGATGTTGGGAATCATTATGTGAACTACATCTCGGAACCATGTTGTGCTCTCGGCTCAACCTTGGCTTTCCACCCAAATTGCTCTGAGTGGGTTAGCATAATGAATTGGGATCACCGAGTGTTGTCCAGCAACAGTTTTGCCGCCGATGGATATTCTCTACGCCTTTGTCGCGGATACGTCAAGCCTCTCGAGTTGGACCTCCCACCGGTATTACAGAAGTTACTTCAAGAGGACGCGAAGGACGAGCTTCGCCAATTGCTTGCTGCTTTCCCTGACCTGATCACGGGCCAGATGCTTGCAGTGACAGAGGAAGCTAAGGAATTGGTTAAGAGGTTATGGATTCCTTCCATGTCCAATTTTTTCTGGGTGACGCCTGGGACGACGGGCCAACTGATTCTCTCTCCCTTGGATTCAAAACTTTGTGGACCCGATGCACAGTCCATTCCTTCGGTTCACAAGAAAGCTACATCGTCGCATCGCAGCTATCCCCCGAAACCACATTGCTCCTCCCGCATTCTCCCCCCACCCCGTATCGGGACAAAGCGTGGACGTAGTTATGACCCTCGCCCAGATCCTTCACATTACATACAGCATGTACGGGCTTTCTCTATCATCTCTTACCCTTCACTAATCCTCAAACAGGCTTGGGTACAATCTGTTGTACAAGACACTACATTCATTTTATTTCATTGCGGCAAGTATGATAGAATCGGCGTCCGTCATCGTGCGACACAAACGCTCTACCTGTCAGAGGTTGTTGATGTCAATACATGTCAAGACCCAGCGTATGGCAAGCTTCAAGTTGGTCTTTATGTAACTGCACTTCGAGATGCTCGAGGTCGCTTGGCACGACTCAAGGCTTCCGCAGCGTCAGTCGCACCTATCGTTCAAGGTAGAAAGCGGTCCCTTCCAGATAACGACAACGAGACACAGAGACAAAAGAAACGGAACAAACGACGCCCCCACGATCAAGAAGCTGCGGAAGTTGACAACAGTGACAAGGTCTGTGTCTTGAAATGCTTCTTTCGTCATCTTACTCCCTTTCCAGTTATTCATGAAAGAAGTCAGTCACAGGGACCTTGCGTTGGTCCGCCTTGAATATAGCTTTTATAGCTCTCCAGTTTCTGCTTCGTTCTTACGCTCGGGCGCCTCTCTCGTCCCCGGTGAAAACCCGGCTCCTTTCAAATCTCCAAAGCGAAAAGCAGGATATACTGCAGCTGAATACATATCCGTCACTCTTGGAGATCAGATCGGGGAAGGTATTATTGGCGTTGTTCACCGTGGTACACTCTCACTACGAACTACTCACGCAACGCTCACCCGCCAAGTGGCGGCGAAGTTGGCTTTTTCTAAGGAGCAACAACGTAGTCTCCGACATGAATTTACCATCTATACTCGTTTGTGGCAGAGGAATGTCAAGGGTATCCTTCCTGTTTATGGTCTATTTCAAGACATGGAGGACGGTCCTTTGATGTTGCTCCTTGGTTATGGCGGAATTTCGCTCTTTTCCCGAGAGCAGGAAAGGACGGGAAGCTATTCTAAATGTGTGACGTGTTCTGATTCGGAAAGGTTTGTCTCTACTTTTCGCATATTACTTTTATCTGACTTGCGATCACGATATAGTAGAGGATTTGTCGAGGCTCTTAAAAGCATCCACAACGCTGGAGTTGGACAGGGGGATGTCCGACCCCATAATATGCTAGTTAACGGAACAGAGGTTTACTTCATTGATTTTCATTATGGTTTTGTAGGAAATCACAAAGCTCATGCCCGTGAGGAGAGGCTATTGAAAGATATCCTCGAGGGCGAAGAGTGGGACTCCGAAGGATAGCTTTTTCAAAGGATAGTTACTTTAAATCCATCTACATACTGACAATATTTATTTCATTCGATGGTCGGAACATTATATCATACAAATGTGGACCCGGTAGGTAGCATGCTTTCTATGAATGAACGTCATATCAATATACACCAGCAAATGATCAGAGCCTGCTGTTTGTTCGTGAGATCTGGCGACGTTGAAGATAATGGCAGTAACTAACCTTCGACGCTCAAACAGTCTCGTCCTCCACGTCCTGGAGCACACCGCAAAACAGCTTCCATCCTTTCCGTCACCATACAGGTTCTCTGACTCCATCTGTCCCATCTGATTGCCCAACAACCAAACCCGCAGGCAAACGGTCAACATATGTCGGAGGTTTCCAGATGAGGAGGGTACAATTTTCTTGAGTAAGGAGGATACGGTCATAGTCAGGACGCGACTGATCGCGATGGTCTCCCTGCGGATAAGACTATAAATCGGAAACAGCGCCTCAAGTTGGCCTCAAGAAAGCATTGGCCAGTTTGTCAATCGAAAAAGAGACCATCGACTAGCAGTATCGCAGATCAGCACCTAACCATCAGATTCAGAAAGTGCCAGGGCAGTAAAGGCTAAAAGAGAGCAGTCGAACGTTTGTACCCAGCGAGGTTTGAGTGTGCGAGCAGTGAGTCAATTGCAGCCAGCTTATATGGAAAGAAGTTCAATCTCCGATCATAGGGCGGAACCGAAATCGGAGTCTCAATGTGAGATCCCAGTCAGTGGGAGTCTGCTGTGTCTGCATTGTTGGTTGCCCTCCAACCACCACGCACATTTTCGTCATCGACCTTTTGACCGCCAAAGTCGCACCCTTCCCTCGGTACAATTGGTCCAGAGACGGCAAGAACCCTTTGGCCGCGGTTTGGACACGTTTTTCGGGCTTCTTCCCGTTTTTTCCTCGGCTCTTTCCTGGCGACTAGGACTTGCTTCCGTCAGCGCGCAAAAAAGCACCCTATAGTTGCTGAAACCTACGACGAACGGCATAGAGCGTTCTCTATTAACGTTACTACGACACGAGGACTCTTTGTTCACGCTCCATTCCGTACTTTTGTTGCTTCCAACTCTGTGTTTAACCTTGAGCGTCTTGTATCGTTAAAAATATTCAAAAGCCATGCTCGGCCACCAGTTCGCCTATTCGGCGGCTCCGATCCGCAAAGTGAAGGAAGTGCAGTTTGGTATTCTTTCTCCCGAAGAGATCGTGCGTACCACCTCTTTCACGTCGAGCGTGTCCCACTCATATTCATCCTTATGTCACAGAAAGCCATTTCTGTTGCCAAAATCGAACATCCAGAGGTCATGGATGAGGCTACCCACAAGCCCAAGATGGGCGGACTGATGGATCCACGCATGGGCACCATCGACCGGAATTTCAAGTGTCAA
The DNA here is from genome assembly GCA_018417955.1 of Laccaria trichodermophora. Lineage (NCBI taxonomy): Eukaryota > Fungi > Basidiomycota > Agaricomycetes > Agaricales > Hydnangiaceae > Laccaria > Laccaria trichodermophora. The sequence goes on from JACTVC010000039.1 coordinate 364,792, forward strand.
ACGTGTGGTGAAGGAATGTCAGAATGCCCTGGCCATTTTGGGCACATAGAGTTGGCGAGGCCTGTCTTCCATCCTGGTATGTTTTTGTTATGTGCCACGTTCCAGCCTTCCTTCATACCTCATACGCACCAGGCTTTATCATCAAAGTGAAGAAAATTTTGGAAAGTATATGTGTGAACTGTGGGAAGTTGAAAGCCGACATCGTGAGTCGCATCTCCCACTTTCGTCTACTCGTTTCGCACCCCACCATCCCAATTTTCTGGGGGCTCTCTCCATATCCCATGGTGAACCCCAAACCCGCGCCACGTTAGTCCCTTGACAATCGAGGGCGTTCTTCCACCCGCTGCGGGGGGTCGCATAGCGCGCGTTTTCGGTCGCTTGATCGCCGCGTTGATCCCGTTGCATCCGCTCGGTGTTCGGTTGGACACGAGGTTGCGTGGTGAAATGGGGGGCAGAACGAGGAGTGCGGAAAAACAACACGCCATATGCACCGTGAAAGGCCATGTGATCGTGACGCTGGAAAGCTCAACCACTCTCAGCTGTAACGCAGTATGAGCAGTGCGTTTTCGGGCCTGCACTTTGACTCGATGTTTGTCGCCCCCTGTTATAACATGATGTTGTGTTACCTCTTTCACGGGTTCGGAATTTCAGAATGCTTTATATTCCCTGTAGACACATTTGCTGACGTTTTCATTCGCATGTCCTCATCATTGCTAAACGTTTCGCCATTACCTGTTCTCCTCCTGCGTATACCTATTCTAAGTTGGATCCCAATTTCGCGGACAAAATCCGTCACATTCGAGACCCTAAGACGCGGATGGCCGTCGTCTGGGCTCATTGCAAAACCAAGACAACTTGCGAGACGGATGACCCGAAAGAGGAAGGAGCAGACGCTGAGAACGACGAACCGAAGAAGGGCCACGGCGGATGTGGCCATAGTCAGCCGCAAATCAGGAAGGAGGGCTTGAAATTGTTTCTTCAGTATAAGAAGCCGAAAGATGATGATGATGTAGGTCATTTTTCGTTTTTGTCTGATCCTACCTAATCCATTATACAGGAGATCAAGTCTCTCCAGCCTGATAAACGTCTGATCACTCCTTCGGAAGTCTACACGGTCTTTAAGAAGATGTCAGATCACGACCTACATCTTCTCGGTTTGTCCGATGAGTATGCCAGGCCAGAGTGGATGATCTTGACCGTTATGCCTGTCCCTCCTCCACCCGTTCGTCCAAGTATTGCTGTCGACGGCGGTGCAATGCGAAGTGAGGATGATTTGACCTACAAGCTTGGTGACATTATCAAAGCTTCTGCAAATGTTCGACGTTGCGAACAAGAAGGCGCACCAGCCCACGTCATTACAGAGTTTGAGCAGCTTCTGCAGGTAGGTTCAGTTTCTTGCACACCTCTCAACGCACATTAACTTTTTCAAAAGTTCCATGTCGCTACTTACATGGACAACGACATTGCTGGTATTCCGCAAGCACTACAGAAGTCTGGTCGTCCTGTGAAAGCTATTCGTGCTCGCCTAAAGGGCAAAGAAGGGCGTCTGCGTGGTAACTTGATGGGAAAACGTGTTGATTTTTCGGCTCGTACAGTCATCACAGGTGACCCCAATCTCGAGCTTGATGAAGTTGGGGTTCCAAGGAGCATCGCCATGAATTTGACCTATCCTGAACGGGGTAAGTCTTCGTAAACATCATTGAACGTCATGATATTGATTGCGTTTTAGTCACTCCATACAACATCGCATATCTCCAGGAGCTGGTACGCAACGGCCCAACGGCTTACCCTGGAGCAAGATATGTTGTCCGAGACACTGGCGAGCGAATTGACTTGAGGTACAATAAACGAGCGGACGCCTTTCTCCAGTATGGTTGGATTGTTGAGCGTCATCTGAAAGACGGAGAGTAAATCTTTTCGGTTGACCTTCATTAGCCAACACTGACATGGGTTTCAGCTTCGTTCTCTTCAATCGACAACCTTCCCTACACAAAATGAGTATGATGAGTCATCGAGTGAAATTGATGTACTACTCAAGTACGTTGGTCACAATCTTCCACGACTGTTTAACTCACGCACTTGCAGCATTCCGTCTCAACCTTTCTGTGTAAGTTGCACATACGCCGTTGAGCGGCATGTTGAACATTCTATCTAGTACCCCTCCATACAACGCTGATTTCGATGGTGATGAGATGAACATGCAGTGAGTACTATCCCGTCTTTTAGTCCCTTTTAAGATTCATCCCTTTTTCCAGTGTGCCTCAGAGTGAAGAAACACGGGCTGAGCTGAGTCAGATTGCATGGGTTCCACGACAGGTTCGCTCATCCTCTTTCATCCGCAAGGATTGACTCTTACGATTCTTAGATTATCTCCCCTCAAGCCAACAAACCCGTCATGGGGATTGTCCAGGACACATTGTGCGGCATTCGCAAGTTTACCCTCCGCGACACATTTTTGGACTGGAACCAAGTGCAGAACATCCTTCTCTGGGTACCGGAATGGGACGGATCAGTACCTATACCTGCCATCCTCAAACCTAAGCCGTTATGGACGGGGAAACAGATACTCAGTTTGGCTATCCCACGTGGTATCAACATACATCGCTCGCCTGATCCGAAGTCATCGAATCCTGTGTTTGACGACGGTGTTCTCATCGAGAATGGCGAGCTCATCTTCGGTATCGTCGAGAAAAAAACTGTTGGTGCATCTCAGGGCGGTCTCGTGCACGTCGTGTTTCGTGAAAAAGGTCCAGAGGCAACCCGACAGTTATTCACGGGTCTGCAGATGGTGGTCAACTACTGGCTCTTCCACAATGGCTTCAGCATTGGCATTGGCGATACTATCGCCGATCGTGGCACCATGTCGTACATCACTCAGACCATTGCTGACAGCAAGGCCAACGTCGCAAAAATCATTGATGATGCGACCCATGATCGTTTGAAAGCCGCTCCTGGTATGACTATCCGCGAATCATTCGAGAGTCTGGTCGAGCGTCAGCTTAACTTGGCTCGTGATACGTCGGGTCAGTACGCGCAGAAGCATTTGAAGGAGGACAACAATGTCAAGCAGATGGTGGTCGCTGGGTCGAAGGGCTCCTTCATCAACATCTCGCAAATGTCGGTTTGTGTTGGACAGCAGTCAGTAGAGGGTCGTCGAATTCCATTCGGCTTCCGTCACCGCACGTTGCCTCATTTCACCAAGGATGACTTCAGTCCTGAGTCCCGTGGTTTCGTCGAAAACTCTTACCTTCGTGGATTAACTCCCCAAGAATTCTTCTTCCATGCCATGGCTGGTCGTGAGGGTTTGATCGATACAGCCGTGAAGACAGCCGAGACAGGATACATTCAACGTCGACTCGTGAAGGCGTTGGAGGATGTCATGGTTTGCTATGACGGAACGGTTCGAAACTCGCTGGGTGATCTTATTCAGTTCGTATACGGAGAGGATGGCATGGATGGCGCTTTTATTGAGAAGCAGACCATTGAAACATTTGGTCTCGACGACAAGGAGTTTGAGCACAACTATCGCGTTGACGTTACGGATCCAACAGGCGGCTTCCTTCCTGGAGTGCTGCAAGTTGGAATTGACGACAGCTCTTTGGAATTGCAGTCAAAGTTGGACGAGGAATTTGCTCGACTTGTGGAAGACCGTCGCTTACTACGACACTTCATCTTCCCTCGCGTGCCAACCACTCAACCACATTACCTCCCTGTCAACCTACATCGCATCGTTCAGAACGCCATCCAAATTTTCCATATTGATCGTCGGAAGCCCAGTGATCTAGAGCCTGGATATATCGTTGACGGCGTGAACGAGTTGTGCGGACGGCTAGTTGTTGTCCGTGGTGACGATCCATTGAGCCGAGAAGCCCAGTTGAACGCAACACTAACATTCAGGATGCATCTTCGAGCCACCTTTGCATCTCGCCGTGTATTAGAGAAGTTCCATCTCACACGGGAAGCTTTTGATTGGGTGATGGGCGAGGTAGAGACCAAATTCAATCAGTCTGTGGTGCATCCTGGTGAGATGTGTGGCACTCTTGCTGCCCAGTCTATCGGAGAGCCTGCCACCCAGATGACGCTGAACACCTTCCATTATGCCGGTGTATCCAGCAAGAACGTCACACTTGGTGTGCCACGTTTAAAGGAAATCATCAATGTTGCAACCAACATCAAGACGCCCTCGCTTACAGTCCACCTCGACCCAGAAATCGCTGTTTCTTCAAGTCTAGCCAAGAACGTTCAGCAAGAACTCGCATATACATCATTGCGAACGGTGACCGCTGCCGTTGAGATTTGGTATGACCCAGACCCAAGCTCTACCATCATCGAAGAAGATTCCGTTTTCGTCGAGTCTTTCTTCGCCATTCCCGATGAAGAAATTGAGTCCAAGCTTCACCTACAGTCACCTTGGCTCCTTCGGCTGGAGCTTGATCGAGCAAAAATGATCGATCGCAAGCTTACGATGCACTACGTCGCAAGCCGAATCGCTGAGAGCTTCAAGACAGACCTTTTCGTCATTTGGAGTGAAGACAACTCAGAAAAACTTGTTATTCGCTGTCGTGTGCTGGGAAGTGCAGACAAGGAGGACGATGGGAACGGGACAATTGAGGAGGACATCTTCTTGCGACAACTCGAAAACACGATGTTGAACTCCGTCAGCCTTCGTGGTGTTAAGGGCATCAATCGCGTGTTTTTGATGGAAAACGACAAAATTACTATTGCGAAAGATGGCAGTATCAAGAATGGCCAAGAGAAAGAGTGGGTGCTGGAAACGGATGGTGTCAACTTGAAGACCGTGATGTGCATCGATGGGGTCGACTTCAAGCGGACTTATTCGAATAGCTGCGTGGAGATATTCAACGTGCTGGGAATCGAAGCTGCGCGGGCCGCCATTATGAAGGAGCTTCGTGGTGTCATCGAATTCGATGGTTCATACGTCAACTACCGCCATCTCGCATTATTGTGTGACCTCATGACCCATCGCGGAACCCTCATGGCCATCACTCGACATGGAATCAATCGGGCTGACACTGGCGCTCTGATGAGGTGTTCGTTTGAGGAGACCGTGGAGATTTTGATGGAAGCTGCTGCCGTTGGAGAGAAGGATGACTGTCACGGCGTTGCTGAGAATGTTATGTTTGGTCAGATGGCGCCCATGGGTACAGGAGCATTCGAAGTGGCTCTCGATATCGACATGCTGAAAGATGCAATTGTGGATCATCGACTTCCCGTCCAATCTATGCTGGCAGCTCAAATCGACGGAGGAATGACGCCTGGTCAAGTTGCCATGACTCCTTATGACACTAACTCCCCTGTTTGGCACGACAATCTGTTCAAGGGGGATCCTGCCTCCGCATCGTTTTCGCCCCTGGCTTCCAATGGTGGTGAGGATGCAGCGAACTTCCAATACTTGGGCTTCGGTCAGAGCCCATTAGGTGCAGGCGGGATGTCACCAGGAGGACCCGGTTACAGTCCAAGTTCCCCAAATGTATATTCCCCGACCTCTCCTAGTTTCGTCCCACAATCGCCGTTCGGTGGAGCAACATCACCGTTTGGAACATCTCCCTATGCTGCATCACCATACTACGACCCTTCTGCTCGCAATCCAACGTCTCCCACCTATTCACCAACGTCACCTGCACTCAACCTTACCTCGCCAGGCTATTCGCCCACCAGTCCTCGTTATTCACCCACATCCCCATCATTCTCGCCAACATCGCCTCGGTACAGTCCGCAGTCACCCTCATTCAGCCCCACATCACCTCGGTATTCCCCAACGAGTCCATCATTCAGTCCAGCTTCACCTCGATGTAAGTTTCTTTCTATCATCTACGAACCACTGCTTACTCTCTTCCCTCATCAGATTCTCCGAGTAAGCCTCAAACATCATTTGTTAATTTTGACGTGACTGATATCTTACCATCTTCCTTTAATCTTAGCATGTGAGTTTCATAACCCTCTTCCGCCTTTAATAAGCATTAACATTTTTTGTCTTAGCTCCTACTCACATGTCGCCATCCTCTCCAAAGTATTCTCCAACTTCACCAATGGCGTCACCTTCCTCTCCAAAATATTGTAAGATATTTTCAGCTGGTCCACTCCACGCGCGTGATCTAATATCCACCTCAGCCCCCACGTCGCCGACTTATTCACCAGCTTGTAAGTCTTTTCCCCTGAGCACACACTCGCATCGGAAACTAACTGATATTTGTTACTCAGCTCCGGCGTACTGTAGGATGATTTCTTTTGATACCATGACCACTTACTCACTCTTTTCGTTAGCACCTGCCTCTCCAGCTTATAGTCCAACCTCTCCATCCTGGTCCCCGTCGAGTCCTGCACAGAACAAGAACGGTGTGGGGCGTAGTCACGCTTACCAGTCGAGTCCGTCATGGGATTGAGCACCTTCGGTGTTTTGGCGGTTTTTTCTTTCGGTTTGGTTCCATGCATACTTATCTACCCCTTTTTAAAACATCATCATGTAGAATAACAGCACTTCACCCTATTGAGCTAGATATGGCCTTGATCTTCATATACTTTTGGGACAAATGCACTATCATTTTCCAATTGCAAGTAGGTATGTATCTCACACGTCAAGTGGCTGCAAAACTCGCATTCCCCTTCGAGTCCCAAGAGCGACTTCAAGTCACCGTGAGATGTCCGTCCACCCTAGTCTCGATACCAGCCTCGATACCAGCCGTTATGAAGACATACACTATTGAAGACATACACTTTTAACCATACAAGGCTACACGCCGTCCCAATGTTGCCATTCTCTACCTTGAACTAGATCCTGCAAAATTAGTTTCTCGCGGGCACGGGATTGAGGGAAACGTGTGTCGCTCTTGTGAAAATCAATGAAGAAAACGTCTGTTCCATTCACCAGCATATTTTGCGGACGGATATCGCCATGCGCAACACCAGCCATATGGATATTGTCTAGGACCTCGGTAAATTTTTGTCTACAGCCAAACATCCAAGGAGATTGGAGAGCACGTGTTACAACGGTCGGACATGCATAGACTCCTGATGTCAAATGGAGGGAAGTCGCTTGCAGTCGGAAAACTCTCTAAAAAGAGACGGTATGTTTACGCAGGCCTTCACCCAGAACTTCACTGAAGAGTTTGATAGTAAATCGATTCGTCCGAAATATCAAGCAATTGTCAAAGAGTTATCACGGACTAACGTCACACATGGAGGGTTGTTCTTGGAACATTTTATCTTTGATTCCAAATCCGAAACACACACTCTTGTCAGCTGGAGATTCGCTAGGGCGCCCTCCGGTGATGCCGAGGAGGACGTTGAAGAGATGGGCCTCAAAGAGGACGTGGACCAGGCGGTAGAACTGGGGAAAAAAAGAGCTAACGAGAAGCAGAAGCGAGAGGAGAGACGAAGCTGGGAGGCGGAAAACAGGGTTTCGGTCGACGCCCTCGCGCAGAAATTCATCGTCTCAAAGAAGTGGATACGTAGATTTTTATCAATCAAGAACTAAGCGTACGCGCACCTTTTCTGAGTTTGAATATTTTGAACACTGTATCAGGACGCGTCGATTTCTCAACTTGCGACCAAAACAGACTCCAATCTATGCTGCGTCGTCGGCCGCATTCTATCTCGGCGTGGGACCAGCAGAATTTGTAACTGAGTACGCCCTCTCCCTTTCCGCATAGGAACTCAACCCCTCCTTTCGGAGACCTTCAAATTCGACGTTTGTCTCCTTCGACCAAATTCCCCTGTTCCGCGAATCAGTCTCCAGATGGCACCCCCCGAAGCTGCTAATTATGTCGAGTGGATAGATCTGGCGTACAATGCTAATCCTGCCTCCTTGTCACAGAGATCCAACATTGAACTCCCAGTTGCCCCTCAGTCAGCACTCTCATTCCATGACAAGCACCTCGATCAGAGCTTGTCGCTCAGGCATGTCAAGCCATTACCTTCATTAATTGCTGACTTGTCCGACGTCGCAACAGAACTCAGACAGGGCATTTTCGTTATCAGAGATTGGCCGCTATTTCCTTGTCGAACCCGCCCGCTACCCCAACATGGACGACGCAATGTCGGTGGTGGATCATTACCTGAAGTATGTGGCGGAACCGTGTTGTAGCCTGGCTTCGGCCTTGGCTTATCACCCCACTTGCCCTAAGTGGACAAGCGTACTTGGCTGGCATGGTCGAGCGCGCGCTCGGACTAACAATTTTTTCGTAGACTGGTATTAATTGACGAATTCGGATCATGGATCAGCCTGATGTTGTACCAAGCGAACAATAACTTGTCGCGCAAGAAAGATGCCACTATAGCTGTTTTTCCTCTATATGGCCTATCTTGGAGGGCCTTCGATGCTTTTCCTCCCCTTTGGATCTATGTATATGTCGCTTGTAACGTGGGAGACGGGCCCGGGAATGACATGTAAGTAAGTATACTGAAAGGTTTCTGAATCTGAGCGGTACGTGTTCAGCTTCATTATTCGTTCGATTCGCCATCTGACGCAGGGCGCTCCCCAGTCAGGCATTCATTAATATGCAGAGCATTCGCACAAGTTCGCCCCATTGAATAATATGCTGATCAATAATGGCACACACGTGATACATATCGACCCACGCAGTTGCGGAACCCTTTTCTTTTTCCGACCGCTGTCAGAGCAACATACTTTGTATGTTGAGTTCTGTGCGTCCCAATACTTACGCTGCCGGGTCAATTGGTGCAAAGTAAGTCGTGAACTTGCAAACAATAATGCATAGATACTGAGATGCCTCCAGTTGCGTCGCAGATTTATTGCCCTTGTCTCCTTCCTTTCAGGTACGAATATTGGCTCCATGAAACCATCGGTTATCTTCTAGCTTCCAGGTGAATACGGCGTCGATCTCTTGTACCGCAATTTCATACTGCCAGTTGGCATGCCCGTCGTCAAGTCACAATAGTCTCAAAACCGATAGCGCTTAAAAGGTGAAGAGTGAACAGACGTTTTCTATTCTACCTCCCAACTCTCTTACTATAGGTTAATTTTCAATGAAGCAGGGAGACATTTCCTGTTCCTCTCTGCTCCCTACGGGACCGGTTCTGGCGTGCGGCACTCCTTCGTCGGCGCTCGAATTGCCTAGTCTCTCGCAACGTCATGAGCCATCTGGGACGTCTTCGCCTAGGACAACCAACTTTTCGGGTTATATTCCATCTCTCCAAGAACCTTCTTCCATGCGGAGGCCTCAGAAGAATTTGCCTTCAAAATCTCCTTCCAGTCCGTAACCTGATCCTTCTACGTCGCAGACCTCGCCACGTCAACCTTCCACCTCGAAGAGAGTCCCCCATCAGATGTGAAGGAGGGCATCATTAAAAAGAGCGCCAGTTCTCGCCAGCCTCAATTTTTGATATGCACATCGATAAGGATCTAGGTCTGAAGCATGTTGTTTTCGTGCCGGATCTGACTACCCAGATTGGCGAGATCGCTGACGCTTCATTGTTAACCTTGAGGCTCCACTCACCCCAAAATTCCGTCTATAAAGTGGTCATTCACACCGAAGAACATACAGATGCTAAAGTTGGCAACAGATGTGTTTTCGAATTATATAAGAGAGATCGGGAAGTGCAATACGCTTTCAACGAGTATGAACGTTACGCCTGGCCTCGCAAACGAAAATTCCAAGGTTGCATCGGTTATCTCATTGTGGAATAGCGGGGTCGGACATTCATGGACTCCTGATGTCAATTGGAGGGAGGTCGCTTGCAGCCGGAAAGCTCTCTAACAAGTGACGGTATGTTTACGCAGGCCTTCGCTCGGAACTTTACTGAAAAGTTCGATAGTAAATCGATTCGTCCGAAATATCAAGCAATTGTCAAACGTTCTTGGAACATTTTATCTTTGATTCCAAATCCGAACTCTCTGTCTTGTCAGCTGGGGATTCACTAGGGCGCCCTCCATGATGTTCCACACTCCGACTTGGAGACGGGTGTCATAGTTCTCGACCTCGTTTTGATGATTTAATCTCCTTCAGGTGTGCGATTCAATACCGGCGCAAGTCCAGGTCTGATCAAATCTATTGTGGTGTGTTCAATTTTGATAACAGTAATACCGCATGTGCAGAGTTGAAGGATAATATTTCCAATCGTGCTGTAATGAGTTTCCGTTTTGGCACAAAAGCTGTGACTCGTCTGTTTAAGTCTCTTTACCTAGCCTTTATATACGACCTTCAACTCAGCCAACTTCTACTAAACCTCTCTCTTGATCGACAAGCTTCAATCAACCTCTACAACATCTCGTCACCATGCCAGAGTCAAAGTTACCCTCCGATAGTTGTCACATATCAGATATGCCTTCCATCCAAGAGCTAGGATCTCATATTGTGGGAGCTCGCGTTCGTAGTATCACGAATTAGGGAAATATCTTGCGTGGTTGTTAACAATACTTATACAGATCCCAGGTGGAGAAAGTGGCCGTACCGAAGCCAGTGCACAGGAGAGCCCTCAACTAGTACATCCTTTACAACATTCAATGCATTGCGATAGGCTAATGAAGAGAAGGTCACAGATATCGGCCCAGCTGGAGGCACAACAGACATTGATAGGGACACTATCGCTACCGATGTAAGTAAATGACGTTGTCTCACTTCCTGATTATAATGACAGATACATACTGCAGGAGCTTATGAATGATGGCGAGGACGATGTGTCTGGAATGATAAATCTTGCCGTCTCGCTCATGGCAGAATGCAAGGCAGGGTTATCGCTTTCGGAGCTCAACACTGTGGTCTTCCTGTTCCGTCAAGCTGAAGATAGCTGCCCAGCAACACATCCGCTTCACCCTGCTGCCAAAAGGGATCTTGCGTCCGTATTGGGTGTCAGATTCATGTACACCAATCAAAGACATGATTTGATGGAATCTTTGACTCTTCGCAACAAGATAGTTGAGGATTGGAATTTAGACCAAGAGGCGAGCCCTGAAGTGAGCACATTTCATCCTTGACAACATATATTAGCTTAGTGAAGATTAAGACCAATACCACCATCCGACGAGAGAACAAGACGGACACAGAAGACAAATCGGAACTGGCGAAGGGATTGTTGATGGACTTCCAGAAATCAACTTCCCTTCACATTCTGAACGACATTGTCTTCCTTGTTCAACAGGCACTTCCACAATTATCAGCTGCATCTACTAGCCGGTTCATTGCATTGACAACTCTGGTTGATGCATTATATGCCCGCTTTAACCATTCCTATGATCTGACCGACCTGAACGAAGCAATTTCTAGTTTGCAAGATGCTACTAAATGTTGCACGGAGCGAGATCAGCAAGAATCAAACATAAACTTCCGGATCTGCGGGCTGTTAGCAACACGATTTGATTTGATGGGGGATCTTTCTGATCTTCAAACAGCATGGGATTGGACTATCAAAGGCACTAAAACTTCCACAGGTATTCAGGAATTGCTTGACCTTGCCATTGAACTTTGTACACAGTTCAACATGTCAGGTAACATGGTGGATCTGAATACTGCAGTGACACTTTTAAGGGAAGTGATTGCACAACTACCTCAGGGAAGTGAGAATTATGCAGCTGTCAGCAATAATCTTGCTTCTGCACTGTGGACCCGATTTGAGCAAGGAGGTCAGCGAAGTGATCTTGATGAAGCTATTTCTCTGCACAGGCAAGCTCTTGAGCTCTTCCTTCCACCCCATCCCAATCGATCTAGTTCACTCAACAATCTTGCTTCTGCACTGTCAACCCGATTTGAGCAAGAACTACAACAAAGTGATCTTGATGAAGCTATTTCTCTGCACAGGCAAGCTCTTGAGCTCTTCCTTCCACCCCATCCCAATCGATCTAGTTCACTCAACAATCTTGCTTCTGCACTGTCAACCCGATTTGAGCAAGAACTACAACAAAGTGATCTTGATGAAGCTATTTCTCTGCACAGGCAAGCTCTTGAGCTGTTCCTTCCACCCCATCCTGATCGATCCAGCTCACTCAACAATCTTGCAAATGCACTGTCAACCCGATTTGAGCATGGAGGTCAGCAAAGTGATCTTGATGAAGCCATTTCTCTCCACAGGCATGCTCTTGAGCTCCGACTTCCACCCCATCCCCTTCAATCCAGCTCACTTCACAATCTTGCTTCTGCACTGTCGACTCGATGTGGGCAAGGAGGTCAGCAAAGTGATCTCAATGAAGCCATTTCTCTGCATAGGCAAGCTCTTAAACTCTTACTTCCACCTCATCCCCTTCAACCCAGCTCTCTCAACAATCTTGCTTCTGCACTGTTGACCCGATTTAAGCAAGGAGGTCAGCAAAGTGATCTTGATGAAGCCATTTCTCTCCACAGGCATGCTCTTGAGCTCTTCCTTCCACCCCATCCCCTTCGATCCCGCTCACTCAACAATCTTGCTTCTGCACTGTCAACCCGATTTGAGCAAGGAGGTCAGCAAAGTGATCTTGATGAAGCCATTTCTCTGTACAGGCAAGCTCTTGAACTCCGGCTTCCATCCTATCCCAATCGATCCAGCTGGCTAAACAATCTTGCTTTTGCACTGTCAACTAGATTTCAGCAGAGAGGTCAGCAAAGTGATCTTGATGAAGCCATTTCTCTCCACAGGCAAGCTCTTGAGCTCCAACTTCTAGCCCATCCTCTTCGATCTAGCTCACTTCACAATCTTGCTTCTGCACTTTCAACCCGATTTGAGCAAGGAGGTCAGCAAAGTGATCTTGATGAAGCCATTTCTCTGTACAGGCAAGCTCTTGAGCTCTTCCTTCCACCCCATCCTGATCGATCCCACTGTCTCAATAATCTTGCTTCTGCACTATCAACCCGATTTCAGAAAGGAGGTCAGCAAGGTGATCTTAATGAAGCTATTTCTCTCCACAGGCAAGCTCTTGAGCTCCGACTTCCACCCCATCCTCACCAATCCAGCTCACTCCACAATCTTGCTTCTGCACTGTTGACCCAATTTCAGCAAGGAGGTCAGCAAAGTGATCTTGATGAAGCCATTTCTCTGTACAGGCAAGCTCTTGAGCTCCAACCTCTACCCCATCCTAATCAATCCAGCTTACTCAACAATCTTGCTTCTGCATTGTTGATTCGATTTGAGCAAGGAGGTTGGCAAAGTGATCTCGATGAAGCCATTTCTCTGCATAGGCAAGCTCTTGAGCTCCAACTTCCACCCCATCCCAACCAATCCATCACACTCAACAATCTTGCAAATGCACTGTGGATCCAATTTGAGCAAGGAGGTCAGCGAAGTGATCTTGATGAAACCATTTCTCTGCATAGGCAAGCTCTTGAGCTCCGACTTCCACCCCATCCTGATCGATCTGACTCGCTCAACAATCTTGCTTCTGCACTATCAACCCGATTTCAGCAAGGAAGTCAGCGAAGTGATCTTGATGAAGCCATTACTCTGCACAGGCAAGCTCTCAAGCTCTTTCTTCCACCCCATCCCAATCGATCCAGCTCACTCAGCAATCTTGCTTCTGCACTATCCACTAGATTTGAGCAAGAAGGTCAGCAAAGTGATATCAATGAAGCCATTTCTCTGCACAGGCAAGCTCTTGAGCTCTTTCTTCCACCTCATCCCAATCACTCCATCTTGCTCCACAATCTTGCTTCTTCACTGTTGACCCGATTTCGGCAAGGAGGTCAGCAAAGTGATCTTGATGAAGCTATTTCTCTGCACAGGCAAGCTCTCAAGCTGTTTCTTCCACCCCATCCCAATCGACCTGGCTCTCTAAACAATCTTGCTTCTGCACTGTTGACACGTTTTCAGCAAGGAGGTCAGCAAAGTGATGTAAATGAAGCCATTTCTCTGTACAGGCAAGCTCTTGAACTCCGGCTTCCACCTCATCCTGACCGATCCAGCTCACTCCACAATCTTGCTTCTGCACTGTCAATCCGATGTGGGCAAGGAGGTCAGCAAAGTGATCTTGATGAAGCAATGTCTTTATTCCTCACAGCTACCCAATACCCCTTCCAATCTCCATTTAATCGCCTCCGCATTGCAAGGAGATGGACACGTTGTGCAGATAAAAATCAACATAGCTCTGCAATTGATGCTTATGAAGCTTCCATACAGGCTTTACCACAGGTGGCTGCTCTGAGCTTGGATGTAGCATCACGACAGGATGCCATGACTGCAGGCAGTGATGGCTTAGCTCGGGATGCAGCTAGATGTGCTATTCGCTCTGGACATGTAGACAAAGCCATAGAACTTCTAGAAGCAGGACGAAGTATCTTCTGGTCACAGGCCCTATCTCTCCGCTCACCTTTTGATCAAATCCACAAGATTGCACCAGAATTGGCAGATAAGCTACAAAATATTGCAACTAAGCTGGAGATTGGATCTCATTGTGATGTTTTTTCTGACATTTTGGACAACAAGAAGAAGTTATCCATAGACCAGGAAGCAGCCCAACTTAATCGCCTTAATGAAGAATGGGCTCAATCTATTCACGAAGTTAGGAAATTGAGTGGATTTGAGGATTTTCTATGCCCATCCCGTTTATCCTCACTCAAAGTGGCTGCATCAGAACATCCACTTGTCATTCTTATTGCAAATGATGATGAAAGTGATTGCCTCATCATGACATCGACAATCATTCATCACATCCCTCTTCCAAACCTAGACACTCCCATGTTGAAGGCACTTGCTCATATCATTCAGATAGCTGGCTCTCACTCACCAATACTGCGGTCACTCATTGATCAAACCCAGGACATGAATATAAAGCTTCTGGGAGAAGAGCGAGCAGGAAGGGTTAGTGGCAATGCTCAACTTAGATCTTCAGATAATATGTTCAAATCTGTTTTGAGGATGCTGTGGGATGAATTGGTGAAGCCAGTCATTAATTTTCTTAATATTAAGGTCAGTCAATATATTTCTGCAACTGATTGACCTACTCACAAAATATTATAGAAATCGGATGAAATGACTGTCCTGCAATGGTGCCCAACTGGTTATTTCACCTTCCTTCCCATCCATGCTGCAGGCTGCTATGATGACGAGCTAGCTATTGATTGTGCCCCAGATTACTTCATTTCCTCATACACTCCATCCATAGGGGTGCTTCTGGCTTCGGATTCAGCTCCCACTACCCAAGCATTCCAAATGATGGCTGTGATCCAATCTAAAGGGCTGCCTTCTACAAGAAGGGAGCTAGAAAACATTCGGCGACATGTATCTTGTGAAGCTCTCATCGAATTAGGAGTTCCTGGAGTACCTGCTGGAGTTGAAGCTGTTGCCTCCCGTCTTTCAGATATGTCTATCGTTCACTTTGCATGCCATGGGAACCAAGATCCATGGAATCCACTTGACAGTGGGCTCAAGCTTGATGATGGGCTACTCCGAATCTCAAGAATTATGAAGGAAAAGATGCCAGATGGATCACTTGCCTTTCTCTGTGCTTGTGAGACAGCCATGGGTGATCAAAATCTACCGGATGAGGCAATGAGCATAGGTGCAAGCTTGATGTTTTCTGGATTTCGGAGGGCCGTCGCTACTATGTGGTGGGTTGTTATTTGCATTGTTCCCTTGGAAATAAATTCTGAGAGCATTAATTGGGTTAGGAAAATGATGGATGAAGATGGACCTATGATTGTGGACACATTCTATGAAGAACTTTTCTTTGGTGGTCCCGATGGAAGACCGGCTCTTAAACCTGATATGACGAAGTCTGCCCTAGCCCTTCACCTTGCAGTCAAGAAACTCCGTTCGCAGGGTGTTTCATTCCGTCGTTGGGTTCCCTTTATCCATATGGGCAAATAATATGGGTACAACTTGAATATTCTGTACTGTATGTTTCAACTTTGTTTGGGGTATTTTTCGTTTCTCTAAGGCTACCCTTGTTTGTCTATAAAATGCAATCATGATATTTAGCCATGAGAATAGACTAGTCATATTTTTTGTGCAACTGTGTCATTACCACCCTCCACCATCCCTGTTATCATTATTGCTGCTTATTTCTCGGGCGTCAAGACGGACACGATGGCAGGCCCTTCGCGGACAAATTTGTATCGGCCGGTATCCAATCAGTCCTCGCCCTCAGCAATCATCACTGTACTGCGGGTCTTCCGAACCCTGTCCGCTCCCCTACCTCTTCTTGCTCGGGGGGTGGTTCCTCCTTCCCAGTATAACAACCTAACTCAGGACTCCAAACATATTCGTGGCCCAACAAGCGCGTGAGCACATCAAAAGCTGCAACATCAGCAAATGGCACGCCTGTCCTCGGGTCAAAGTATATCGCAGGCTTTCCCGTGATGGGACATGACTGTATGGGACGAGCTAGATCGAGAAACACGTTTGAGCATCACAGAACAACCAACTATAGCAGAAAAAGAAGAGCATACATAATGGTCGGCCCTTGGTTGTGTAGACTTTGAGTTCGTCCCACTTGACGTGGTCGCCGAACATTGCTTTCATGGTGTCGTTCCACGTTGCTTTGGGAGCGTCGGTATATTGTGCGAGTTCGTGAACGAGATAATTCTTGGCCACTTTTTCAGTTCTTTTTCTGGGTTCTGGTAGCGGTGCAGGTTGAGTGGGCAGAGTCGGAGGTGCGGGAAGTGGTGTTGATTGAGGAAAAGATGGGAACGGTGGCCATGCTGGGAAAGGAGAACCTGGAAACTGTGGAGGTGCAGCTGATGCCATTGCGTTGGTTGTAGAAGTTGATGCAATCCAAGGAAGCCCTTGGTAAGGAGCAAGTCCAGTGCCGTAAATTGACGAGGCTGTACCCGCAAATGTTGGGGCAGGCGCAGGTGCTTCCTCGACAACCTCAATTTCTTCGACTTCGCTAACCCAGCGCAGCAGGGGCCCTTGCACAGTCGCGCGGACAACACGAGCCCTTTTCCGTTTTTCTTCCTCTACTTTGAGGTAATCTCGGTGCTCGACGATGTTCCCCTCTTCGTTATCAAGTGCACGAGCAATGAGTTCGGCCTGCGTGAGTGTCCTTGTTATATTTTTGATCTTCTTCGGCGCGGCAGCCTAACTGAATACTCACTATCCCGCTCCATAAAAAGTGTTTTTGGCAATACTAACCTTCCTTTGCTCAGACTCTTTCTGTCGTGCAACTGCGGCAGATGTGCTAAGGATCGTGTGCTTCCGTTTACTCTTTCGTTTCTTCCCCGTAGGAGCATTTTTGGAGTCGTCCTCAACAGTCTCCCCATCTGCCGTATCAGTTGCATCCCGAAGTGAGACTTGTCGTTGGGATCGGACCTTGGCTTTATGCTTGATCACAGATGCGGAAGCTTCTGCTTGTGGATTGAATGTAGCTTTCTGCCTCTCATGAGCAATAGCAGTTGCCTTCTCTACCCTGGACCGTGCAGTCTAAGTAGCACGTCAGCGGTTTGCTGAGTGATAGTGGGGGTTCAAAAAAGTCCGTACCCTCCTGGCCCGTTGTTCTTCCTCTTGAACTATGGTTTCTCCAGCATCCACACCCTGTTGCTCAGCCTCCTCATCAGTGCTCTCAAAATCAGACCCGAAGACATCTTGCTCCTCTAAGCCACCGCCATAAGATATCAGACAAACGGGGCAGTGATAACGATTCGTACCGCGTACCCTTGTCGTCAACGAATTCTTTATCATCCTCGAGATCCTTGTCCGCGTCATCCAAAGCCATTTCGGCAAGGGCTGCCTCCATCCTGGTTCAAAATCTTGAGATACGCCCCAAAAGCATGTCTTGCGCTGACATACCGATTCCCTGCCGTGCTTCGTCTTGAGCGCCGGGCAACAAGAAATTCTATCGGCTCCTCGTCCATAATTCAGAATCCCTTGAGAAGCCTATTGAAGGAATTAATTGCGTGGGTGGTGAGAACTATCAAAGAAAGACTACTAGCCGGCGCAACCTTGGTGAGGATTGTTTGGCTGCAGATTGGTTGACAAACAGTTTGTCAGCAATTGTGGAGGGTCTTCAAGACGTGTTGCTCTAAAATTCATACGCCCACCTGAAGGCTTCAGGAGGCACGATACATGTTTGTATGAGGCGTTTACCTTCGCACATCGTTGTCCATGTTTCGACGTGGCCCTCGATTTTCTATCACTGGCGAGCAAAGGATTCAAAACGCCTCCTATACACTCTTACTTCCGGGGCTTTCCTACTGCAAAGTAGCACGTTTTAACCCCATATTCTCCACCGGCGAATTCGAAACGACTCTATTTCTAAGGATAACTTCTACTCTACGGATCTAACTTCCCCAACTTCAAGATCACGGATCTGTTCTTATGGAGACGCCGCACTCTTTACGGATTCAGCACTTGCAGTGATGAGGATAACAGCCCTCCCATTCGTCCATCTGTCTTGTGTACGGATCTATCTACCTATCCCAACTTCAAGGCAACGGATTCATTTTAAACACCGCTATATCTCTGGAGTGTTTCATTTTATTGTCCTGCAGGGCAACAACAATTGGCGTATCATCCGGCGTGGGTGTCTGAACTCACTCGGATGGCACTCGATGGGTGACTAGGACATGTCTTTCCACACGGGATGACGGCTAAGAAGATGTGTGAGCCCCTTTTGTTCAACTCTACCTAGCGGTCGATCCAAGCAAAAGGGGTAAGGCACAGGACGCCGTTACATTAGGCATCCGCCACTCCCTTATTGTCTTCAATCGCGGGCGTGCGCCTAGGGGCAACGACAATTGCGGAAACGCCGGGTCATCTTCTCGCCTATCAAATGTAAACAATAGGAACGTCAGCATAGTTCACGCGCTCAGCAAAGCTTGCCTCTCATTTTCAAGTATAAAATCAGCAAGTCTTCACAACATTTCCCCAGGCTCATTGCAACCACCGCTCTTTCCTTGCAATCCAACCTTCACAACTCTTTCATCCTCACGAGATAACATGGACGCCTTCACACTCTTCGCCAACATTGACACTGTCTTCACCAAGGAGCAGATACAGGGCGACTCGATCCCCACCAACGAGGAGTCAGGTGGCAGCGGAAACAACGCCTACTGCGTCATCGCATGAGACGAATGACGCGACTTTCAAACCGCATAGGACTCTTGCACATCTGTACATGTGAGTTACAACAATTCTCAACTGACCTCAAGCGAACATAAACTTATTCTCCTCCCCTATCACAGATTATACCCATCACGAATAGTCACGAATACACAAGCACCATGACCACATGATTTGTTTATTGCATCGCATTTTCACGACCACGAGGGAGGAGTTTTAGCCGCGCGGCGGCCAGTTAATCTAGCCTTTCGACTTTGAAAAACACTAGTTTTTGTATTGGGCTAGGGAGAGCAGAGGATAATTGATAACTTATACCTTCTCTTATTGATATCGATCTAGTTGTTACCGGTGCTCAGCTGCCTTCAAATCTAAGTTCAGCACATTTATTGGCACATTTTAGGGTACCCTCGCTATGATTATGGGGAGATCGACTGTCATCACCCTCATCATAGGAGTTGCCTACGGGAGACTACGCTATGATAGCGTTTGGGACATATACCAAACGGAAGGATTTGTTACACTTTTCTACTAAATAAAGAGATTGCTGTGACGATTCGTATATTCGTAGTGCGAGGCTTTCGGGACCAATAGGGACCAATGGCACAGGCCAGACCCTGCATTTGCGAGTAAATTGCTGATCCAACGTGACTTTCAGGTAGGAATCGAGAGCGTCTTTGCACAATCCAAAGTAATATCAAAAAATAGTTAAATAAGAACAAAATTCGCTTTATAAACGCTTGAAGTAACGGGTAGGTCGCGATCACGATAATCACGGTCACATGAGATGCTGTTAACTTTAGATTGACAAGCAACGCCACACACCCCGTTCTCTACAAAATGCCCCCACCCCGCCCAGACAGCTTCCTTTTCCTTACCATAACCACCCCACATAAACCTCATCCCCTATTTCTAATCTCGCCGTCCTTCATCTCTCCATGTTTACTTAAATATCGCTTTGATCATTGTTGACCTGCGCCAATGTTGTTTCTCCCTCTCCTCGACACCGAACGGCGACGCTCCAGCAAGATGATTATGATAAAAAAATCTCTGGTGAGCATCCGGCTCCTTGGTTATTGAATGCACCATATTCTCTGTTTCAGCCTATGTCACCGGACTAGGCGTCCCTTGCTTGGCCCCTTCATCTCGCAGCGTAGTATCCTCCCCACGCCATGAGCCTCCTTCTCGGCGTGTGCTTCTTGGTCCACTGTGTACCTTTTATCTCACCCTATCCGTCTCTAGAAACCTCCACTCCGGCATCGACATCGCCTTGAACCGTATTGAAACTCTCATCAAGTCGAGAACCTTTGGCTACTCGGACTTCGGAATCGCCACTCACTGTACCGCAAATCGCCTTGGACCTCTTCGCTATCTCTTCGTGGACTTGATCTCGCCTTGGACCTCGCTTCTCAATCTCGCCGCTTCTCCAACCCGCCCAAGTATTCACTTCAAGCCCCCCGCTATGCGCTCACTGTCAATATCGAATTAATGTTTCTTCAAAGCCTTGGTTATAAAAAAAATCGGTTCAGTCCCCGAATCCAGCCGGATTTGCAAGGCAAGTCCGGTAGGGATGCCGGCCAGGGTGAAAGTCCTGAGGTATTTGTTCGTTAACAAATCTCGTCGAGCTTCGGCTTGATAAGAGAGTTTGGGGTCGTCCGGGGCTCCTCTCTAATCGTTTCTTCAAAGCCTTGGTTATCAAAAAAATCGGTTCAGTCCCCGAATCCAACCGGGTTCGCAAGGCAAGTCCGGTAGGGATGCCGGCCAGGGTGAAAGTCCTGAGGTATTTGTTCGTTAACAAATCTCGTCGAGCTTCGGCTTGATAAGAGAGTTTGGGGCCGTCCGGGGCTCCTCTCTATATAAAAAAAGAACAGATGAGTTGGATTTCGTGATATATGGGGTATTTACTTTTTGTACAGGGCGATTCAGGTTGGGAGGAGTAGATAGGTAAGTCGTTCGTTTTTTAAGATCTTTGTTTCGGTTGGCTAACGCCATTATTCCAGAATTAATAAATTAGCCTGGGGTGTGATGAGTATACACTGTACGTTCTCTCCCGACGTTTTCTCGAATCCTTTTTTCTAATATTATCTATTATTCAGAACAGCAAAAGGTAATCACTAAATCGACGATTCAAGCGCGCGACAGCAGCCAAAACCCATTTTGCATCCGACAATCTCGCCAGCAACACAGTAAAACAGCGCGATCCATATACAAAGGCAAGATAGTTTTTTTCGCACATAACGACGAGGGAGGTTGAAGATTACGACAAATGTTTGCCAACAGAGGGAGTTGGGCATCGAGGTGAGTTCTTTTTTCCCGGGGGCGGTGGGCGCGGAAAATTTCCGTCGCTTTCCTCGTGCTCCCTTATCGTGGGCCCCGGGCTTAGGCTCGCGCTTTATCTAAGCGCGAGTCGACCAAAAGCACGTTAAATCCATTTTTGCTTATTCTTTGAATTGACACCAGCTAACTGTCGGTCGTGACGCTTCGAAGTTTGGATGGCGCGCCGCGCTGGAGCATGATTTCCTCAATTTCATGGATAGCATCTTCGAAGTTACACGTAGTTAATATAGCTGCACGTTCATCTAGTAAGTTGGTCTCAAAGTATTTGCTTGGGAAGCGGATTATGATACTCGCAATTTATGATTAGTTCGGATGTAGTGCATCGCGTCGCGTGGATACACAAAAGGTGGAAAATGCCAGTCTTCTTGACAAACGTAACCTCTGCTATTGTTCTTGGCTGACTGTCGAAGTGCGCTGCTGAAGTAGAACAGGTATTATCGCGGTCACGTGTTACAACATGTGCGTTTCTATTTTTGGATCCTGCAGGGCTGACAAGCACCACCACACAACCAGCCCGTCCTCTACAAAATGCCCCTCACCTCTCCAACCGCTCTTTTCTCCGTACAACAACCTCCCCACATAAATTTCCAACTCAGCCCCCGTCACAAATTTACCCTGTTAACTTGATCCTTACACCTCTTTCGCCCAATGTCGTTCCGCCCCGCATCCCGATGTTGGTTTCGATCACAAACGACGACCCCACCGCTGGTCCGAGGCTATAGGGCACCCTTCACTGGCGGCTGACTCTGAATCTCTTACTAGTCTCGTGCAACGCCACAGGGGCGAACGCCTTGCTAGTGACCTCACCAACACCTCACCTTCAATTTCTCAACTCGCCGTGCTCTACATGTTTCTTCAGCTCGCTGTGAATTATGCTGGACCCCTCATCCCGTTAAGAGAGCCTCTCGCCTTTGCCGCACCTGTCATCGCTCTGGACTGTCTCGCTCTGTCTCGGTAGACATTTCATCTCGTCAAGAAGATTTCATCTCGCCTTGGTCGCTTTGTTTCGAACTCTTAGAAGTACTCTTAATGGCCGCCTCTCAAAATTGGCCCGCCTTGACTTGCTATGTACTCACTGTCTCGGACTCGGACATCTAGGCCGTCTTACCAACTTCGTCGCCTCATTTCCCGCCCATCAACAACACCTATTCTTCCACGATCTGTCTACTCGCTGTCGACGTCTCTTACGGTGGGCAGACATTTTCCGGTCCTCAAACCCATCACGCCACACAACCCGTTCTCTACAAATTGCCCCCAACTCGTCCAGACTGCTTCCTTTTCCTTACCACGACCACCCCGGGCCCACATATGAACATCTCATCCTCTGTCTCTGATCTCGCCGTCGTCCATCTATTTATGTTGACCCAAATATCGCTTTGATCATCATTATCCTGCGCCAATGTTGTTTCTTCCTCTCCTCAATACCGAATGACGACGCTCCAGCAAGATGATTGCGATAAAAAATCCCCTGGCGAGCAGCCGGCTCCTTGGTTGGTGGATGCACGATATTCTCTGTTTCGTCACTGGCACCGCGCAATGCCGCCGGACTAGGAAGAGCTTGGCCCTTTATCTCGCAATGTACCACACGCCGTGTGCCTTCTCCTCGGCGTGTGCTTTTTGGCCCGCCGTGTACCTTTTATCTCATCCTATCTGATTTCAAAACATCCACTTCGGCATTGACGTCGCCTTGAACCATATTGAAACTCTCATCATCAAGCCGGCAACCTTTGGCTACGACTTCGGAATCGCCACTCACTGTATCGCAAATTGCATTGGACCTCTTCGCTAACTTTCCGTGGACTCTATCTCGCCGATGACCTCGTTTCAAGCCCCCCACTATCCGGTCACTGTTGACATCAAATTAATGTTTCTTCAAAACTTTGGTGTAAAAAAAAATTGGTTCAGTCCCCGAATCCAACATGGAGTTTGGGGCCGTCCGGGGCTCCTCTCTAAAATAAAATAAAAAAAGAACACAGGTTGGATTTCGTAAACTATGGGGTACTCACTTTTTGTACAGGGCGATACAGGTGGGGAGGAGTAGATAGGTAAGTCGTTCATTTTTTCGAAGACTTCCTTTCGACTGGCTGACGCTATTGTTGCAGAATAATAAATTGGTTTCGGGCCTGGGTGTGATGAGTATGCATGGGCTGCACTCCTTCCGACCGTAAGTCTGACACCTCTTGATGGCCGTTATACGAACTCCGCCAGTACGTGGGATCAATGTGCGGAAAGAGATCGAGGTGGGTTTTACCGTCCAACTTTCGAACCATACGGTATGAGGGTTTTATTAAGGGCTAATTATCTCCTTGTTACACAAGTCCACAGTACGAGAACAAAATTGACTGCGTCATCCCTGTCAATACCTCGACATCTAATCCTCATATGTCGCTCGAATCCAACAGAGAGCTCTTCGTCTCTGATCTCGTGAGCAACTTGGATCTTCTGAGCCCAGTCTTGGTGCTCACCGACTTTACAGGGAGCCGACTCGTCAAGGATGGCGCACCAGGCAATTTTAAGGTTCAAGGACAGATTGATGTTGCTCCTGGTAACGGACCAAGACACATAGTTTGTAACATTTATCTTTCTTAATGCTACGAATCAACAATCTCTTAGATAACATTCTTTTTCAACATCAACGAAAAGACCTCCACCTTACGGCCCAAAAATCCCCAGGCACCTCAGGGAACCACCATGCCCCTCAACGCGAACGTCTCCATCGTCCCACCGACATCAAACTCAATAGCACCTTCGCCGGTGCTGAACTCCTCATCTCCGAACCCACCGACCAATTCCCTGACTCCCTCATCTACGTGAGCAATCAGAGTTCGACCCGCGCAGCGACTCTATCGCCATCTTTCAGTTCAGCAGCGATTCCTCTACATCCCCCTTGAACCCAGCGACGACGTCGTCCGGAACATGTTCCAAGCAACAAGCGGGTGGTCGAGGTCCACGCGAGGCAGCTCCCGGTGCATCAGGGCAAACAAACCCAAGGTACTGCGCCTGGAACGTTAACCAGGTTCAAGGCCTGAAGCAGATCAGGAGCTTGGCCATTGGGAATCGCAGGCGTGAATGTCGATGGTGTTGTCATGTACCAGAGGACGAATGGGGAGAGGAACTTGATGGCTGGTGGGGAATACAAGTGTTATCGTTCATGTTCATTTGAGGTGCGTTACACTCCTTGTATTATACATGCTTTATGTGCATTGGAATAGGAAAAAGAATTTGTTTAACGCAATGAAAGAAAGGAGATCTAATGCAATCGATCCAACATGTCAAGATCATGTTGCTTCTCCATGACTGAACACGGGCAAACACCCTTAGGCCAATCAATTCCTTCTTGGTTTAAGGTCACCGGGTAGCAGCCTTCACCCGCTTTTTTACACCAATCAAAGTCAATGATCATCACTTTTTCTTCTTTTTCTGTGATCAAAATATTCGGTAAGCGTAGATCGCCGAATACTAGGTCGGCTGAATGGAGGATCTCAAGAGCTCGTTTGACCTGGCCAAATTGTTCTTCAGAGAGCGAGTGTGTGGGAGATGTTGCAACAACGAAGTCCATGACGATCATATACCGCCTGCCGTACGTTTGTTCATTGTCGTGCTCAGTTCCGGCATAGTGCAAGGCGGGTGCAAGGTGATGTTCAGCAAGGAGACGATGAGCTGCCGCATTGTACGTGGGCACAAACTTGACCACGTCAAACCGTCCGGATCGATCATTTCTCTTCACTTTGTAAACGAGTTTGTCTGGACGGTCTTCTGCAAGCTGCTCAATGTATGTGAAAGTCTGCCCTTGAAAGCCTCGGAAGAACGGAAAGCCATCGGGGCAAACCCCCGCACCATTGGACAGTGAGTCATAGTACTTGCGTAACTTGGAAATAGATGACCGTAGGGCGGCAAAAAGTCGTGACACAGAACGCAGTCGGTCATCATTGTAGACATCCCCTCCAAGCCATAAATATTCCGTTAACGGTTGCATGATTACTCGATCCGCGTAAATAGCACCGAGCACACATAGCCACGGCCCTGCAATCGCTAGAATAAAGCTGGGGCAGTACGATTTGGCCCTTAGGGAATCCTCTAGCAAGAGTATAGCGTGGTAAATTGTAATGTCTCGGCGTAATTGGTTTTTGCTACTTACGGGTTGCATCGGCCCAGTATTTGCGGTAGGATAAGCCACCTTGATTATATGGGTCCGCGCTGCCCGTTCCAATTTCATTTTTTACCTCGCGCAAAACTAGATATGCAGTGTAGGGACCGTTTGCATGGACAATGACGCCACCACTGAGGACACCAGATGCTGAGACCCCGATGAAGCGGGCACCGAGAAGCGTCAGCAGATGTTTGTCGATAGCGTCAATCCGTTGATTTTTAATATCGTATATGCGTGCGCTTGCTTCAAAAAGTTTTCGGACGGACGAATAAGTCTCAGCGTCTATGAAAATCGACTCATCATCTTTAGCGGCTTGAAATGAATCAAAGATGGGGTGGAACAAGCCGATAGGGGGACCAAAGTTATGACACGGACGGCCGTTGAGAACTGGGCGTTTCTGTTGCTCCTTTAGAAAAGTGGGCATCGCTGCGGCCGAGGAAGGGGCAAGAGCGTTCCTTGCCATTTCAACGTCCTCTTCTTGATCTATGATTTCGTTAGTTAACAGGGAATAATGGTCACAAATGCTGCGAACATGCCTCGGCTGAACTTGAGACGCTTCGCGCTGCTGCCTTCCTCTTCGGACCATCGCCTCTTATGACCCGAAGGCAATGGAGCCGTCACAAGCAACAATTCTAGCTCCTTGAGGTTGAGGGTTCCAAGCTCTAATATCGGGTTCTCCAACACTTGTGCATTGTCACCGTCAACCAGTTGGATAGGGGCTCGTAAACCTCCAGCGGTTATCGCCTTGTTCGGCTTCGTGTAGAAACTAAATCCATCAGGCATCAAAACGTAGGCGCTCTACGACACACCTTCCAAACGCACAATTCGCTTGCGGCAAAATGATTGAGGACAGGCTCCATCTCCTTCTTAATCGCCGTTTTCAAGTGGCCGACAGTGTCGGTAGAACGTATAGGGACGGGAAAGGCAGTTTCATAAGGTGTGTTATCGTGATTGATGAGTTGGCACCAAACGCTAACCATTGTCATTGTGATGGAAGTGAGTCAGCTGGCGAGCTGGCGAGAAGTTGCCAACAACACTAGAAGTGACAAGGGCGCAGTTGTTTGTATCTGTTTGGTAGTTACAGTCATCCACCCAACCAATGATACGCCACCATCATTTGATACACTTTTGACCAACTAATATCTCACTCAATACCACATCAATTTTTGTGAAATAAATTTTAACGTGCACCAGAAGTTCACATCTACTGTAGTACAAAATTTGGGCACAATTGAAGCAGTATTGGTGCTGCTGTGAAGTTTTCAAAAGAGACTGTTTTTGGAAATTGCTGCAATACGGTCACACCACCCATAATTTTGATTTTTCTTCCTGACATGTGGTTCAAACATTCTGAAATTTGGTAGGGTTATAGAATGTAACTTATCTCAAATATCTATGTAGTTTTTATGGCTGAATGTTGTGCTTAAAATTATTGGATGCAATTTCTCAGTTTCGGCGTATCATTAGCAGGTGGATGACTGTACGAGTCCACCCAAAAGGGAGTAAATTGCTGATAGTTGCTGATCTAGCGTGACTTTGAGGTTGGAATTGAGAGCGTCTTTGCACAATCCAAAAGTAATGGATGACTGGATGACTTCCCATAAGGTTTAGAAACCTAGATTATTTTTCTAAACTGACGTGCCGCCATGCCGTTTGCCAAATGGGTCACAATCTGTCAAGATTCAACTCCGCTTGTCATCGAGCACCCTCTTCTAGATCAAAATCTAGACGAGGCCTCCAACCCCCCCTTCTAGTTCTAAATCACTTGAATAAACCCTTCTTTCATTGTCCGACGATCAATCCCTGAGCATCGCGTCCGTATCAGGTAACACATCGAGATACACCAACATATGTAGTAGGCCTTCTATAGGATTATGCACTAGGTTTTTCATGTTTTCCTTGAGAACTGGAATCACGGAATAAATGGTGAATGATGATTAAGTTATTTTCTTCACAAATCCATTGTGGACTGAGTTTTGTAAGATTGCAGCGCGTCGACACGTGTTGACTTCCTTCAAACCCCAGATTTATCATTTGGGCCACCCAATTGTATACAACCGCATTGTCTACAAATTAGAGGCCACTTCTCCTGCTGTGATTTTGTCCCAATTGAAGCTGGAGGCACAGTGGACAAGGAATGAGCTCAAGTGGAGAGATCCCGAATGAGATCTGTTTCCACAAAAGAAATTTTGGTTGTGCTTATGTAGATCTGTACTGCTTGGCTTACGGTTTAGAACGCTGGCTGAATATATTTTCAAACCCCGCCCATCAAACATTTAGAAGATAATCTAGGATTCTAGACCTTATCCAATGTCAAAAATAGGTGAATAAGCACCAAATTCTCATCTGATCATAACCACTGTAAGTACCACGGTGACGTAGCGAAAGTCGCGATCAGTCGCGATCACGATAATCACGGTCACATGAGATGCTGTTAACTTTAGATTGACAAGCACACGCGGCCAACGCCACACAACCCGTTCTCTAAAATGCCCCCACCCCCCCCAGACCGCTTCCTTTTCCTTACCACAACCCCACATAAACCTCATCCCCTATTTCCAATCTCCCCGTCCTCCATCTCTCCATGTTAACTTAAATATTGCTTTGATCATTGTTGACCTGCGCCAATGTTGTTTCTTCCTCTCCTCGACACCGAACGGCGACACTCCAGCAAGATGATTGTGATTAAAAAAACTTCTGGTGAGCAACCGGCTCCTTGGTTATTGAATGCATTGTGTTCTCCGTTCCGTCACCAGCAACGCCCAATGATACCGGACTAGGTGTCCCTTGCTTGACCTCTTCGTCTCGCCGTGTACTATCCTCCCCACGCCATGTGGCTTCTCCTCGGCGTGTGCTTTTTGACCCGCCATGTACCTTTTATCTCATTCTATTTGCTTCCAGGAACCTCCACTTCGGCATCGACATCGCCTTGAACCGTATGGAAACTCTCATCACCAAGACTGGAACCTTTGGCTATTACTCGGACTTCGGAACCGCCACCCACTGTACCGCAAATCGCCTTGGGCCTCCCCGCTATCTCTTTGTGGACTTGATCTCGCCTTGGACCTCGCTTCTCAATCTCGTTGCTTCTTCAACCCGCTCAAGTATCACATCAAGCTCGCCGCTATGCGCTCACTGTCAATATCAAATTAATGTTTCTTCGAAGTCTTGGTTTCAGAAAAATCGGTTCAGTCCCCGAATCCAGCCGGGTTCGCAAGGCAAGTCCGGTAGGGATGCCGGCCAGGGTGAAAGTCCTGAGGTATTTGTTCGTTAACAAATCTCGTCGAGCTTCGGCTTGATAAGAGAGTTTGGGGCTGTCCGGGGCTCCTCTCTATAAAAAAAAAAAAAAAAAACAGATGAGTTGGATTTCGTGATATATGGGGTATTTACTTTTTGTATAGGGCGATTCAGGTTGGGAGGAGTAGATAGGTAAGTCGTTCATTTTACAAGATCTTTCTTTCGGTTGGCTAACGCTATTGTTCCAGAATTAATAAATTGGCCTGGGGTGTGATGAGTATACGTTGTACGTTTTCTCGAACACTTTTCTCTGATACTATCTATTATTCAGAACAGCAAAAGGTAATCGCTAAATCCACGATTCAAGCGCGCGACGGCAGCCAAACCCATTTTGTATCCGACAATCTCGCCAGCAACACGGCAAAGCATTTACAAGATTCTTTTTTTTGCACCGAGCGACGAGAGAGGTTGAAGATTACGATAAAAGTCTGCCAACAGAGGAAGTTGGGCATCAAGGTAAGCTCTTTTTTCCCGGGGGCGGTGGGCGCGGACATTTTCCGTCGCCTTCCTCGTGCTCCCTTGCCGTGGGCCCCGGGCTTAGACTCGTGCTTTGAAAAAGCGCGAGTCGACCAAAAGCACGTTAAATCACTTCTTGCTTTATTCCATGATTTGCCACCGGCTAACTGTCGGTCGTGACGCCTAAGAGTTTGGATGGTGCGCCACCCTGGACTCTGGAGCATCATTTCCCCATTTCTCGGAGTTTCATGTAGTCAATGTAGCTGAATGTTCATCTAGCAAGTTGGTCTCAACGTATTTTTCTGGAAAACGAGTTATAGTACTGCGTCTACTCATGTTGAGAAATTCAGAAAGTTTATCGCGGTTAGATGTTGCAAATCTATTCTTGGATCATAGACCGCCTTTTCTTCCGGGAAGAATACACCTTCCCCTGGATGCCCTACCAGAGGGCGGTGCCGGTTCTGCAATCATCACTATCTTGGAGTAGATGGAACCCTCTCCTTCTTCTTTCTTATGCTGGATCCAAGCTGCCACTGTCGACGTCTCTTACGGTCGCCCACTGGTCCCCGAGTTCATCTGGGTTCTCTAGGATGCCGGCCAACTTGGAATAAAATTTTCGTCGAGCCTCGGCTTGACAGGAGAGATCGCAGCTGTCCATGACATTTTCTCAACATTTTCTGGACTCGAGACACCCATCCCCTCCTTACATAAGGCTTGAATCACGTCACAGACTGCAATCTCGCTAAATGTCAATATTGAGAATAGCTCACATTTATCATGAAGTCAAAGCGAGTCACTTTTTTGGTTCTTCGAAAATTTACTGAACATTCGACGTCAGGTGCTGTAGTGAATTGTACGTCAAGTGGTGGTCAGGGGAAATCATTGACTCTCCCTCTGTACGAAATGACTGCACATTCGGTCTGCAATTTTCCTAATGTGTCGGACCGCGTGGCTTGAAGGAAAAAAACGAGTCACCCAAGAGTCACCATTTCAAGAAGTGGGTTGAAAATCGTTTGATTTTCAGCAGCATGCCTTTACTTGGCACGCGTTTTTGAACGACAGCACCCTCACATTTCATGATCCAAGTAGATGTCGACTCGCGGGCGGCATGTCGTGCATACTGGGATTTTTTTTTCTTTTTCAATATCATAAGTATCATGTATGCACCTGCCGCAGCATCAGGCTAGCGATGCAGAACAAGTCATCACGGTACAATGCGAAAAAAATACCTTGGGAGTTGTTTCTCAATCTTGGTGCATGCTATGAACCCAGCGTAACCAACGCGACCTTTCACGACATGACACAGTCATAAATCTCATCTCAAGGACAATGCGCTAATATATACGTGCTGATTTGAAATAGGCCCGCCATCAATGATCCACCTTCCCATTTGATTGAGTACCCGACGTCGTCATCACCTTATTGTCTTCACTAATGGCCGGTGTCTTTTGCGTACGGGTTTCACGTCCGTCTCTATATTGGCATCTATCAAAAGTTAGATTTTCGCATGTTCTCATCACCGTATCCGCCCTCCACAGTCACGACTCACGATGGATCTACAGTCACAATGGCGCGCAATGACACTGGCTAATTTATGAGGACAATAGAGGTCATAAATCACGGTTCACGTGAAATTTTTTGTTGGGACTTGGAGGTGGTATATAAATCGACGGCGCGTCGAGGTGTACCCCAGCTTAAGTTCGCTGCTCTATCATCAGCTAGCTCTACGTCTCACACATCCTCCCGAGAACTTTTGATCGATTATCATGGACGCATTCGCTGAGCTCATCGATTACCTCTCGACTCTCACTGTGACGACTGTCGGTGGTGACGTCGCTTCTGTGCCGACCAACGAGGAGGATAGGGGCACGGGGAATAATGCCTATTGCGTCGTCGCATAAGGGACGCACGCCGGATTTATGGACAATTTGATCTTTCGTTGTGAGTTTCTTGCCTGTCTTTTTTGTTTACCTCGAACTGATATCTAACCTTCACACCAGCACGAGAATATTCACGCGCTCTCTCATAGGAGGAGCTTATTATCTTTACACACATTCGAACCTTTCGTTGTAATTTTTGTGTTACGAGAATGACAGACATGATTTGATGATGATAATTTGAAGGCATGGCGCTATAGTGTAGTGGCTATCACAGCGGATTCTGATGTCACAACTTTCCGCTAACCCAGGTTCGAACCCTGGTAGCGCCTCTTTCCATAGCCTTTCCCTTTTTTTTGGATATTATTTTCGGGGAGAGATGACAAACAGAAGTGACGACACTGTGACCACTGACCTCTGCCACGTCCAACACGCCTTCACCGGCCTCACTTTCAAAACTCTTTTTCCACCAACCATGTCTGCAGCAGCACGCGCAGAAGCACGGCGTAAAGCCATCCTCAGCAGGGGAACGGACAGACTAGCAAAACTTACAACCTCTGCCCGTGGCGAAGACGCACCAGCGTACATGCACGATGGTCTGTCTACCAAATATCTCTCCTTCTCACCTTTCCGACATAGAAGCTAGATCCTCCTTTACCCAACATCTCACGGAATTTCTTAGGCGAAGAATCGAGCAGCAGTAACATGCCCACTCCAAATCGATTCACTCCATCTCCGTCGCCGTCTCCCCAGCCCAAGCCGAAGCCAAGGTCAATATCCACACCTCCACGGACGATAAACCCATTCGACGCTGCTGGGCTGGGTGCTGGCTCGAGTCCTATCCCAGACCCGTCGGTTTGGTCTCCTGAACAGCAGCAGCAGTTCATGCAGGCTCTTATGGGTGCCGCGCCTGCGTCGCCTTTACCACAGTCCCCGCTTGACCCGTTCGCGCCTGTTGATCCCTCCCTTCCGCCGATGGATAACCCGTTGGCGATGTTGTTTCAGCAGGCGGCTGTTAATAATGACGGCGGTGCTGGTATGTTCCCCCCGTTTGGAGGTGTGAAAGGTGGGAAGGGACCTGCGCAGGTGAGGGAGCCGACGAAGTTGCAAAAGGCGATGCCGTTGTTGCATATGCTGGCGATGTGGTGTCTGTTGGTGTACTTTGTGTTGTGGATGGAGCCAAAGGTGTATGAGCAGGTTGGGGCGGGGGCGGGTGGGGAGGTTGTGGGTGTGTGGAAAAGGTGGGCTGAGCTTGGACGGAGCGGTGCGGTTGCGAGGGTGTTTAGAGTGCAGTTGGTGGTACGTCTGTCTGCGTTTTGTTGCGTTGTGGACGAGTGCTCATGCTTTTTAGCCATTTTTTTGGGCATTCACAACTTTACAAATTATATTGCATTCTTTGCGGATATTCTCGGGCTTTGTGAGAGCTTTGCTGCTTACCCTACCACCAGATCTAACGATATTGCAGGACGCCGTCCACCCGCCAGCGCTACTAGCACTCGCGCTACCGCACCTGCCACCACCGTTCCCTTCGGTCATTATGAACGCGATGAAGTACATGCAGATGGGGTCGGTTTTCTTCGACGACCTGGCTGGGCTAGTGGTGGGGATTGGGTTCATCGTTTATTTCGCTGGTCTTTTCGCTGGCTAGATACATGGGTGTTAATTAGTTCGCCTGATATAATTTTATGGGCGCCTTTAATGTATGCAAATAACAACGACAAACAAGTGTCCAAAAAATCCAGCCGAACTTCGCTCTCGTATACATAATGTCACAAGCTAGAGCAGCTGCAGCTGCCGGGCCCTCGCGCCTCACCACCATCCTAGCCCATCTCAATGCCTCTCCGAAACTCACCCTATCTAATTTGAAAAGCCTCCGCCTTACCATGGCTTTTCGGAATGACCACTTTGGCGCAAGGTACTGGCATAGCCTGTTTCCTCAAGCCTATGTAACACGTATTGAACTGCGCCACCAGACACTTTGTAAAGGAACACCTACCACGAATACGTTATGCGAATCCATCACTCGATATTCAAGTCGAGAGGGTTAAGAAGACGCAGAATGAGGTGTGGAAACCCGAGTTGGAACTTGTATTTGGTGCGTTGCTCCTCCCTTCTCTCTCTTCAAAACCACCCAAATCTCACGGTTCTTCCTAAAGGTGATGGAAGACGACAAATCATAAACATGCACGAAAAATGGTCAACGGCCATCGTGAAGGAGGTGATGGAGGCAGCGGGTGGGGATGCGTGGCAGCACTGCAAGGCCGAGGCGGAGGCGGCGGGGAGGGAGGTTGTTCCTGGGGAGGCGGGTGAGAAGAGTGCTGGGAAGACGAAGGGGGAGTTGCCTGGGTTGGATGAGTTTCGTAAGGCGTTGAGGGTGAAGACGGGTGCTACACCAAAGGGGACCTCGACTATTCCGTCAGAGACGATATCGCAGGTGGAGGCGACGGCGTCGGTGTAATGGAGCGTCCAATATGATTCTCGACACGGAGCCTGGAGGACGTTTGCTAGTTATCCCGGGACACCTTTACAGCCTGCACATATACAAGTTCGGCCGTGATAAACGGGGCAAAAAACACTGGATTAATTTTGAATCTTTCAATCGCATAGATCGACGCGCTGAATACGCTGACTGATAATTGACCACGATATTCACCCATACGCGTCTTCAAAGCAAATACTTTGCAAGGTACTGCGAATCACTGCTCGATAAACAAAATAATGCAAGTTATACATGATATGCTCGAGAGGGAGTCTATGCCCAGTGGTGCCTACTTATCGGTGGGTCTCTAAAGCGTTAAAGTCCAAAGTAAGCGGTAAAGTTACATCATGTTAAATGGTGAACAATTTAACGTGCTTTTGGTCGACTCGCGCGTGTCAAGCGCGAGTCTAAGCCCGGGGCCCACGACAAGGGAGCACGAGGAAAGCAACGGAAGATGTCCGCGCCCACCGCCCCCGGGAAAGATGGACTTACCTTGATGCTCAACTTCCTCTGTTGGCAAACTTTTGTTGTAATCTTCAACCTCCCTCGTTGTTCTGAAAGTCTTGCGTTTGTATATAGAATCGCGTTGTTTTGCTGTGTTGCTGGCGAGATTGTTCGCGCTTAGTCGTCGATTTAGCAATTACCTTTTGTGGTTCTGATATAAGATATAATATCAGAAAAAAGGATTCAAGAAGTCGGGAGAGAACGTACAACGTATACTCATCACACCCAGGCCCGAAACCAATTTATTATTCTGCAACAATAGCGTTAGCCAGTCGAAAGGAAGTCTTTGAAAAAATGAACGACTTACCTATCTACTCCTCCCCACCTGAATCGCCCTGTACAAAAAGTGAGTACCCCGTAGTTTACGAAATCCAACCTGTGTTCTTTTTTTTTTTTTTAGAGAGGAGCCCCGGACAGCCCAAAACTCCTTGTGGGATTGGGGGACTGAACCGATTTTTTTCACCAAGGTTTTGAAGAAAAAATAATTTGATATTGACAGTGAGCGGATAGTGGGGGGGCTTGAAGCGAGGTCGTCGGCGAGATACAGTATACGGAGAGTTAGCGAAGAGGTCCAATGCGATTTGCGATACAGTGGGTGGCGATTCCCAAGTCGTAGTCAAAGGTTCACGGCTCGATGACGAGAGTTTCAATAAGGTTCAAGGCGAGGTCAATGCCGAAGTGGATGCTTTGAAAACAGATAGGATGAGATCGAATGTACACGGCAGGCAAAAGGCACACGCCGAGGAGAAGGCACACGCCGAGGAGAAGGCACACGCCGAGGAGAAGGCACACGCCGAGGAGAAGGCACACGCCGAGGAGAAGGCACACGCCGAGGAGAAGGCACACGCCGAGGAGAAGGCACACGCCGAGGAGAAGGCACACGCCGAGGAGAAGGCACACGCCGAGGAGAAGGCACACGGCGTGGGGAGGATACATGGCGAGATGAAGGGGCCAAGGTCTGCCTATTCCGGTGGAATTGCGCGGTGCCAGTGACAAAACAGATAATATAGTGCATCCACCAACCAAGGAGCCGGCTGCTCGCCAGGGGATTTTTTATCGCAATCATCTTGCTGGAGCGTCGTCATTCGGTATTGAGGAGAGGAAGAAACAACATTGGCGCAGGATAATAATGATCAAAGCGATATTTGGGTCAACATAAATAGATGGACGACGGCGAGATCAGAGACAGAGGATGAGATTTTCATATGTCAGCCCGGGGTACTAAGGAAAAGGAAGCAGTCTGGACGAGTTGAGGGCAATTTGTAGAGAACGGGTTGTGTGGCGTGATGGGTTTGGGGACCGGAAAATGTCTGCCCACCGTAAGAGACGTCGACAGCGAGTAGACAGATCGTGGAAGAATAGGTGTTGTTGATGGGCGGGAAATGAGGCGACGAAGTTGGTAAGACGGCCTAGATGTCCGAGTCCGAGACAGTGAGTACATATCAAGTCAAGGCGGGCCAATTTTGAGAGGCGGCCATGAAGAGTGCTTCTAAGAGTTCGAAACAAAGCGACCAAGGCGAGATGAAATCTTCTTGACGAGATGAAACGTCTACCGAGACAGAGCGAGACAGTCCAAAGCGATGACAGGTGCGGCAAAGGCGAGAGGCTCTCTTAACGGGATGAGGGGTCCAGCATAATTCACAGCGAGCTGAAGAAACATGTAGAGCACGGCGAGTTGAGAAATTGAAGGTGAGGTGTTGGTGAGGTCACTGGCAAGGCGTTCGCCCCTGTGGCGTTGCACGAGACTAGTAAGAGATTCAGACTCAGCCACCAGTGAAGGGTGCCCTATAGCCTCGGACCAGCGGTGGGGTCGTCGTTTGTGATCGAAACCAACATCGGGATGCGGGGCGGAACGACATTGGGCGAAAGAGGTGTAAGGATCAAGTTAACAGGGTAAATTTGTGACGGGGGCTGAGTTGGAAATCTATGTGGGGAGGTTGTGGTACGGAGAAAAGAGCGGTTGGAGAGGTGAGGGGCATTTTGTAGAGGACGGGCTGGTTGTGTGGTCACGGTGCTTGTCAGCCCTGCAGGATCCAAAAATAGAAACGCACATGTTGTAACACGTGACCGCGATAATACCTGTTCTACTTCAGCAGCGCACTTCGACGGTCAGCCAAGAACAATAGCAGAGGTTACGTTTGTCAAGAAGACTGGCATTTTCCACCTTTTGTGTATCCACGCGACGCGATGCACTACATCCGAACTAATCATAAATTGCGAGTATCATAATCCGCTTCCCAAGCAAATACTCTGAGACCAACTTACTAGATGAACGTGCAGCTATATTAACTACGTGTAACTTCGAAGATGCTATCCATGAAATGGAGGAAATCATGCTCCAGCGCGGCGCGCCATCCAAACTTCGAAGCCTCACGACCGACAGTTAGCTGGTGTCAATTCAAAGAATAAGCAAAAATGAATTTAACGTGCTTTTGGTCGACTCGCGCTTAGATAAAGCGCGAGCCTAAGCCCGGGGCCCACGACAAGGGAGCACGAGGAAAGCGACGGAAATTTTCCGCGCCCACCGCCCCCGGGAAAAAAGAACTCACCTCGATGCCCAACTCCCTCTGTTGGCAAACATTTGTCGTAATCTTCAACCTCCCTCGTCGTTATGTGCGAAAAAAACTATCTTGCCTTTGTATATGGATCGCGCTGTTTTACTGTGTTGCTGGCGAGATTGTCGGATGCAAAATGGGTTTTGGCTGCTGTCGCGCGCTTGAATCGTCGATTTAGTGATTACCTTTTGCTGTTCTGTATAATAGATAATATTAGAAAAAAGGATTCGAGAAAACGTCGGGAGAGAACGTACAGTGTATACTCATCACACCCCAGGCTAATTTATTAATTCTGGAATAATGGCGTTAGCCAACCGAAACAAAGATCTTAAAAAACGAACGACTTACCTATCTACTCCTCCCAACCTGAATCGCCCTGTACAAAAAGTAAATACCCCATATATCACGAAATCCAACTCATCTGTTTTTTTTCTATATAGAGAGGAGCCCCGGACGGCCCCAAACTCTCTTATCAAGCCGAAGCTCGACGAGATTTGTTAACGAACAAATACCTCAGGACTTTCACCCTGGCCGGCATCCCTACCGGACTTGCCTTGCGAACCCGGTTGGATTCGGGGACTGAACCGATTTTTTTGATAACCAAGGCTTTGAAGAAACGATTAGAGAGGAGCCCCGGACGACCCCAAACTCTCTTATCAAGCCGAAGCTCGACGAGATTTGTTAACGAACAAATACCTCAGGACTTTCACCCTGGCCGGCATCCCTACCGGACTTGCCTTGCGAACCCGGCTGGATTCGGGGACTGAACCGATTTTTTTGGAACCAAGGGATTGAAGAAACATTAATTTGATATTGACAGTGAGCGCATAGCGGAGGGCTTGAAATGATTACTTGAGCGAGTTGAAGAAGCGTCGAGATTGAGAGGCGAGGTCCAAGGCGAGATCAAGTCCACGAAGAGATAGCGAAGAGGCCCAAGACGATTTGCGGTACAGTGAGTGGCGATTCCGAAGTCCGAGTAGCCAAAGGTTCCAGTCTTGATGATGAGAGTTTCAATACGGTTCAAGGCGATGTCGATGCCGGAGTGGAGGTTCCTAAAAGCAGATAGGGTGAGATAAAACGTACACGGCGGGCCAAAAAGCACACGCCGAGGAGATGCCACATGGCGTGAGGAGGATAGTACACGGCGAGACGAAGAGGTCAAGCCTTGAAGCAAGGAACGCCTAGTCCGGTGGCATCGCGCGATGCCAGTGATGAAATAAAGAATATAATGCACTCGATAATTAAGGAGCCGGATGCTCACCAGGGTTTTTTTATCACAATCATCTTGCTGGAGCGTCGCCGTTCGGTGTCGAGGGGGGGAGAAACAACATTGGCGCAGGTCAACAATGATCAAAGCGATATTTAAGTAAACATGGAGAGATGAAGGACGGCGAGATTAGAAATAGGGGATGAGGTTTATGTGGGGTGGTTATGGTAAGGAAAAGGAAGCTGTCTGGGCGGAGTGGGGGCATTTTGTAGAGAACGGGGTGTGTGGCGTTGCTTGTCAATCTAAAGTTAACAGCATCTCACGTGACCGTGATTATCGTGATCGCTGATCGCGACGTGCGGTTATAAAGTAGTTATAAAGAGAATTTTGTTCTTATTCACCTATTTATTTTGGATTGTGCAAAACACGTTCTCGACTTCAACCTGAAAGTCACGTTGGATCAGCAACTATCAGCGATTTACTCGCAAATGCAGGGCCTGACCGGTTCCCTGCTATTGGTCCCGAAAGCCACGAATCGTCACAGCATTTTATTTATTGAGTCGAAAAGTGTAACAATACCATTCGTTTGGATATGTTTCAAACGCTATCACAGCAGCGAGGGTATCCCTATAATTTATCGAAGAATGTGCTGGGCTTAGATTTCAGGCAGCTGAGCACGGGTAGCAACTCGATGTCGATAAAAAAAATTCCGAGTCATTAATTATCCCTCTGCTCTCCCTAGCCAAATACATAAACGAGTTTTTACAAAGTCGAAAGGCTAGATTAACTGGCCGCCGCGCGGCTAAAACTCCTCCCTCGTAGTCGTAAAAATGCGATGCAATAAACAAATACTGATGTGGTCATGGTGCTTGTGTATTCGTGATGGGTATGATCTGTGATAGGGGAGGAGAGTAAGTTTATGTTCGCTTGAAGTCAGTTGAAAATTGTTGTCACTCACATGTACAGATGTGCGAGAGTCCTATGCGGTGAAGTTGTGTCATTCGTCTCATGCGATGACGCAGTAGGCGTTGTTTCCACTGCCACCCGACTCTTCGTTGGTGGGGATTGAGTCACCCTGTGTCTGCTCGTTGGTGAAGACAGTGTCAACGTTGAAGAAGAGTGTGAAGGCGTCCATGTTATCTCGGGAGGGTGAAAGAGATGTAAAGGTTGGGTTGCAAGGAAAGAACGGTGGTTGCAATGAGCCTGGGGAAATGTTGTGAAGACTTGCTGATTTTATACTTGAAAATGAGAGGCAAGCTTTGGTGAGCGCGTGAGCTATGCTGACGTTCCTATTGTTTTCATTTGATAGGCGAGATGATGACCCGACGTTTCCGCAATTGTCGCTGCCCCGAAGCGCACGCCGCGCGATTGGCAACAATAAGGGAGTGGCGGATGCCTAATGTAACGGCACTGTCTGTGCCTTGATAGGGACCGCCAAGCTCCGCCAGGTAGATTTAACAAAAGAAGCCTATGCATCTTCTAATCCGTCATCCCGTGTGCGAAGACATGTTGTAGTCATCCGTCGAGAGAGTTATCAAGACACTGAGTCGGTCACCCACAGGACACCAACACCGGATAAGAAGCCAATTGTTAAGATCCTTTGCGCTTCCTGTAGCCCTGTAGGACGATAGAACGAAATACCCCAGAAATATGGGGTGTTTAGAATGAATCCATTGCCTTGAAGTTGGAACAGATAGATAGATCCGTACAGGAGACAAATGAACGAATGGAAGGGTTGTCCTCACGAGTGCGAGTGCTAAATCCATAAAGATTGCGGCGTCTACATAGAACAGATCCGTGATGTTGAAGTCGGGAAGGCTAGATCCGTAGAGTAAAAATCATCCTCAGAAATGGAGTCGATTCGCCGGTGGAGAATATGGGTGAGAACGTGCTGCCTCGCAGTAGGAAAGAGGGTGAGAATACACCAAAACGGGCAATAATGCAGGAAACGTCTCCAATCGTCAACCGTTGTCCGCCCGAGACGAGACAAAAGAATATGTCGGGAGCTTTCTCGAACAGCAGCGATAAAAAATTGAGGGCCACGTCGAAAAGATTCGGCATACGTTAGGAATTGGGACGCATACGTAAAGGCCTCATGCAAATCATGTGCCGTGCCTCTTGAAGCCTTCGGGAGTGTATGAATTTAGAGTCGGAGAAAGACGCTGGTACTCGCAGCCATTTTCCATGACTCTTCGCTTCAGACGTACAGTCAAACAATATCTCCACGAAGAGCGTGTGAGTGCAGCAGGACTACTCCGGGAAAAAGATATGAAAACGCTCCACATCTGGGTGTATTATCGGCTTCAATTTTGTCTGTGTCAAAGTCGCCATGGTCATGCCGAGGTTTTGCGAGATGCAGGATGAGGCTCAAGAGCCTGAGGGTTGCTGACCAATTGTATGACAGCCAAACCGCAGCCAAACAGGGCTCGTCTCCGCCACCCGCCGCCAGCAATATCGTCACCGTCCGTCTCTATTCTTTCGACATCTAGGTCCCTGGCTACTGTCTTGTCGGCGGTCGCTTGTTTCTGCAACATTCGCGCCATTTGCAACTATGGCGGCGCACCCAGTTGTGGAGGAGGGGAAGCTTCTGAGTGAGGCCCTGAATACCGTCAAAATTCAGGTTCAGCAAATGAAGCGACATTTGGTCAGTCTACAGCTGGTGGATGCTTTGGAAATACGCTTAGAATGGTGTTTTGAAAATACAGGAACTTGACCAACTCATGGATGCATTGAAGAGCGCAAGTACGATGCTCGCAGAACTGCGGACATCGTCGCTGTCACCAAAGCAATACTATGAGCTATGTAAGCGTACTGGGCTGATTTTGAGGTTTACGGAGCTCACGATATGGTCAGATATGGCCGTATTTGACGCACTCCGACACCTCTCCAACTACTTGTACGAAGCGCACACGCAGTCCAGACACCACTTAGCCGACCTTTATGAATTGGTTCAATACGCTGGCAACATCATCCCAAGGCTATACCTCATGATTACCGTTGGCTCGGTGTACATGTCTATTCCGGAGGCACCTGTCAAAGAGATAATGAAGGATATGATGGAAATGTCGAGAGGGGTTCTGCATCCGATACGCGGGCTCTTTCTTCGACACTATCTTAGTGGGCAAACGAGGGACCATTTACCGGTTGGACTTGACTCTGGGTGCGCTTGATTCTCCATGTTGCTGGTTATCATCTTACTTGCTCCTGGCAGGCCCTCTGGTAACCTCCAAGATTCGATAAGCTTCGTTCTCACCAATTTCATTGAGATGAACAAGCTCTGGGTGCGGCTGCAACATCAAGGCCACTCACGCGACCGCGAGAAGCGTGAAATGGAGCGACGCGAACTACGAATCCTCGTTGGTACCAACCTCGTCCGACTTAGTCAACTTGACGGTGTCGACCTGGACATGTACCAGAAGACGATATTGCCCAGCATTCTCGAGCAGGTTGTCAATTGCAAAGATGTGATAGCTCAAGAGTACTTGATGGAGGTTGTCATCCAGGTGCGTGACGTCCTACTGGACGACTTAGGGGGAAACACTTACCGCCCTTTCTAGGTCTTTACAGACGAGTTCCATTTGCATGCCCTTGGCCCCTTCCTGTCAGCCACTGCCCAGCTTCATCCCAAGGTTAACATCAAGCAGATCGTCATCGCCCTTATTGATCGACTTGCCTCGTATGCGGCACGCGAGGCTGAGAGTGAGGACCCTGAGGAGACAAAACGCCAAGAAGAAGCGGCTGCTCGACGCCTTGCAGAAAGGGTGAAGCTGCAGAAGGAGAGGGCCCGAGAAAATGCGTACCGAGCCGCCTCACCCACTTCGGCTGGGCCAGAAGCGAACACCTGGGGCGTACCAACATCTCCCACAACAACAACTACCTTTTCAGAGTCCGAGAAGTCACCTGTCTTGCCGACCTCTCCTAGCACAACCATTGATGAGAAATTGGGGAAAGGAAAGGATAAGGAGGGCTCACCTGTACGCAAGTTCCGAGGTGTACCTGAGGACGTGCAACTGTTTGAGGTCTTCTGGAAGCAAGTTGTTGAGCTCATCAAGGTTCGTGCTTTCTTTATATTTTGTCATTCTCTGACGATCCTGAAAACGCCTAGGCTCGACCCGACCTTTCAATACAAGATATCACTGCTTTGCTTGTCTCGTTGACAAACCTTTCCTTGAGCTGTTATCCTGACAGACTTGAATATGTAGATCAAGTCCTTGGATTTGCTGCCGACAAAATAAAGGAGTTTAGTGAAAGGTTCATAAACATTTTATAGCTGATATGATATCTGACAAACTAAATTTGTAGCCCTGATTTGCACGCGCAACAAACGACCACCAACCTTTCCGCCCTTCTGGTTGCCCCAATCAACTCTTATCAATCAGTGCTCACATTACTCGCCATTCCCAATTACGGCCCTCTACTGACGAAACAGCTCTTCTTAACGCGTCGCTCTATCGCTCATTCCGTTGTCTCTTCTGTGCTCAAGAACGAGACAATTGTAGAGTCACCAGAGGACGTTGACGGGGTTCTTGAACTGTGTCATGTGCTTATAAAGGATCAGTCGGATTCAGGTGCTGCATTGGCACCAAATGGTTCACAGGCAAACATACGAGATGGAAGGAGGCCGGGGCCATACTTTATGGAGAGGGAGGAGATGGCGGAAGAGCAAGGGTGGGTGGCGAGAATGGTGCATTTGTTCCGTGCTGAGTCGCTGGATGTACAATTCGAGGTGAGTCTGGGTTTTCCCAAACCGTTGCACCTTGCTGATTGCATGTGGCGTAGCTCTTACAAGTTGCGCGTCGACACTTTGACATGGGAGGAGAAAGGATGCGCTTCACGTTCCCTGCTCTCATTACCTCCTCTATCAAACTATGTCGCCGGTACAAGAACCGGCAACATGTGGTTTGTACTCGCCTTGCATTTGATACGCCGTCAACTTATTTTATTGGTGTTTCAGGAGGACGAATGGGAGACGAAAGTAGCCGCAATCCTCAAATTTGTACGGCAGGTTACCGCCATTCTCGCAACACAAGTCGAGGCGCCAACGATCGCACTGCGATTGTTCCTCCTTTCTGCCCAAATTGCTGACGAGTGTGGGTTCGAGGACCTATCGTATGATTTCTATGTGCAAGCTTTCAGCGTGTACGAGGAGAGCATATCAGAATCGCGCGCTCAATTACAAGCGATTACGCTGATCATTGGCACGCTCTCTGGCGCCAAGGTCTTTGGTATGGACAATTATGATACCCTGATCACCAAGGCTGCGCTGCATGGGGCAAGGTTGCTGAAGAAGAGCCATCAAGCTACGGCGGTGGGCTTGGCGAGTCATCTTTGGTGGCAGGAGGCGCCTCCACCTGCTGAGGGCGAGGTTGAGGTTCGAGGGAAGCCTGCTGTCGTTGATAAGTCTTCGTCAAGGGAAGAGGCGGAGGGCGCTGTCAAGGCGGTAAGTACTCCCTGAGCTTTCTGCACGAGATTGATCCTGATTTCTGTTTGTAGTACCCTCATCAGGACAGCAAGCGGGTTCTCGAGTGCCTTCAGAAGTCTTTGCGCATCGCCAACTCGGCGATTGAGGAAATCGTCACTGTACAGCTCTATTGTGATGCTCTCGATCACTATCTGTATTACCTCGACCGGGGAGCCCCAGATGTTAGTCACGCGACTGCTCATTCACCTGGCCTTGAAACTGACGTTTGTTGCCTAGCTTGCTCCCAAGTATGTGAATAGCTTGGTTGAGCTAATCACATCTAGTATAGACAACATCTCATCGCCAGACGTCCACCCTACCCAACGAGCACCTCCTGGTCTCATTGAAGGTGTCCAGACACCTGAAATGATCACGAGACATTTCAGGAATACGCTTGCGTACATCAGCAGGAGAAAAAATGCTGCAGCTGAGGGCACTGGTGCTGTGGACTCGAGGTGGGATGATGTGGACGTTGTTGGCGCCCTTTTGAAGATGGGCATTGGACGATGATTATTTTTTTCATTAATGACGCTTTGGAAGAGGTTGCTTAATGTTGTGATGTATAGTGTACATGATTTGTCACCCCCCTTTTGTCCTTCGCCTTCTGGATATCCAGTGGAACCTTTTTTCTCGGTCACATATATTTGTGTTGCGGGAGCTATCCCGTTTTCGCCTTGAGTTCCCTCCAGAGTGTCAAATACATTATTCCCCCGATGCCCACCACAGCTATCTGCACGCCAATGTAATTCGTCATCCCTATTTTGACGCCAGCGCCACCGAGGATAGCACCAGTGACGCGACCGAGGTAGTTACTGTATTGAATAGCCAAACTTACCCTTCCATTCCAGTTGTCCGGCAACTGTTTGGAGAGTAAACTGAGTGTACAAGTACTTGCGAGGTTGAAACCAAGAGCGACGAGGACCCAACAAACGTAGAACGATCCGAAAGTGATGTTGTCAGTTCGAAGAAGGACGAGTGTGAGAAGAAGTCCCGCGAGCCCGAGAGAAGTTCCTGTGGCTAGCGTAGTGCGGTCCTGGAATCGGCGGGCGTACCGAACGTTGAGAAGGAGGAACGGGAAGGACGCTAACCCTCCCAGAGCGATGAAGTTTCCCGCGCGGAAGGGGGAGTAGCCGAGTGCGGATGCGGTGAATACGGGAATGTTGGATTCCCAACTAGCAAGG
This sequence comes from Laccaria trichodermophora, assembly GCA_018417955.1. Taxonomy (NCBI): domain Eukaryota; kingdom Fungi; phylum Basidiomycota; class Agaricomycetes; order Agaricales; family Hydnangiaceae; genus Laccaria; species Laccaria trichodermophora. The sequence continues at coordinate 409,232 of JACTVC010000039.1, forward strand.
ATGAGGAAACAAGTCATGGCGTAGTAGCACATGCAGATTATGACGCCCCATTGACTTGTGGAAAGGCTTTGAACTCCTGGCGTATCTATGGTAGATTCTGCTGGGTCAGACTCTAATGTGGACTGGACTGGAGGTCCGAGTTGGATGACTTCTTGTTGTTTTTGGACGTCTTCGAAGAGCACGCCGCTGATGACCCAAAAGACGGCCCATGTGGCTGCCATCACCCACCCAGGGCTAGTGAACCCATTGAAAATGGAATTGGAGAAGCCGACTTTGTACAAGAGACCACCGAGGAAGGGGCCTGTTGAAAAGCCGAAACATTGACCGATGACGAGCCAGGAGGCAAGGGTTGTGCGTTGGCGAACGCCAACTATGCGTGGGTCGCTACAGTACCGCTTTGTGTACATGAAGGAGGTGAAACCGAACCCAGTGACGATACGCCCCAGGAGGATCAGGTAAAGCCAGTTAGAGTAGTAGGCCATGGCATGTAAGATGTTTCCAAGGAGCATGGCTGCGTATGCGAATTGGAAGGGCCTTTTGTAACGACCTGAGTGGTTGTTGCATAGATTAGTGGGTAATTATAAATTTATGGGTGTAAATCGGAGGGCTTACCTACCTTTATCAAGCCTTGTCATGAAAATCAATGTGATACCAGAGAACACGGTTGGGATACCGATGATGAGGCCAGAGAAGACGGCAGATCCCCCAAGATGTTCTGCATATGCACTGGCAGAGGAAACGATTATAAAAAATGAGAACTGTGTTACAATAGGAATGAGCGACTTGTGGCAATTGGAAATAGAGAAACTCACCTGGAAGAGGGCATTTCCCCCGATTGCGACGAAGAGGGACTTGTAAGAAGGGAGTTTGAGCTCGGATTCGATGAACTGTTCCTGTTCTGCTGTTTCTACATGTCCAATATTCCCTCGGCGTGACGAAAAGATACCAGGAATTGTAAGATGCGAGAATGGTTCTCTGCGGACACTAGAGTGTGCATAGTTGACCACTGTAGACTTGATAACAGTTGAAGATGCCATTGAGTCCTAACGACCGCCGGGCAGCCATCTTTTATGTTATGAGAGGATTCGACGACAGAGTCGGAGATGATGCAAGTTTAGGTCACATCATCATGATGATGATTCTTACTCTCTGGTGCCTGCCAACGGTCCAGCAGTAGTACAGAAGGCATCTTTATGACTTGAGGAAGGACTCGATAATCCCGCAGACGCGGTGACAGGTATGGCGCCGCAAGAAAACTCCGCAATGCCAATTAGTTACATAGGGTAAGTAAGCTCCAAAAGCCAAATCTATCATACATAACTACGAATCAAGCCTACAAATCAATCAACAGTGCCTCTTTTCTTTCCTCCTTGTACTCGATCCCTGACGGTGCTGCTAATGTTGCGCCAAACATGGGGAACGCCTGTGGTGCTAGGGTTGGAGCAACGGGAAACTGGGGTAGCGCTGCTGGGGCAGGTGCGGGAGAGATAGCCTGCTGATATGGTTGCTGCTGATGTTGGTACTGTGGTTGGCGTTGAGGAACATGTTGCTGTTGCTGCTGCGGTCGTGCATGGGCAGTAGGCTGTTGAGCAGCGACGGTGTTGCTCCTTGCTAATTGGGGCTGAGCTGTGGACTGTGCGTATGTAACAGTGTTATGCCTGGCTATTGACTGTGAGGGGTGGGTTTGAATTGGTGGGGCTTGGGGATGGGAATCGGTGATCTGCTGGGGGGGTTGGGATAGAGCCGAAGGAGTGTTGTAGGTGACAGGTGGAAGAGTCTGACTTGTGCTCGGGGTGGGTGGAGTAGCAAAGTATGACTGGTACTGTGACGGCTGCTGCTGTTGTGGTTGTTGGGGAGAGTGTTGGAAAGAAGGGGGGGCTGAAGGCTGCTGTGAGGGAGGAGCGCTGGCGACAGGAGATTGGGTCTGTTGAGGAGGAGTATACCATGACGTGGATTGTGATTGTTGCTGCTGCTGCTGGGGTTGTTGCGGACGCCATTGAGGCTGTGACACCTCAAATCGCGGAGAGCTGACGTATTGAGCCTGCTGTGGTTGTTCTTGTGCCAGAGGTGGGGAATAGGCAGTCATCTGTGGCGAAAGTGGTTGTTGCGCTTCCAATTGTTGATATCCTGAGGGGGGCTGCTGCAATTGAGCAGGAGACCACTGATTATAACCTGTATTATAGCTCGACATCGGTTGCTGATACTGAGAAGATGGCGCAGTGGAGGAACGCCAACGAGGTTGGGAAATCTGTTGAGTCAATATTTGGTCGTACAGCTTGACTGCTTGTGATAGTTTGTCGTGCATGTCCGAAAGCATTTCTACACAGAAAGTAGGCATGAGCACTGTCCTGACTTGCGAATTTTAGGAAACTGACCCTCTTTCCGACCAGCATCATCCAGGCTCAACGCCATCTTAGGCCTCAATCCGTTTGCCTTATCGTACAGCTCGTTTACCGCTGGATACCTGGAAATGTCCCTCCCGCCTTGCGCCTGAACCTGCTCTACAGTTTGGTTGAACGTGAGAATCGCGTCTTCCTCTAAAGGCTCTAGATCGTAACTTGGCACCTTGGGCAGTGCCGGCTGGTGGAGTCCAGGAGGGTATGATTGTGAATAACCAGGGCCGGCGTACTCGTACGGAGCCTCTGTGCGTGGTGTCTCTACAACGATGGGTGCACTGGGTTTGGGAGCATTGGCTTCGCGTAAGCTCGCTTCTATGGCAGCTCTGAGGTCTGGATCGTCGTCTTCGTCTGAAACAGCCTTCCTGTCGGGATAGGAGCTTCTGTGGACAATAGGGGGTTCTGAGGACTGCCATTTGGGCTGGGATGGGACGTAGCCAGGGCGAGCGTTCCCGTTTGCGTTGACCTCTTGCAGAGAGAGCTGAATAGCCCTTTGAAGTTCAGCGTCGGCCAATTCGCGCGCACCACGGTGGCGAGTTCCGTGAAGACTCGTTGAGTGTCGGTGACCTTTGTCACTGTGGATAACGGTTAGAATACGTTTGTAGCTAAGAAGGAAGAAACCTACACTTTCTCATGTTTCTTCGTGAGCTTAGCGTGGCAGCCATCACACACCCGCACATCTGTGGTGATACCGAAGTGGGGCAAAGGCATTGACTTCGAGGAGCATTGCTGGTCAAAGACTTGACCACAGTTTCGGCAGTGATGCTTTCGGTTTGTGAATGTGAATGCCGTCCGACACCGTAGGCAGACTTCTGAGTCTATCCACTCGGGGGCGGTTTGAGTATCGACCATGGCAGAGTTGGCAACAGCTAGGTCCTTTGGAGGAAAATTGAATCCTGTGATATTGCGATGAGGTGTGGAGCAAAGATATTCCGACATTGATTGTTACTCACCTTCGTTGGTCAACATTTTGTATACCTGTCCCATGTAGCTCAGTGTATGCTTTCCCTCGAATGCGAAACTCCAATTCTGAATGAGACGTAGGATAACATTTTTGACCTCGAGGTTTAAGACTGGAACTTTAAGTATGGAGACGAGATTATCCACGAATTCCCGAGAGGCGACTTCAACTAGGAAGTGATCACCGCCGTTCTTGATGCAAATATCCGTCAACTGGAATTTTAAGCCTACATGAGCTCGTAATACAAAGTAGTATGATTAAACGTACCCCCAAAGCTAGAAGCTGAACGTTTGGGTTCTTATGATTGAGTCGGCGTTTAAGAGCACGCATGGCGTCCTTTGCTGGCACCGACTTTGAGCGGATTTGATCGCATATTTCAAGATTCAAAGCGATATCCTCTGCGCCTGCTGGCAAGAGCTCAGATGTCGCTTTGTCTGAATGGTGATCGGTATGAAATGTTTCTTTCTTGCCAGAGGAGCACGACATGACTTACCGACAGCATCGTCGAGCTGTGACGTTCCCCATATCCAAGCACCTATGCCTGACATTGCGCTAGATGGCGTTGAGAGGGTCAGTTGGATGTAAGTAACTTGCCAGGTTATTGCCTCTGTGCAAGAGGGCCGTAGCGGCTGTGCTCAGTATGACTAATTCCATGCTGACATCATCTTGTTCGGTTTCTAACAAACGCAAACATCGCAGTAACTTCTACAAGCTTCGCGATGGCCTCACCACAATCTGACCATATGCTCACCTAAACACCTCAGCACATGATGGATACTATTCGAGACAATTGTCGTCCCCATGTGCATTCTTATTTTTTTTAGCTTTCAAAGCGGCACCTTGGCGAGGATTTTAGAGGTTCCTCCATCTCCTGGTCCTTACTTGCTCCAAACTCCTGTTATGCACCATATATTGCCGTGATATTCAACGCTGAACCGATCTCGTTTCCGAGGATAATAACATTTACTCGTCCACTCAAGGGATCACTCTTGAGAACGGATTTATTCCAGACATCACAATCTTTCTGGAGCGCTTGCACTCGAGGATAGGCTTTTCATTCTCTCAGCTGTCTTCTGCTCGGATCTCTATACCTTTTCCCGCGGATTTATTCGAAAACACCGCCATTTTCTGGAGTGACCCATTTTATCGTCTGCAGGGCGACAAGGAGCAGGAATGTCATTGACAGTTGGGTGTGTTCCCTGCCGAGAAACAAGCCGACCCGGTTACAAAACCGTGCTACACATTTGTACATCGCCTATCTGTACAATTGACTACGTCTTTAAAGCGGCCAACTCAACTTCAATAAATGCGCACAAATGCTCAACGGATAGCTACAGTATGTCTTTTCAAGTGCAAAGCCGGATTAGCGGGTTGCTGATTGCCCTTATCGTACTTATCGGTCCGGATTCAAGCAAGAGGGTGCGCCAAGGTAAGGCACAGGATGTCGGCACATTAAGCATCCACTGCTCCGTTATTGTCTTCAATCGCACTACGCGTGCAACCATAATTCCCAAAACGATCCATCGTCTCGCCAGTCAAATCTCAAACAATAGGACCTTCACCATAGTTCACGGGCTTACCGAAACGTGCAGGTCATGTCCAAGTATAAGACGACAAGTTTTTACCGCATATCTCCAGGCCTATTGCAACCACCATTCCTTCCTTGCAATCCAACCTTAACATCTCTCGCATCCTCCCGAGTTAACATGGACGCCTTCACATTCTTCGTCGACATCGAGACCATCTTCACCCACCACCAGACTCAGAGTGATTCGATCCCCACCAATCAGGAGTCAGGCGGCAGCGGAAACAACGCTTATTGTGTTATTGCTTGAGACAGTCAATCACGCACATGATCTAGCCTTTCGTCTCTGTGAGTTGCAACGACTTTTCTTACTGCCCCGAAGCGACCGCTTATTTATTTTCCTTTCCCCATTACAGATCATATTCATTACGACCACCACAACCGTAATGACAGTATCATTATTCGTTCATCACATTACGACCGCGAGGGAAGAGTTTTAGCCATATGGCGGAGACATTAATCTAGCCTTTCGACTTTCATCAATAGTTTTTGTATTGGGCAAGGGACGCAAGAAATATCACAAATTTTTTAAAGAAAAGTTCCATGTTACTAATGCTTAGCCGTCAAGAAGCAGCAACCAGAACCGCGGCACGAATTTACAGCTATAGTCAGAGGGTTTTTTTATCGACGTTACCCTGTCTATTTTTATCTGTAACAAGAATCGCGATCACGTGTTACATCTTGAACTAAACGATGTCAAGCTCCAAGCCGATGACCTCAAATAGCGGGTGGAAATATCGTCCTGCGTCTCATCAGAGTCGCCCGTGGACCAATCAGTCGCGTCCAACTACTGCCCGTCCCCAAACTGCAGCTTCAACTCGACACGAAGGAAGCTATGTAATTGCCTTGCTCGAGGGCCGTGGTGTCTCGCGTGAAGTGGGAATAGCAGCCCTCGACAAGGATACGGGAAAAGTCATGCTCGTTCAGGTTATTTTGACTATTTTCGACATCCTTGGCTTCATTCCAACGTAACGCTTCAAGGTGGCTGATTGTCAGACTTACGTGAAGACCCTGCACCAGATGCACCTTCATACTCCGTGTCTGATACTTGTACCCGATACGTTTCTTTCCGCGCCAGATGCTGCGCTGGCGCCGTCTGGAAAGAGATCGGTTTCTACTTCGCTCTTGATCGAATACATCGGCGAGGAGTTTCCTGGAGTACAGGTGGAGTCTGTAGGGAGAAGGTATTGGAACGATAGTTGTGGTGAGCCCTTCTCTGATAATATCTTGTATCAGTGCCAGTAACACGCTCTACAGGTCTCGAATTCATACTTCAGCTTTGTGTTGAAGACGACGAACGTGCAGGGACGATATTGGCCGTATCCAACAAGTATGTCGCGCATACACCCACATAAAAAAATCTGAATCTGAAACCCCAGGTACTATACCCTCTCCGCCGCTTGTGCCCTCTTCAAATATGCCGAAAGCGCAATGAATGTCCGCTTTGCAGCGGCCTCTCTTCGAATTCGTTACGTGCCTGTGGATGGCACTATGATGGTTGATCCAGACACTGCACGAAATCTGGAGCTCGTTGGGAACATGTCATCTAAAAGGTCACAGCATTCACTATTTGGGTCAGCTTCTTTCCCTTCAATCGGCCCATAGAACTAACGCGATTCATGAAGAACTTTAAATCATACGTATACAGCAATGGCTTCCCGGCTGTTAAGAGTGAACATATTATCACCAATTACTGGTAAGATGGCCCTTACAGGAATACGGAAATAAAGTCTGACCAATGGATCAGTTCAGCAATCGATTGATGCACGACTTGATGTCGTTCAAGGTAAACAATTCTCTCAACGAAGAAGAAAACAGACGTATAGCATAGACGTAGAGTTCATCAACACCGAAGATAGATTCACGAACGTCCGTGACGCCTTGAAAACACTCAACAAAATGGATTTCGACAAGCTCATCGTTTCGGTGTGCACGCTCCCATTCACTAAATCGATTTTATCTTATCTTACCTCATGTAGCTCGCATCCTCTGAGACTCGCGCCGTTTCGAACGCGAAACCCGCTGCACAGCGTCTTTCTCAGGTCCTAAATCTGCGCAGCGTAGTCAAGAATCTGCCTCTTTTGAGAAATGCTCTGGCAGGTTCCCGATCGCAACTTTTGGTGATCGTTCATGATGTGTGTCTTTTACTTTTTTGTTTATCCCACGCTGACGTTTTCTAGATGCTAGCGGACGAAAGATTGGACGAGATAGAGGCATTGGTATTAGCAAACTTGAACGACGATTGCGTTCCCACCAAAGTCAGTTCAAGCTGAAGTGTTTTGATCAAGAATTCAATGAAGTCCAGGGTGGTGTTGGTGCGGTGAACGCCCGTGTATATGCTGTCAAGGTAAAATGAACTTTTGAGCAACCTGGTACTCAGCGCTGAAGTGTTGTAGGCTAATTGTAATCGACTGCTCGACGTCGCACGAGAGACGTACAAGGAAAATGTTGGGGATATATACCAACTCAACCGAACGGTTTCGGAAGAACATAGTTTACCACTGACTCTCGTTTATAAAGAATCAGGATTCGTGTTTGCGCTGAAGAAGGCTGATCTCGACGGGGAATTGCCCAAGGGCTTCTTGAATGTGACGTTTACTAAAGGGAGGTGGATGTTCACGAGCATGGAATTGGTGAGTCGCATCGAATCTGTAGGATAAAATGATGATCATTTTGAGAGCAGAAAAAAATGAACGCGAGGATGAAGGATGCTTTGGATGAGACGATGTTGCTTAGTGATAAGTGGGCACCGAAGTTCTTTCGTTTTGAGGCAATGCTAACGTATTTCACTCAGAATAATACAAGACCTCGTCGCGGGGATCGTTGCACTTATTGGAGCCCTGTACAAGGCCTCCGAAGCGGTAAGTTTTGTCCCAAAACTCGGAGTTTGTTTGCGATGCTTTCTAGGTCGCCCTCGTCGATATGCTTTGGTCTTTTGCACATGCATCGATCAGTAAGTGTCATTTCAGAGTCGATCGCTTTCGCACCTTTGATCATTGTTCCAGTGCGAAGCTATGGTCTGAGTATTTCTATATCTCAACATTTTCCGTAACATGAACATCTTTGAAGTGCGGCCTGAATTCACAGGGACGCTAGCTATCAAATCAGGCCGCCACCCGATCATGGAAACGTTTTATCATGCGGGCACCCTTGTTTCGAATGACGTTTATTGCGATGATTCGTCTTCCTTTCAGATTATTCAGGGACCGAAGTACATTCACTTTTTCTACGCGTTTGAACTAAGCCAGTGTTGTTGAGTTTTTGTCTTTTCAAGTATGTCAGGTGCGGATGAATTGCCTTGGATTTCAGTACAATCAACTAATAGCGGTTTGGATAGGGAAAAGCACCTATTTGAGGCAGATCGGCCTCTTGACCGTTATGGCAATGTGTGGATGTTTTGTCCCAGCAGAATATGCCAGTTTTCGGTGCGTGTTCAGTTGGAGAGAGGATTCTCGCATCTTTAGACTCTCATAGAATTCATGATGCCATTTTGACGCGTCTCTCAAATGACGACGACATGGAGAAGAATCTGAGCACATTTGCAAGCGAGATGACTACTTCTGCCATGATTCTTGGTTAGTAGTCCATTTTGCGATAGGCAACTGGGCTGATGTTTCTTGCTGCAGGTCTTGCTACGCCAAAGTCCCTTGTTTTGGTCGACGAACTGGGTCGAGGAACCTCTCCAAGGGAAGGTATCGGAATTTCTCATGCCATCGCTGAGGGTTTACTTGAGCTCAAGGTAGGTCGCCAGTTTTTATGGTTACTACAAGATGATCATTTTCATCAGTCGTTCGTGTTTTTTGCGACGTGAGTTTTCTATCAGTTGCGCTCAGTGATGGCGTAAACGTGCACAACTGCAAGACACTTTCACGAGCTCACCACAACTTTATCCCGTCGGCCTACAATCGTCAAGTTTGTCATTACTTTGATCGTTTACCTTTCCTCAACTTTTCTACGATAGCCTTCATCTCTCAGTCCAGGTAACCAGCAAACCTATCGGCGATTTTTTTTTTGTCCTGACGTCAAACAAGCGAGCAAGACAGTCCTCATCAAATTTTGGATTGACGTTCCAATACAAGTTGGTGTTTTCTCTATTTTTGTGCTACCTCTAGCTCAGAAACCAAAGGATTCGTGACGGTATTTCTGACGAAATTAGCCATTACGGCCTCGAACTCGCCAGGCTTGCGGATCTTCCTGCTGATGTCTTGTCCGAGAGTAGGAGAGTTGCTGAACATCTAGCTGCCCTTCAAACAAGACATGAAACGGAGAGCGAAAGCTCCAAAATTGCCCTACGGCGCAAAGCCTTGCTAAGGGTAATTGTCTGCTGCGTTCCTTTGCTTTCATCTGTCCTTGTCGACTTCTTGCTCTTGGAGGCGCGCCAACATTGCTCGAAAAAGGCTGATTCTGGACTTTTTCTCTTAGCTTCGTACTCAGCTCACTCAGGCTTTGGAACATTCTGCTCTCCCGGATCGAGAGTTGCTGGCGTATCTCGGGCGATTTCAAGCTGACATTGCCAAGGCCTTCTTGCCGACTTAGAAGAACTCGTTAGATTAATGAGATGATATTCCTGCGACTATACGATGCAACATTGTAGTGATAGCGGTGGTGTACATACTATGCGTGTGGGTGTGGTATACAATGTGGCTTGCTGTGTGTATGTAAACATGTGTCAAAAGTCGAAAATGCGAAGAGACCTCCTGGGCGAAAAAGAGAAAATATGGCGTCTGCCCCGATATAAGTGAGGCTCAGGGTGCAGCGGGGAAACCGGCTTCGCGCAAGAGCTGTCGCACTTGGGGCGTGTCTGGCTTCAATTCCGGTTCCAGGCCAGGACAGAGGACGGTTTTGACAGTCTCGCCTCCAATGATATACTGAACCACATATGAACGGAATACTCCCTGGTGTGAACGGTTAAACGATCGGACTATATGGCAAGACCCAAGTGACAAACCTTGGTAGTATAATGTGTCTTATCTTCTGTTACAATGTAACCCTGTCGCCAAGTCGGGACGGGCCTCTTTTTACTAGAGCTAAGCACCCAGACCGGAGAACCGGGCTGAGAGACGAATCAGATGGTGCTTGATAATAATAAAAAACGAAAATAAAAACGTACGCGAGCATACCAATGAAAGGTCTCTTCGAGAGTGTGTGGGTGGACATCTCGGAGAGTATCTATGATATGAGGGTTCACCTCTGGGCAGACCCAGTTCCGCATGTCGTCTGCGGAACCCCAGTTGTAGGGTTCCTCTGGAGGAGGTGGGGTCTCGGACCTTTCGCGAGATGGTGAGGTCATAAAGTTTTGGGGATTGGTTTCCTTGGAGTTTCGGAGTTTCATGGTAGATAGTAATGTAACGATGCTAGGAAGTGTGTGTGTGTGGGTCCGCGATGATGAACGAGTGGGCGGTTGGGTGCCATTTTATAGCATTCCGAATAGCCAGCGAGAAACCGTTTCTTCATTCTTGGTGACTCGAGAGGACAAGGCGAGACAAGGCGGGACCCTGAACACGCAGCACATGAGGCCTAGGATCCATCAACCATGACAAGTTGACAATAAGCAGGAAGCTAAGAAAAGGATATTAAGCTTGTTGTGCATATGGTGCTGTCCATAAAGGCCATTTTCCAAAGATGGCGTGGCACAAAGGAATGGAGGCCTTTTGGTTTTGACTTTACGGAATGTAAAGGACGCCATGATGGCCGAAAGATAATCGCAAGTGATGAATTGGAATGAAGGACATTCGAAAAACAAAAGACGGTTGTTCGGGGATGACGAGAACGTTGGCAAGGACGTTGACGATGGCTTTGTTCTCTTTTAGCTTTATTTGTTGTTCTCTGCAAGCGCTATGACCTCCACACCATCAACCTCGACGCGTGTAGCTCACAATGCGCTCCCACCCTCCACGCTGTCCGCTGGGAGGTCGCCACAGATCTCGTCACATTCACATATCAAAGGGCTTGGCTTGACGCCCGAAGGGTTTGCTACCGTCAGCGGCGCAGGATTCATTGGACAGACCAATGCTCGTGAGGTTCGCAGCTGCCTGCTTTTTGATCATTATCTATCTACGGAAATGTAACCTTGCTACATCGTAGGCTTGTGGTGTGGTTGTTGATCTTATAAAATCACGAAAATTCTCGGGACGAGCTTTGTTGCTCGTTGGTGCGCCTGGGACGGGGAAAACTGCTTTGGCGCTTGGTGTTTCTCATGAGCTGGGTACAAAAGTGCCGTTTTGCCCCATGGTTGGGTCAGAGGTGTACAGTGCTGAAGTGAAAAAGACGGAAGTGCTCGCGGAGGCGTTTAGAAGGGCTATAGGTGCGTTACGCGTCTTTGGTGTTGCAGTGTGCTTACGATGGGACCGGTAGGCCTCAAAATCAAAGAAACAAAAAACGTCTACGAGGGTGAGATTACGGAACTCACGCCGACGGAGGCTGAGAATCCCTTGAGCGGTTATGGGAAGACCGTTTCGCACGTCGTTGTTGGTCTCAAAACAGTCAAAGGGACGAAACAATTACGATTGGATCCTACCATCTACGAGGCTATTCTTAAAGAAAAGGTGGTAGTCGGAGATGTGATCTACATTGAACAGCAGACTGGCGCCGTAAAGGTATGTCAAAAAGTTTATGGTGACAACCTATTCTTACGCGTGTCAATCAGCGTGTGGGGCGTTCAGACGCGTATGCTTCCTCATACGACCTCGAAGCAGAGACATACGTACCCCTACCAAAAGGCGATGTGCACAAGCTGAAAGAGCTCGTGCAAATCGTCACCCTGGGCGACCTTGACGCCGCCAACGCACGGCCTCAAGGCGGCCAAGATATCATGAGCGTCATGGGCTCTCTCGTCAAGTCTGGACGCACAGAAGTCACCGAAAAGCTACGAAGAGAGGTCAACAAGGTCGTCCAAGGATACGTCGAGCAGGGCGTCGCGGAGGTGGTGCCTGGGGTTGTGTTTATTGATGAAGTGCACATGTTGGATATCGAGTGCTTTACGTATCTGAATGCGTTGCTCGAGAGTCCGATGGCGCCGACGGTGGTTTTGGCTACGAATCGCGGGCAGGCGCTTGTGAGGGGGACGGTGGACATTGTTTCGCCCCATGGGATACCAGTCGATCTTCTTGATAGGTATTTGCTCCGTTTTTATTTCTGTTACGGTTGTTGACGCAGCTTAGGTGCATGATCGTCAAGACGGACGGGTATACACGCGATCAGATTGGCAAAGTTGTTCAACTACGCGCTACGGTTGAGGGACTGAAACTTGGCGAAGGCGTTGTTGACCGGTTAGCGGCCGAGGGGGAGAAAAGTTCGCTACGGTATGCACATTGGAGGTTTTTGTATTTTGCCTTATGCTTATTGGTTTTTGGTTCTAGATATGCATTACAGCTGCTTACGCCTGCGTCGATATTGGCGCAGTTGGGTGGTAGAACACAGATTGAGCCGGAGGATATTGGGGAGATGAGAGAGCTGTTTTTGGACGCAAAGACAAGTGCGAGTAGTCTTGCAGAGAGTGGAGAGTTTAACAACATTGTATAGTGGTAGCGCTGGCCGTGTCGGTCCGGTTGAAATAGATTATAATTTTTTTCTAGGATCTGTTCTTCCTTGAGCCCTTGACCCACCGCTGAGCAAATTTTGGGTTCAAGAATGAACCATGGTCGTCAACCTGACTATTTAGTGCCTGGGTGGTGAGCTTCACCGTGCCCCAAACAATTTGCGAAATGGCCCCAACCTTGTTGGCTGGAACAAATAGGAGCAACCCCTTGGACTATGCGTTTGTCCCCAACTACTCCCGCATGCCAGCGCGCTGGGAAAGTATAAACGATGACCGAAGGATCCTCATCTTTACGGACGGCGCAGCGCCTAATAATGGACGACCTGATGTACGCGCAGGCTGCGGCGTTGTGACTGGCCCTTCGCTCGACTCTCGTCACTTGTTCCGACTGGAACCTGATGTTTCTCATCAATTGACTAGCAATCGCGCAGAGTTACGCGCCGTTGAAGCTGCAATCGAATTTGATTGGAAAATGGAGGGTATAAAGACGATCGTCATCGCAACAGACTCGGAGTATGTGGCGGAGGGTGCTTCATTGTGGATAAGGGTATGGCGAGATTGGAGCGGTCGGTGGGTCGTACAGAAGGCAAATATGGATTTGTGGGACCGCCTGATGAAGGCGATAGAAGACAAGGAAAGGGAGGGAATTCGTGTTGAGTTCTACCTGATTGACAGGGTATGGAATCTGGCGGATTTCTACGCCAAAGCAGCAGCAGTGAGTCTTTTTATTCTTGGTATGTTCAGAAACGGTTACACTTCACTTCTGTAGGATTACTAGAAGAACCCCTCGCGAATACTGCCAGCGAGATTCATCCCAAGTGAGAAGTGCTTGGAGACGCTTTTTAGTTGAATGACAAATGCTGCTACGGGGTTGACATTGTGCTCCCCAGTGTCGACCACTACCTGAAAACTTCGCTCGTTCATATGAACTACTTGTCCCCGAAAGTTGCATCTTCGACAAACTCATCCTCATCCACAACGCTATGCACAGCTTTCATCAGTCTTGTTGTGAGGACACCTTGACGCTTCAAATCCAGCAGCTTTGCCACAGCACTGAAGATAAATTTTGACTTTCGACGGCTGAAATGTGCATCAAGCCTACTCCTGACCACGCTAGCTAAGATGGACAGGATTAGAAAAAATGCTACACATCATGCACGCAATACATTTTGGTTACAACCACTGCCAGTGTTTTCATTGGCCCAGGCCCGACCTGGTGGGTCAAGCAAGTCAAGAGTGTCTCTGCACATGGATCTCTGGGATAGGCTCATGACCGCGATTGAAGCTTGGCAAGCTGAAGAATTTCTTGTCATGTTCTATGCAATTCGACGTGATCTGAATCGTGCTAACCGTTATGCAAAGGAAGCAGCTGTGAGTGTCACCAATTCTTGAACGTCGTTGGTCAAAGATTTAGGTGACATATAATTATCAGGACTTGGGGGGCCAATGTCCTTTATTGAGGGGAAGTCTGCCGCTTTCCGAAGTAAACCTGTCCTTCCGCGAAGACTATCAGTAGCCGTGAGGAAACACGATCAGTTGTATGTGTCTCAAGTAATGACACGCGCGTTGGGGTGTCATGGCGAGTTTTTGGGAAGATATTTGAGATGTGTAAACGTTCAAAAATACAAGATTCATAGGCTATGGTCAAGACAATAGTGATGAATGATATTGATCTTACGCATAGTCAAGGTACATCAAATCCTCGTCATCCAAATTCAACTGGGGCTTCTTCTCTTTCTTCGCACTCTTCCGTACTGGTTCCCTCACACTCTTGTAGGCTATGTCAAGATAGAGTTGAGGATCTTCGGACCCTTTGAACGGGAATGTTCGAAGGAGGTTCACCGCTTGGCTGATGTGGACTTTTAGACTTGTCAGGTCGTGGCGGCGATGAACCTCTGCAGTGGGTTCGAGTGACTTCAGCATTTGCTTTACTCCTTTGTGTGCATTGCTAAAGAAATGTCAAGTAAATTTACTAATCATGGAGGAAGTTGGCCCACACGATCAGTGTTAGCTGGGAGTTTAGGTCATCCCATGCTTCGTTTTTTATGTCCCCGCCTCGAAGCAATTTCTTCGTTTCTCCTTTTTTAGCAAGAACAGCTACTTGGGCAGCATCCAGACATGCTAGGACATGCGGGAGCGGACCTAGGAAGTAGAACTTATATCGAGACCTCCCCCATTTGTCCTTCTTGACCACGTCCAGGCATATGGCAAAAAAATGGCGGCAACGACCAGACAGCCTGTCCTCTTCTCTCTCCTTTTGTCTGGCAAGGCAGCGACGGAATGCTCGTTGGAGGATGCATGCAGCATGAAGCTCTTCTACTTGTTGCGAAATATCCTCAATGACAATGCTGTGGTCCGTTTCATACTCTGTAGGACCTTCGTGAAAGTCGTCAATAGGATCAGCGACATCGTCTTCGCGTCCCTCGTTTAGCGGCTCCGAGACGACGTCCAAGGTATGTTCTCGACTGTTAAGTATGGAAGAAGGGAGTTTGTATCCAAGATTGAGAGGGTCCGCGTCATGCTCTATAGGATCTTCGTGAACATCGTTGTCGACAGGATCAGCGATATCATCTTTGCTTCCTTCGTTTAGCGGCTCTGAGACGACGTCCGAGGTCAGTTCTTGACTTTCAGATATGGAAGAAGGGACTTCGAGTCCAGATTGCAGGAGGGCCGGGATATCTTCCACAACTGAGTATACAATCCTACGCAAGCCTCGATGCTCCTGTATGGGGAGAGCGATCCGAGCTGCGTGCTGAAGATTGACCATTTCATCCAACGCTGACCCTTGCATCGACTCCCTAACAGCAGATGAAATTTCCCACCAGTCACGCGCGCCGACATATCTAACGTGGATGAGAGATTAAAGGGTTATGAAAACACTGGCATCAATCACCTTTCGTAGAGGGGGGAGAATGGGGGCTGGCCAAATCCATGCATTGCATTTGAAACCCTCCAAATCTGGCTTCTGAAGGCCATGACCCTAATATTATAGCCCACTGGGACAAGGCAATCATGTTCCAATGGGTAAAGTGAACTTGAAATTCTGAACTCACGAAGTACCAAGACACGATAACTAAGATTCGGTTAGATGGAGTTCCAAGGCGGTTTAAGAGGAACGCACAGTCGGGCGATGAACATATTGCGAATGGGAAGTTCTTCTTTTGTTAATGGTCGTAATTCGGGCCCAAATAACAGGTGTTCTGTTTTAGGAAATCAGTTAGAGGTAGAACGTTGAACTTCGGCATACCGGAACCAATTCCCGTATAAATATCTTTTATGAGATCTCCCAGGATAGGAGGAAACAGCCAAAATTTGATTGTCTTATCAGCGGCTTCACCTAGGCTAAAGTTGGCTAGAGCCTTGGAAAGCCAGCTGCGAAGGAGAGTGACGTCGTGCAAACCCCCTGTTCCTTGGACACGATTGGCAAAAATCGCTAAAGTACAGAGATGTTCGATGTAGGTGCAAAGAACACCAATCTCTACAGGCAGTCGGTTTTGCATAATTTGCCTGGATTTGAATAAAAATTCTGATTCACAAAAGCTAGAGTGTAAAAGTACTGACTTGATGAACAAAGTGCCCACGAGAACACTCCAGGGTTTGCTATTTTGATAGGAGGACAAAAGGTCCAACAATGAATTGTAGTCTTTAGGTTTTCGAAGGTACTGTGGCGGGATTAACTTCGAGCGATACAAGTAAAATTGCGCTTCTTTCCCGTTGAGGGTAAAACTCAAGTCTGTAGTCTGCATGACTTGGGTCAGCAACTGGGTCTCCATATGCGATGAAAATTCAAGATTATGTGCCAATTCGCGAATCCAGGCAATGATGATCTGGAACCCTGTTTCAAAGCCGCCGGAAAGCTCTTGCTTTAAGCTGCTTATTGTTCCAAACTTGTAAGCCGGGGGATCGAGCAGTGCATCATACAGTTTACCGATCCAAAATCTTGGAAAAAAGAACTATTAGGAACCATCAGTCCAGGACCAAATGTGAATGCTCATACGCTCGTTGTGAGTTGCGCAACGCGGAGGGGTAGTTAATACCACTGTGGTTTATTGTCTGATAAATCAGTACTTGATATATATGCGCCTGAATCCAGGTATTGTACCAAACGTGGTTCGGCACGATGTGGTCCTCTGTGCACTGATCCGATTTGACACAGTTCCCCAGCACATGTAGTGGGCAGGGAAAAAGGGCTTTTGCTCTGCGGCACATCTCATTTTGACTGGTAACTCGTTCTAGCAGGCGCTCGGAAAGTGCGTTGCGAACAATGCGAAGCAATTTTTTGATTGGGACGATGGCATCTCTTGAACCTTCCATGGTAGACGCTGTATCAGAAGTAGCCTTTTTATGCAAGAAAGTCCCATGCGGGACCATGAAAGCAGCATGGCCATGGGGCCGGAGTCCGAACATTTTCCAAACATGATTGTTAGTGCGAGGGTCCGCAAAAAATGCCATATCATGAAGTTGTTGAACATAAAGGGAAAATGGCCGCAGGGTAGCTGTTAACGAAACAAGGTCCATGTTTTGCAATGCCTCGGGTTCTGAGAAGTGATAATCGAGGGAAAGCAACGCAGCAGACATATTTTGTCGCTCAAAAAATGCATCAGCAAGGGAGACTAGATTCTTGAATGTTCGGGAGGAGATCGCTTTGAACAACTCCATCTATAATGAGTAGGCTGAGTATTGAATAGATCCATATTGAGCATAATTGCAATGTACCTCGTCGTGTTCGTTTGGGCTGAGTAAAGATGGGTCTATTGAATCAGCATAGCGGAACAATTTGACGACAACGTCAGTCGAAGATTTTTTACTCCCCAGGGAAAATTCCCGCCACAAGCCTTGCAGGATGCAGTGGATGACCCGTTGTGTGTATTGGCTTGGGTCACTTTTATCCTCAAGGAACAACTCCAGTGCTTCAATTATGTGACCTTCCAACAAGTGGAGCTCGGCTGCGTCAGCCACTCGTCCGAGGGACACCAAAAGTTCTACTTGTGCTTCATAGAAGTTTCGTTCGCTAAGGTATTCAAGCTCTTCCTCTATTGAGTCAAACAATTTGTGTGCTTTCCTGGTGTGTATATTGGGTTACCGGTGTAAAAAAGAGATGGGATGACATACTCGAATTCCTTCACGGTAAAATATTTCAGACGCGCTGCTTCCTTGATTTGTTTGACAACACTTTTCTCAACCTTCTCTGGATGCTTGGTGATGACGTCGATTGCTTCATCAAACATTGCTGCTTTTCTGAACAGCTGCGCTGCATTTGTGAAACACTTGGCAAGGAGATAGGCCCTAGCAGCCTCTGGAAGGTAAGTCAAAGCACCATGGGGACTGTCGCCTGCGTTCTCAAAACATTCAGCAGCGGCACGATAATAATCTTCTGGTGCGTGGATTGCTTCCTTAGCACAAGAGAGAAACGCCCTTGATGCGTTTGCAAAAGCTTTCATGCGGTGTTCAAAAACGGCTCGAGGGGGTCCAGTTGAACAGCTTCGGGCGATTTCACGCAACTCGTACGCATTTGCTACATCAGCAGCATGGTGGAGTGATGCTTTCTTATAGGCATACCGAGCTTGTGCAAATTGTTCCTGATCGAAGAAGTCCTTTGCCCTTATTTCCCAATCCTCGGGAGTAGATTCTACTGCGAGATCGGTGAAACGGAACTCAGAAACAGAGTCATTGACAAGATCACGGCATGTCCAAAACACCTGTATAAACTGTTAACATCCTCAGGCTGTATCGATGCAGAACACACACCTTCATTGGATCAGCTTTCAAGGATGAATCTACTATCCACAGATTGTTACGGGCCCTCGTAATTGCAACGTACAAAAATTTCAGCTAGAAGAAGTGAGTAATACACAATTTAGGAATCATCTAAGACACCTTACTTCTGAACAAATAGGTGCATGTCTCATTTCGTCGAAATCGGGGACAGGCACACTGACATCGACAGCGTTGAGGATGACTCGCCACTGCAACACATCAAGGTTCGAGTCATGAAAAAAGTTATAGAGGACAACCTGGGGATTGCAAGATTGTCTAGACATTCAGTATCTCCGAGAATCCGATATGGCGACTTACATCATTAAATTCCAGGCCTTTGCTTTCATAGAGGGTCCTTGGGAGCGTCATTTGCCAAAACCGCATGGCGTACAAAGTTGCTTACAGAATTATGCCAATTGACCCAACCTGACTACGAAGACGCTCTCGGGCCACCTCGTCCCGTACCAGGACGCCTAAAAAGGTTGAACAAGACAAGAAGCTGCGAGTAAGTTGAAACAAACATTGGTGTGCTCCAAGTTCGATCTCAGCTTCACTGAACAAAGATAAAATTGATCTCATCACGTATACGAGGCATTCGACTTACATTGTTTCTTGGAATGATCGCTGCTGATGAGCGTTAGAGATTATACGAGATGGTAGCGGATTGAACAAACATGACAAGGCGTATTAATGATTCCGCTGCTGAAAAACGTAGGCTTAGCACCATCCACTATTCCCCTTTCAGGAGATAGAATGTCGATAGAGTAAGGCCAAAATTGCGAGATCAAGTCAATCAACGAATGGGCACAGTTTACGATGCCTCCATGAGATCTGTAGTTGACAGACAATTGAAATGTCCTTGGGGGTTCTTGAATTAAATGCTGGCTCTCTGACGAAGATTCTCGTTGTTTCTAACATAAGGTTTTTGGGAAGGAATCGTGAGACATGAAAGGTCATACTCGAAGCATGTTGGAACGAACCTCCACTCTGAAAAGAAATGCCTTGAGATCATTGATACGAAAAGAACTTCCAATGGATATCGCTTGTGCAGTGTCTCCGGCCCAGAACAAGCCGTTGGGATTACGACAAAGTAATCTTAATACTGTGGTGGATTGCTGAGGCTAGGAAGACTTTTGAAAAGATAATAAATATTACGCAGAGCATCAACGAGAAGATTGTCCTGGGCTTCGTCGACGTATCTAGGTGAAGACGGTCACCAAATAGCACAGAGCAAAAGGCGTACAAGACACACAAACGGTCCAACTTCCTGCCGGGAACACCATACTGGCTCAAACCTGCAATGATTGTGTGAGTTCTGGGCACAGAGACGTGGTCAAAGGAGTCCGATCATTTAAAGTACCACCCCAAACCTTTCGGCCGCATCGTAATCACCTAGGATGGCCTTTTTCCGACGGTAGTGAAGAAAGATGTCGTAGATAGTTGTTCGTCGTTGTGCGAACGTTGGCTGAGTTCGGGAGCTGAGGTGTTCATAGGAAGTTCGATCCATAAACCCACGATCAGTGGAGACTGTTTCTTCAGAACCACAGATGACGCCTATAACTCAACTGAACTCTTACGACAGGCACTAGCGAGAATATTGCGCACCCATGATCTCATTGAACACCAAGGCCGAATCTTGACCAGATAAATGAGAGAGAGCATGGTAGTAAGCATGTTAGTGACATACCTAACCCCTTCGTTAACGATTGGGGGAAGTGAGACCAATACTCCGATTTGAACCTTTGGTAAGTTATTCTCTCCCTTGAACGTAAAACTTTCCTGCCTGGGCTGCTGTTTTGTATTTGGATGGGTGGAATGAGAACCTCAGACTTTACCGTCGTTGTTGTATTGCTCAATTTGACTGGTTTCGAGCATTGAGCATAACTGCATTGACGGTCAGACAGGGTAGGTTCTGAGGGCATATGGAATTATTCCATACCTGATCAAAGGTGATGAAGAGAGGGAAATGGCGATCCTCCAAGTCACTATACTTAGATGGCAAGTCACTTCGCCAATCGGGTATATCATTCCATGCCACAAGATGACGTTGTGGTTGGATTTGAATTTTTCTCGACTTTGCAAGCAGTTTCAGTTCCTGTGGCGAGCATGACCCAGTCGCAAGCGAATTCGATAATTTCTCGAAGTAGTCTCCGACTTTTGTGGCTAGAAGACGAGATTTAGTTACAAATACTTGCCTTGGTTTGATTGCGCCTTCTGTGCTTGATTGATATGCTCTCTCAACCCATAACATCTTGAAGAGCATTGTTGTGGTTTTTCTAAAAGGGCAGTTGAACAGAAGGCAAAGGACGATGACAGGATGACCAACCCGGTACCGCTACGACCGAGGACATAGCACGAGAAGGGATACTCAATGACAGCCCTTTCGCGAGGCCTGTTTTCGTACTCGTTCAGCTGTTGGGCCACTATGGAGGCTACTTTAGACAGACGTACGAGACTTCAAATGGGAAAGACACATCGAGATCCGCAAGCATGCCTGTTAATTGGTAGGTTACAAAAGCTGGCCTGAAGTGACATGCTCACTGAAGAGCAGCTCCTGTTTGTTGGTGAATACTTTAGTTCTCTTTGTGTGACAAAAGCCCTAAACTTACCTTGGAGAACGTGATGAATTTCTCAAGACTACTTTGGTGAGAATATGAGGGATAGGGTAAGATATATTCTTACACGAAAGTGGAATGCACCTAAGGTAGCCCGTGAGATTATAGCTTGTTACAATGCCCAATAAGCCACACCTGGCTTAATTCATCCGGAGGCAGGTCTGGCACGCTGACATCATCTGTCGCTTCTGCGTCTTCCGATAATGGCCAGGAGGCTGGTGAGTATACATTGTCCCTGGCTACATGTGGTCTTCTCCTATATTTGCACCTGCAAAGGGTATCAAGCAGCGACAAATGTAGTCAGGTGCAAGTATAAACCTAGATTGGTACGTTTTCCCCTTATTGTTGAGTAGACGACTCAAGGAGTCCCATGGATGCTTGTTCAATTGTGCATGAGTAAAAATCCCCCAAATCTTCAAGACTAAGTGGGAGAGGGAAGGTGAGATGTGAGTGAGACTTGCGAACATAGTTTCACCTTGTTGCTCTGTCTAACGATGGCGAATAACAGGCAGCATAAGTATTTAGCTCTTTGTCGCTATCTCAACATACCTCCTCACTGCTGCTGGGAACACATACACAATCAATTTGATACTGTGGAAGAATGGTTGGAGCAGGAATATTCTTCCTCAATGGAGGTTCCTTACCACAAGTCTGAGGTCTCGTACCATCTTTGCCTCGAATATCGGTACTTGTGTAGTTGGACCGCTCAATCTCTTCTGGTTGTCGTCGGAAAATCGGCCATTCGACAATTCTCTGTACGAATGGTAAGATTAGCTAAGATCGACTGAGCCTATTCATGCAGGACCAACCTAATTTTTTTGACAATGATCTCAAAGATCTTCTTGTCTTTTCGGCGAAATTGACGGAGATGACTGTCAGCTGCTGTCGAAATGTAAACAACCCATTCACCGAATCCCACCACGCTGTCAAAGTAACGAGCGCTACAGTGGAGGGTTAGTGGAGTCGTTTGACGGACAGGCGAGGGAGCGAACGTTTTCAGAGATTGCAGATAGGCGGAGTCCGTGACGGCAATCTTAGCCGAAATCGAAACGTCACGGGAAGTAGCTAGGTCTGTGACAGTAGTCAGCACTGGTAATTGCTCTTTGGGGATGAGGGCCTCTTTCAGATGTTGGGATATAGCTGGCAAAGAAATGGTCTCAAGATAAATCTATATTGGTGATTAGCCGGGACCGTAAGAGAAGATTTCAGAAAGGCTTACTTCAAGAATAGTTTTGAGACGGACGAGTAAGTGAGATGTGGTGTGGTCTCTTTCCTGAGAAGTATTGGGAATGGTCAATGCGAGGGCGGCAAAGGGCTCAGGGTCAACGATGATCTGTCTTATTGCAGCCTTTTCTCCATCCTTGCTTCTCCATCGGCTTTTCGACTTGCCCTTCGAGGATATGGACAACTCCTTGGCTTCCTCATGTTGTCCCTCATCCACGAAGGACATCGCGAAAAGATCGTGTATGGCCGCTGGCGCATGCCTCACAGTCGTATGAAATTCCCTCATGAGGTCTAGAACCTCTTGGGAGAATGAAATCGGAGGAAATACGAAGAAAGTAGCAAGCTTCAACAGAAGCTGGCAAGTCACTGATGAGATATATGATGGAGGCGATGTTGGGAATTTCTCGAGTAACCATGTTTTGACCGAAAGGGTACTCAGATCTGTTGGTTTTGGTGAGTCCTCACTGAAGGAGGATGAAAGGGCAAGAACGTACCTGACAATACAAGTTCGACGAGGAACGGCGTCTGGAGCAGCTCATCAAGAACATGTTCGTAGTTCTGTTCAGTAAAGATGGATTGTAATTCAAAAAGCGCATTTTTTACATCCTCGACGGACGTGATGTTGTCTGGGGAAAGAAGATCGGTTCTGAAACTCTTCATGAGTAGAGTACTCATTGTGAATACGTGTGGAAAGCCTAGATAGCTTGCTAGAGTTATATGGGAAAAGACGATTGTAGGCGTATAAACTGCGAAGTAACGAGGCAGGTGGCATGACCCTTGGCGCTACTATTGTGGCGCAGGAAAGAAGACTTTTGGCGATTCGTTTTTTGAGTTGCCTTGAGACGGGGGGTTGTCTTTCCCAGAGTTGAACGGAAGAACAAACGAAAGAAGCATCGAATGAAATTGTCTGGCCTATTTCCTCTCCCAAAAGAACGGTCAAGACTGGGTCAACTTGTCAAGGGAACGTTTTAGCTTGGAGTCGCCGAGGTTAGGCGCTTGGTTGCGGCCCGATCGTGGCGGAACCAATCGAAACATTCACGGTTCGTTGGCCTTGTAGAAAACAATAATCATTGGATACCTTCCCGTAAGGATCTGAAGACGTTTGAAGTTTTCA